>JABMIG010000031.1:854877-951118 GCA_013187285.1 Cyclotella cryptica | reverse complement strand
GGGAAAACTACCTCTGTCACCAAGTGCTTTCTTAAACATTTTGACATCAAACTGAGTTAACTGACGAGTTTGAAAGGCTTTCATGAAATGCTTGATGACACTGGGGGTGAAGAGGAAACAGTCCTGCCTCTGCGACTGTCCATCGTGCAGTTTGTAGCCACCTCGGAGACTATGGTATTGCCAATTTATATCATCTCTTGTGATATCAGGAGCTGAGGTCCCAGCAAAGATTAGTGCATTGGGAGACGATCGTGAGCCTTTTTCACGTAGATCGTTAAGGCATATTAATTTAAATGAACATGAACTCATTCTTCTCCACCTAGGAATGAAAAAGGCATTTGAATGAAACAAATGAGGTACATCGACTTCATAAGACATAGTATGTGAAGTTGATATCAATTTACTCACAGTTGAATCTAAGTATTGTACTTCGGATCCATCTCACCATTCTTGCTACTGATCCCCATTTTATGCTCTTTCCTTGAATCGCAAGTACTGCTCTCGAGGAACTACTAAAAAATCTACGACAGGTCTTTCTGTTTAGGCTGTCACGAAGTTTTGGAATGACAAAACATGCCTTGGAACAGAGGATCCTTCCATCTAAGGTACGACATTGATACTGGTTCATCTTTGTTTGCCAGTGATAATGGCATAAGAGCAGAGATTAGACTTGTTGGGAACGTAGTACGCAGCTTGACTGAAGCTGCAGCTGAATGGATTGAGCGCTTCTTCTCTTTGAATTTTACAAATTGACTTCCGACATTGTCGTATGTCATGAAATACTTTTAAAGTCGAGTCTCTGTAATGGTGGGTGGATGCACTTTTGAAAATTAGTGTTTGGGAAGAGAGATGTCGAGAGAAATTTATTGGGACCTGCAAAACAGGGAAACAAGATATTATTAGAGGAGACTATAAAACAAGGACAAATTAATGATTCCATTCTTTACCAGAGGCTGAGTGTTGGAATACACTGATCAGCTTCATTCACGACATCCTCTTTATCACTGGTTAATGGAGGACCCATGACTTTGTTGACAAAAACATGGAGAAGTGACAGTCATCTTGTCCCAAGATGAATTTATGAACTGTGGCGTTGGAAGATCTCTTGTTATGGAACAGGTCGTATTCACATTCACGCATTTGAGAACACCATCAACAATATGATCAGGAGACATCATTATGTTGTAATGAATTCTCTCGATAATTCCTAGCTTGAAGGAAGTCATGGTACTTGTGGAGAAGCACACAAAACAATTCAAACAGTTATCCTTGAATGAGTGGCTAGGGAAAGTTGTGCACTCGATGTAGACAGGGTTCGAATCAGGAGGTGTATCGAGTCTGTTACTAAGCTTGTAAGGAATAACTATTGATGAGCCCATGTCATACTGAATAACATTCGACTACCCTTGCATGTGGACGCAACATCAAAAAGAGACTTGAATTTTGGATGCTGGGAGATGTCGCAGAAATGTTTCAAGAGAAAAGAATCAGGGGGCAAAGGAATAGCACGGCCACTCCCTTCTGCATCCACATCTTCTGATTCATCACAAACATTGAACACATCTTCAGCTGAATGGAATTGAGAGGGCAAAGGAGTAGCACGGCCACACCTATCTGCTTCCTCATGGTTCACCTCATCAACACAACAGGGGAAAACGATGGCAAGTGAGTAGCCTCGGCCACTCACATCTGCTTCACCGAACCTCGCTGCATGATTCCATTATTCTTCTCTCCTTTTCAGTGAGAACACTTGGTTGGGCAGTAGAACAGGAGATATATCTTGGTTTCTTGAGAGTTCCCCTTCTTCAGGTGCCTTCGAGGATACTTCAACATTCTTCTCAGAATTGATCTCAGAATTCATCGGTCCAAAAGAACAGAGTATAAGTTTGGCATGACATCGCTGGCAACTGGAATATTTTCCCCCGGGTTGAAGTAACGGCAAAAATTTTTTTTGTCGGCAATGCATTTCAAGCATGAACTGCGTGCGCGCCAACAGTACCCAAAAGCGATTTTTCCATGGGAGGAATTGTGATGGGACATTGCTAGTACAGCCGTATAACAACAATAATGGTTGATTGGCGGGTGATTTGAGAACCAAAACAATTCGGATTGTGAATTGATCTGACGCCAATATTTTTTGATACTTCTTCGCAAAATTCTGATTTATTGATCAAGTGGGAAGTATCCTAATCAATTGGATCCACTCGGAGACCGAGTGCGATTACGTGAAGCAGTTGAATCCACAATTGCGCAGTTTTGAATTGTGGGAGAAGGACTGGTGGACTGGTAGGTTTGAGAGATGGACTTGACGGTGCAAAAGATTGGTGCAGTGAGTACAATTCGTGAAGCAGATAGGTCCACTTGGCGACGACGATACGAGCATTTGCACAGCTTTGAATCGATGGAGAAGTACTGGTAGGTTGCAATCGGAAAATTGGTGGGGATTGATTGATTGATGGCAAAAATGCAATGGTACAGCTTTGAATTGATGGAGGAGGGAATGCGAGTAGGTGTTGCAGTTCGATCCACTCGTCGACGATGATGCGAAGCGATTGCACTCTCGATCCACTCGTCGACGATGATGCAAGCGGTTGCACTTCGATCCACTCGTCGACGATGATGCAAGCGATTGCGCCGATCCACTCGTCGGCGATGATGCGGCGATTGCACTTCTTCGAATCGATGGAGATGGACTGGTAGGTTGAATCGGTCGGGTTCCGGTGCGAACTTTTAATACCAACGAGTAAAATTTTGTGAAACAGTTGGATCCAATCGGCAACGATGATACGATCAATTGCACAGGTTCAAAACGATGGAGAAGGACTGGTAGGTTGCGATCGGAAAAATGGTGGCGATCGATTGATTGATGGCAGAAGTAATGGTAGGTATGTTTGCGATCAGTTTGTTCGTTGCGATGGATTGTATTGAATGCAATATATTGACTCAAAAGAGTGCAGTAAGTTGTATTGTTTGCGAGGTTTGGTTGACACCGCGAGATGTGGTGGTCCAAAGGTACAAGATGGTGGTGGTATTCGTAAACATGTATGGTACCACAGAGTGTGGTGTTGGGAGACACGTGAGATGTGTGGGTATAGAGGTACCAGAGAGTGTGGTGTTGGGAGACACGTGAGATGTGTTGGTATTGTATAGAGGTACCACAGAATGCAAGCCAGGGATCAAAAGAATCTATGCCTGGATGCAAGTGGGGAGAATGATTGGACAGAATTTACTGTGAAATGTAAGTTACACATGGAACGTTTCATGAAGTACAGACAGATAAATATAGTAAAATTGATAAAGACATAAGTACAAATACTAGATTTCAGATGGAATGATAACATAGGGCTCTTGACTAGGAGGATTTACAACGGCTTGAAAGAAAGAAAAGATTACTTAAACTTAATATGAAGCCTTACTTGAAGTCTTTAACACAACAGAGAGATAATAAGTATACATAAAATATTTGTAACTAATATGATATCGCAGAATGGAGCACTTACGAGAATTGTGAGCTTGATTAAATTTATTATCTATCGAACTAACAACCTATGACTTACGGGCTCTCAAACATCCCAGGATTTTCTGGTTGTGGTTTTGTTGTGGATGATGACGGGGCAGCCCGTGGGACCGAGGGGGGTTGCGTCGTAATTGAGCGGGCCATTGAAGGCTTCCCAAGCGGAGATGGCAGGGGCAAGGGTGGATTTGTCGTAACAGGTTGAGTGTCAGTTCGGTTTGTGGGAGGAGCTTGTCCCAGAGGTAGTTAGGGAAGGCGGGGTCGATAGCGGCGAGAACGCTGAGGAAGTGGGCTTTGAAGGTGCGGATGGCGCGCCCGCTGCATTGGCACGATGGACGTTGGGAGGGACGAGCTGGTAGGTGGCTTTCCAATCCTGCGTGATAGCCTGGCGATAGTTTTCGCTGGCCTCGTTGTCCAGGATTTGGTGTTCAATGGGGTGGTCTCTGTCGCGAGGCGAGTCATGATGCGTCCATGGGCTGCAACGCGGTGGCGGTCATGGCACGACTGGAAGGGCTCCACTAGGATTGCGTTGCTGTCGCAGTGGTAGGCCAACATGATGTATTGGTTGCCGCTGCGAGAGCGGGTGGGAAACGCCCCATGTCGTCCGTGTAGAGCTTGCTGATGGGTTCTGTCACTATGTGGAGTTCGTGAGAAGGGGTGGGCGACGGCAAGGTGGACAGGGAAGGCACTGGGGGTGGTTTGGGTTTAGTGGAGCGAATGCCTTTGCGCATTTGAGTGAGGTGCCCTTGATGGTCTCAGAGCTGTCTGGACAATGACGGGAGGCATTGGCATAGGTGAGACCTGGCCAGCTGGCGTAGTTGCCGGCTTTGATGGCGGCTAGCCAGGTGGACTTGACAGGGAACCCAGTGGCTGCATGTAGGTAGTGAACAAGTGCACAGACACTTGGGAGATTGGTGGGGTTGAGTGCAGAGGGCGCGTTGCTGGAAGTTGGATGGGGAACATGGTGGGAGGGGATGGTATCAGGCAGCAGCGAGAAGCGCCAAAGCTTGGCGCCTGTGGGTTCACGCCACCCTTGGAGGAGGATGGTGTCGTCCCTTTTGTCGTAGATGGTGGCAGAGGCAGAGTCAAAGAGTACTTTGCCACCGTTGTCACAGAGTGGCCCGACCCCGAAGAGGGTGTGCTTGAAGGAGGGCATGATTTTGCCACTGCATGACGGGAGTGTTGGGAGGAGGTGGTTAGCATGGGCGGAGGAGTGATGATGGGTCCCTGCAGCGTCAGTTACTGTGGAGGTGGGGGCCAATGGATTGACATTGGTGACCGGTGCATCAGGGGCAAAGTAGATGTCACTGGCACCAGAGTCAAGGATGGCGGTGGTTGAGATTGGGCAGCGCGTCCGCGTGGTGGGAGGCGGGAGCCTCGAGGCACCTGTAAGGATTGCTGTTGGAGGAGAGGGAGAGGAGTGGCGAGGAGGTGGGTGGCTGGGGGCCGTGTAGGCACCGGGAACAGTGGACCATGGTGATGCATGGTCTAGTGGTTGGGTGTGAAGGCAATGAGGGGTGGCTGTGGAGGGGATAGGAGGAAGAAGGGGACTGTGGCAGGGAGGTATAATAAGTTGGTAATTATTTTTAATGGCTGCTGTCCCGAGGTGTCAGCTGGAGAGGGAAGTCGTCCCAGCCTTTGTTCTTGGCAGCACCTGGACCCTGAGGATTCGTGCCGGTGGCGGAGGCAATGTGGCCGGGACGTTTGCCTTTGCAGTTGGCGCTCGAGTGGTTTGCACTGACGCCTCAACCGTGGGTGGAGCAGAAACTGCCTGGTACCCACTTGTACTTGATGGCAGCCCGGAGTTGGGACAAGCTACGGGCGTCGGAAGAGTAGCTGGAGGTTGGACAGTCTGTGTCAGGCGATGAGTGCTGGGCTTGAGGTCAAGGACAAGCTTTTCAAGCTTTGTGAGCTTGTCAGCGGTGAGTTTGGTGAGTGTGGCATTGGATGAGGCGAGAGAGTTGAGCACGGCCTTCGTTGGTGACGGCCAAGGCCATGTTGTCGAGATAGCTCTCTAATTCGGAGAGGGTGGGAAGTTGATTGTTGGATGGAGAAGCCGTGGTGGGGTGGAAGGCGGCGGTTGAGGTGCTGTGGGCGGCGATGGCTGAAGAGGCACTGCCAAAGACATCGCCCGCGGGTGCCGGAGGCTCGTTGTTCGCGTTCCAACGTTTTTGGGCCTTGAGGGCCCAAGTCTTCCATGTTGGCCATGTTTTGTCTGCAGATGCAAGGCCATCCCAGTCAGGCGGAGTTTGGGAAAGCTACCTGCAGCAAGCAGCGACATGGTGGCGATGGCGGCGAGCCAGTCGTTGGTGATGGGGAGGTTGGCTCGCGGCGGCCTTTTCTGGGCGTCTTCCAGGCGGTTGATGTACTCGGGGACGCGAGGATCTTCGCTCCACCAGCCTAGCATGGCGGCGTGGAGGTTGGCGATGTCTGTGGCTTCAAGTCCGCCGCTATTGGAGCGCGAGCTGGTCGAGGTAGGCACGAATCGGTACCTTGTTGTAGAAGTTGGTAGGGTCCTTGAGGGGTAGAAGCCACGTGTCTTCGATGATCATGGCAAAGAAGATGCAGAGCTGACGCTCGACGGTTCTCGTGAGGCATTGTCGTTTGAGCTTGACAGTCCATGCTCGTTCCGCCCTGACACAGACGGCATTGGTGGCATCGATTGCGATGGCGGGGTTGTAGGCTACGAGGGCGGTTTCGAGATGGTCAAAGGCGTGGCTGAACTCGTTGACGTAGGTTGCGGGCTCATCAATGAGCCCAGAGAGGCTGTTGTTGCCTCCAGCGATGTCGATAGACTGGAGGAGATTCGTGAGGAGCTCGCGGATGCGTTTGACGTTGTCGTCGGTCGGGGCGCCAGCGATGGCGGGGAAATCGGTGGTTGCGTCGGCAACGAGTGACTTGGCATCTTCAGGCGTGGTCATGTCGGTGAGCAGAGGGCGCTGCGCAAGAGAGAAAAAGCGGATACACTAATTCTAAAAGGAAGAATTAACGATGTATGTAATAGAGCAAGAAGATTGGTATTAATTACATCGTTATTTTATGCCAATCAATGTTGCTCGATCGGCGCTGTTGATGGGTGAAAAAAGATGGACGCGCAAAATGTGTCTGCGCGTGACCAACTGTCAATCACACTTGGATATATGCGTGATGGCAATTTCTCGTGGTGCTCAGAGTTGCGCCAGCTACCTGTACGTGCGTGCAAGCACGTGACATCGTCACGAGTTCACTGTGAAAGAGAGTTTGCTTGTGGGCGGTGGGCATGCTCATTGGCCCACCTGAAAGCGTGGACTCAACACTGTCTTTCGTCCGATCTCCACGACAAGCCATTCATTCGATCGGAATTTTTGGTTTTTTTCTGACGTGTTTTGACATCAGAATTCTTTTTCTCTCATCACTGTCTCGCTACTCTTCGAGACTATTTCGTGGAGACCTGCATGTTTTCGTTGATTGTTGTATGGGCTATCAGTAGAAGCTCGATAAACATAATTTCATTTTCTCATCAAATTGACACTAGTTTACTAGCTTCTCGTCCTACAAATCAACTCATCGCAGACAAAACCATAGCAACCAAAGGTACGTCAATTCTGACCAATTACAGGTTATGAAGCCCCTTCACGCTATTCCGTGAATACAAAACATTCCTCATCCAGTCCGTGGAGCCGGTGGGTTGTCCCACCTTGTCATTTCTCCCGGTCGAGCCAGTGGCATCGTCCACCTTGTCCTTCCGCTTTTCTTCCTGTCAAGCCGGTGGGGTTGCTCCACCTCGTCCTTCTACTTCACTGTGCCTCCTTGCCCTCTATTCATTCACTTTCTCCTCTTTGAGCCAGTGGATACATCCACCTTGACGCCATGTTCTCCCGAGCCGGTGTTCGTCCGACCACCTCGGTTTCCTTCTCCTTCCTTCGACAATTTATCCATCCTCCGCCTTTTGGTGGATTGTTGAGTATTCTCCTTCGCATCCTTGCCTGGGTCATCCTCCACTTCACCTTCATCCTCGCCCCTCCATGTGCGGTTACACAAGGGAACTTTCGTGCCGCCAAGGGCCGCTTGGTACCGACAAGTCAACCGCCGCCTTTACCTGACCCTGCTCGTTTGTGGAGGCCTCCGTCTTCTTAGCTGATTGCTGCATGCTCTCCTCGACGAATGATACTGCCATGGCTGATTGTTGGGTTCCTTTCAACCTCTTCTCACTCACAACTTGCTCGCTTCCATCCATCCCACCAGACCATGGATTGCAAGCCCTCGTTGTCTGACCTCCAAGCCATGGCGCATTCCGCTGAGTTGCTCGAATCCGGTGCATCTTCGCGCAACTCCACTGCATCCGAGACGGATCCTCCTCACGAGCCCGACCGCTCGACCGCCACGCTCGCTGAGATCATCGCGGCCGCAGTCACATCCGCTCTCACCAGCACGAAGTGGATGGAATCTCCGTCCCCACGCACCACCGAGGCCACAACACCTCTCACTGACCTCCAAGTTTGTCGTACACACCTCGAGATGGACCTTGGTTGCATCCAAGTTGCCCGCACTGCTCACAGCGCAACTGTTGACGCCCGTCACAAGATTCGCGACCGCTCGTGCGACGCCATCGAGCCCAAGTTTGCCCCAATGGATTTTTCGAAGTTGATAAACCTTGCTGGCTCTGAAGATCTGGGCACGATGGTTCTTGCCCAGCAAACCATGCTGGACAAATTCCGGACCTGGTGGCAACAAGTAGACATGGCATACATTTTTCAAGTCCCGTCCGTCTCCGATTTCCACGACCACAGGGCTGTTGCGTCTTCTCCACGCATGAGCCTCCTTACGAACTACAAGGTAATCTTGCTCACAACGGTTCTCAAGTATCAGGCCTTTGTGAATCAATGGCTTTCTGATGTTGATGTTGAGAGTTGCGATTGGGCCTTACAGGTCATCGAACTCTCAACTGTACCAACTCTGTTGGTACAAATCAAACAATCGTTTGATATCCTACCTCCTGACCAGCAAGGCGGACTCACTCTTTTCAAGTTACTTGTCGACAAGTTGGACTCCAAGACCTTTGAAAATACCAAGCTTCTCCAAGACTACATAACTGCATTTTGCCTTGACCGCTTCCCTTACAAAAATGTTGCCTTAGGCTCTTCTTGATTTAAAGCAGCCTCCAAGATGTTAGCTCGGCCCGACCTTCCGACAGACCTCATCCAACACTACCTTCGTGGTATGTCGGCCTGTGGTAACGAAGAGTTTCATTCCATTTTCTCTGCCCAGCTTGGTTTCCTCTCCACACCCATGTACAAGGACTGGGTACTCCACACTTCACCTGACCCAGTGGTCCAATTAGACTCATTCGCCGCCAAGTTAGAGTCTAAGTATGAAGCCCTCAAGGCTTCCAAGGCCTGGTCCGGCACCACTCGACCAGATTGCTCCTTCAAAGCCTCCACCACTTCTGGTCCTTCCAACAATCCTTCTTCTTCTTCTGCCCGACCTCCTGATCCTGCTTGGCAACGTTGGTTCGACTCCAAGACCTGTGACATCTGTGGTCAGGCACATCCCACCAAGTATCACAACGACCCTGCCATCAGGAACCACCCTTACTTTCCCAAGCCCAGCTCCACCCAACGCCAGGCTGCCAGGTCCTCTCACACCTCCCGCCCCAACAACAACACTGGCCCCCGTTTCAAGAAGGGCGGAAAAGGAAACTTTATTGGTCGAGTCCACCAAGCCCTCTTAGAAAATGCCGAGGACGTTGACGACACTCTCCTCGCCAACCTAGCCGGTCCCACGACCACCCACACTGATGATGATGATGAACCTCCCACCTCTTCTACCTCTCCTGAGAATGCCACCCCTTCCTTTGAGGATGACCCCACGACAGATTCCGCTGCCCATGCCCTTGCAGCCATCGGTCTCGACCAGCTTTTAAACTGGTAGGCGGCCTACCCTTCGGTCTAGGCGATCGCCATTCACCCCTCAAAATGTTCCAAATCCCATGGTTATATTTCACAATCTCCTTCATGATCCTGGCAGCCCAGTCTCCTTGGCTCCACTGGTTCCTTTGGTCTTTCACTTCTTCCCTGATGACAGCTACCCTATTGGGGTTCAAACTGCTCTTGCAGGCCCCTGTTAGCAGTCATACCTACCCGGACTGCCCTCCTCCTCTCCCTGACCCCTGGCCATCCAAACTCATCACAGCCATTTGGTCACTTGGGTTTCTTAGCTTCATGGCACCTCATTTCAGCACGCCTTGGCAGATCATCAGCTTGGCGATACTTCTGCCCTTCCTTCTGCCACTCCTTTTGGCCCCTTGGCACTTCATTCCTACACCGCTTGACCATTTCAGCAACACAAGTGGGCGGCCCTCTTGGTTTGTCAAGGTGCCACACCGCCAGGCCACCGGGCGTCTCACAGAGCTGCACCATTGGCACCGTGATTGGGCCTTTGACGACTTCCTTTTCTGGTCTCTACTTTCTATCACCACCCTTGGCTACACAGCAGGGTGTTTCCTCCTGGGAGGCAGTCTCCTCTTTGTCTACTTATCTGTGGATCAATGGCTACGTTGGATTGGTGGGCCTAACTTGTTCCACCTCACCCTATTAATCTTCCTCGGTTCCGAACAACTACAGGCCGGCTGGTCACGCACCATGCAGCACCTTCGTTCTTTCCTCCTCACGGACGTGCCCGCTTCATTCCAGGAACTCTTTGCTCCTGATTCCTTGGCAACTCTCCAGCGTGATTGGACATGATCCTGAATTCTGACATTTCCAGCTTCCAGTCCACCTTTGGGAATCCAATCCATCATCACCAACATGATCATCTGCCTCTATGTTCGACTGCACATGACGTTCCGCGGATCAAGCATCATTTCTCTGCATCACGCCTGCCTTCGTCTCCCTTCCATCAGCATTTACTCCATCACATTTGTTGTTTTCTTCCTTTCAGTTTGCTGTGGATTCCTGTGGCGTCATCCCAGCCCACTTTAGTCCATCACCAGACATCTTCCCACCCATGACTTCCTTCGGCCCTTGTTCATGACTCTGCTCGGATACTTTGGACACCCATTGGCTGGCGCACTTGACGTAATTTTACTCGGATGAGTCAGAAACATGAGACCATGCTGGCGAAGAAGATCAATGATTCTCAGTTAGGCTTATCTTCTTTGGTGCCCCCTTCATGTTCCCTTCCAGCCCGACCACCCCACTTCATGGTTCAACCCAGCTCTTGCTGGCACGAATCTATTGCTCGTGGAGTGGTTTGATTGGATTCTCACCCTTGCCCCTCCCCTCCAGCGATCGGTCTCCATCAACATCACTGCAGCCAGCACTAACCTTCACTCATTTCCTGTCCTTCTTGAATCTGCCTTCACTTCCTGTCCCACCATCACGACGCCACCCCTCATCGTGGACACCGGTGCGTCATGCTGCATCACCACATGCAAAGATGACTTCATTTCATATGCTCCCAGTGCTGCCAAGATTCGTGATCTCTCTGGTATCAACACAGTTGCGGGGGAGGGACTGCTTTGCTGGCATGTCCTAGACTACCAGGGGCGTGAACATGCCATTGAACTCAAGGGCTACCATATCCCCAATGCGTTGGTTCGCCTTCTCAGTCCCCAGGCTATGTTCCCATCTCTTGGTGGCCATGGTGAGCAAGACATTTTGAAATACTCATTCAATCTTCCACGCACCTTACGGCAACGGGAACCTCCCTATCCTACCTTTATGTTTGCCTGATCGGACTCCCGCTGCTTCTGGACTCGATGCTTCTCCTTCCATGCATCTGATCGGGACATTTGGGCACGTTAAATTTTGGCTGCATTGAACCAAAATCTGTCATTGGCACAGAAGGAGCTTCTTCTTTGGCACCACCGCCTGTCTCATGCTGGGCTATCTACCATCCAGAACATCTCCCGCCAACGACGAATGCTGACCCCTTCCTCTACAGAAGACTTGGTCCGTCTCCGTGATGGTTCCCTTCTCCCGTGCACCTACAAGATTCCCAGCACTTCATGTGACCATCTTCTCTGTGCTGCCTGTGAAATCTCCAAAGCTACATGAGGGGAACCGACTATTCGTTCCTCCCACAATCAAGTGCCCCGGCAGATGGTCCTCAAAGAAGACCACGTGAAACCTGGTGACTGCATCAGTTGTGACCACTTCATTTCACCTGTTCCTGGTCGTGTTACTTCCCCTTCAGGACACAGTTCTTCTTGCAATGGCTACACGTGTGGCACCATCTACGTTGACCACTGCAGCACCTTCATCTACATCCACCACCAACTGACCACCGCTGCTAGTGATACCATTTGTGGTAAGATGCTTCTTGAATCCGAAGCAGCAGATGTTGGTGTCACCATTCGGCAATTCCACTCTGACAATGGTGTCTTCAGCTCTAAAGAGTTTCGTGAGCACTGCACATGCTTTGGTCAGACTTTGCATTTCAGTGGTGTTGGCGCTCATCACCAGAATGCGGTCACCAAGCGGGCCACCCAAACCGTCACCAACATGGCTCGTGCTAACATGCTCCATGCCACCCTCCACTGGCCTGATCTTTCCTTCATTGACCTATGGCCTCTAGCCATGAACTATGCAGTCTGGGCATACAACAAACTTCCCCAACATGGTGCAGGTCTTTCCCCTGAGGAGCTCTTTTCAGGAATCAAGTGCCCGCGATCCCATCTCCCACGTGCACATGTTTTTGACTGCCCTGTCTACGTCCTTGATCCGTGCCTACAGGATGGTAAGAAAATCCCCAAATGGGAAAGCCGTGCACGCCAAGGCATCTTCGTTGGTTTCTCACTCCACCACTCCACTTCTGTTGCCCTCATCCTGAATCCTCGCACCCAACACATTTCGCCACAGTTCCATGTCATCTTTGATGATGCCTTCACCACTGTGCCTTCCCTCACCAACGAATCTGAGCAGGACCACCGTTTTGAGCAATTATTTTCTACATCCAGGTAATGCTATGTTGACCCTTCTGATATCACACCCAACTCCGAACTCCTCGATGACAATTGGCTATCTCCGCCTGACCTTGCCACACGCAATCTCCAGCGTCAACAGGCCCTCGCCCGGTCAACTCCGTGTCTTGGCTTCCCACCACCCTCCCAATCAGAGGGAGTCTCTCCGGGCCATAATGTGCCGTCACCATCACCCATGCTGCCTATGCCCATGGCTTCAGAGGGAGAACCTCAACCTCCTTTGCCCAAACCTCCAGTTCCAGAGGGAGTGTCCATGCCTACCATTCCACCTTCATCAGTCGCAACCACAGATGACACGCCTGCCGACCTTCCTCCTGCTCGACCTTTTGATGACACTCCAACCATTTCTGCCGAGGACTCTCAGTGCTACCCCTCTTGCAACCGCTCTGGCACTTGGAAAGATGGGCCAGCCCTCAACCGTAAATACACCCAGGGGCAAGGGAAAACAGGATTTACGTCTCTATTGGCCCTTCCCCAGTATGCACTGGCGTCTGCTTCTTCATGGGCCCAACCCCCTCCTGCCATTGCCAACCTTGGTGCCCACCACACTAGGCGCCATTCTACAACTCGCGTTCGTCATGGCCAACTCTCTGAGCTCGCCCTCCTCCAACATGACTGGCAAGGTCTCGTCCCCTCTCATTGTAACAGCTTTCTCTCCACCTTCTCATCCTACCTCCAGCCTGACCTCTTGGATGACCATGCCTCCTTCACCATCACGGATGTGCAACCCCACCTCCTTGCGGCCTCTCCGGCTGGCGATACCTCCGACAGTCCCACTTACTCACAGGCCATCCATAGTCCCCATGCCGAAAAATGGTGGGAGGCGATGGAAACAGAGTTGACCACTTTGGAGTCAGATCTCCAGGCTTGGGAGCTTGTCCCTCGCGAACCATGGATGCACGTTCTTCCCAGCACTTGGGCCTTCTGCCTCAAGTGCTTCCCAAATGGGTTGGCAAAGATATTCAAAGCTAGGTTCTGTGTGCATGGTGACATGCAAGCTGTCGGACTCTGCAGCAGCCTCTCCACTCCCATCAACACCCGGCCGAAACATCCCCTCTTCCTAAGGATGCAGATGGACACCCAGCATCTGGGTCCTTCAACTACGCCGTTGTGGTTGGCATGCTACTCTACCTTAGTGGCCACTCCAGACCAGACATCGCCTTTGCTGTCCATCAATGTGTTTGTTATACCTTCAAACCCAGCCGCCGTCATGAGTTGGCACTCATTCGGATCGGTCGCTACTTGAAAGGCACAATGGACAAGGGTCTCATAATGACTCCTTCTTCTGATCCTCGCATAGACTGCTACCCTGATGCCAACTTTGCTGGGCTTTATGGACATGAGGATGCACAAGATCCTCACTGTGCTTGTAGCCGCACTGGGTACGTCATCCTTGCATTTGGTTGTCCTGTTCTGTGGCGTTCCCGTCTCCAGACTGAAATAGTCCTCTCCAACATGGAAGCGGAATACGTTTCCTCAGCACGGCGTGCAAAGACCTCCTCCCGCTGGTTTCACTCATCCGCGAGCTCAGTGATGCTGTGGGCCTTGATGCCTCTTTTGTCTCTAACATCCACTGCAAAATGCATGAGGACAATGTTGGTGCTTTGACCCTTGGCCGACTGGAGCCTCGCTGCATGACTCCCAGATCCAAGCACTACCCCATCAAGTACCATGGTTCCTCGACAAGGTAGCTGATTCCTCCCAGAGAATAACCCTGGTCAAGATTGACACTAAGAATCAGCTCGGTGATCTCTTCACTAAAGGATTGGCACATACTTCCTTTGTCCATTTGCGACATTTATTAATGGGTTGGTGACCCTCATAAACCTCGAGAGGGAGTGTTAAGGGGTAGTATCAGGAAAGATGTGCCAAAGGGCTCATTTTGACTTTCTGGTTTCTTTCATCTTTCTTGTCCGTTTCCTCTTTTCTTTCTGTCCTTTGTCCGATCTCCACGACAAGCCATTCATTCGATCGGAATTTTTGGTTCTTTTCTGACGTGTTTTGACATCAGAATTCTTCCTCTCTCATCACTGTCTCGCTACTCTTTGAGACTATTTCATGGAGACCTGCATGTTTTCGTTGATTGTTGTATGAGCTATCAGTAGAAGCTCAATAAACATAATTTCATTTTCTCATCAAATTGACACTAGTTTACTAGCTTCTACGTCCTACAAATCAACTCATCGCGGACAAAACCATCGCAACCCAAGGTACCTCAATTCTGACCAATTACAGTTACTTCCTCCAGAGTCTCAGTGATGACCATGTTTTGACAACCAAAGTTGTTAGTTACGGCCATGATGTCAGTTACGACCATGTTACGACAACCAAAGTCATCAATTTCGACCATGTTACTACCTCCAGAGTCCTACCTTACTACCATGTTACTACCACCAGAGTTGTCAGTTACAACGTGTTTACTCTATACTAGTCATAGTCATAAAACCTCAAACCACTGAACTACGTGACGTTATTATGTCGTGCACAGAGGTATGCCACCTGGTTTTTTTGAGCCTCGCCCAAATTTTTTTCCACCAGATCTGCCATTTTTCACCAAACGACATCGTTATTGGCTCCAACAGTGTCAATTCTTCCCCGACAGCCAAACCAACCAGCACAATCCACCATCTTTTACTCCAGCCACAATCCCCCTGCACCGTTTTGGCAGTGGCGCCCTATTTCTCCTGCCAGAGCACCAAGAACACCCTCCATTTTTGTTGATTTTTGATGGATTCTTGACAGTGTCAACCCATTGATCTCCGTTCTGGTCATCAATTGGAAGGGGATCCCTTCCACGGCCAACATGGGATGTCCCAGAGCTCCACTGTCATTGAGGATGACAACACCCTTACCATCCATGGCCCCAATCCAACAGATGACATCTCCTGTTCCGTTGTCCGATGATAATAACAACAACAACAGCAACCAGGAAGCACTCATTGAAGCACTCTCAATAGAATGGGGACAACATTCTCTCACAACCAAAAGTCACAGAGAATTAATCCAATCGATTGTCACTCAGCAAAAGGAGCAGGTTTCGAATCTCATGGAATGTCAAATGGAGAATTGAATGTTGAGTTGTCCTGCTGATGCCATGCCGTTTTCTCCTTCCAACGGAGACGGGAACGGCAATGCCCTCAATGACACCACAGATGAAGAAATGAAGGAACTCACAACGGAACTGCAAGACATACTCCAATTGACTCCCAATCAACTGACACAAATACAACAATCCTTGCAGGGGTGCATACATGAAATCCAAGATTTGTGTACTGTAGAAGAATGTCCTGATGCCATTCTCAACAATCGATGGCTCTTTGACGAGGGTGTGGATGAGGTAGCCAGTCAATTCACAAGTATTATGAATCCTTTGCAGTTGTCCAAGTTTCTGTTATGGACGGATCATAATGCCGATGCTAATGAAAAGGGATTATGGGAATATAGGGATAGGGGTAGAGAATGGGCCGGTGTTTGAGTTTGGTGTGGATGAAGGGATGGATGGCGGGGAATAATGTTGTAGTGAACATAGGTTTCGGTAGTCAAAAATGATGTTCATAATGTAACGAATGTATTTGATTTTGTAGATACTATGTCTCATCAACGTAATTATTTAGACTGGTTATGGAATACGTCACGTCAAATATTCAAACTTGTTGTGAGCATGGAGTCTAATATTATCTTGTGTTACTTGTATAAATAAGGATGGAAGGATCCACATTGTAAAGTATATTTGTTCCTTTGGAGCAAAAACAAATTCATTTTAAAATTTATTGTAAATAAGGATCAGCCTAAGTTAATCATGATTTTGACCATTAATATAACACATCGTCACCTTGGCCTTCACCTGGAAAGTCTCCTGTTCCAACTTGGGCAGAACACAACAAAAAGCCGGTGTCAATTCATCCCTCAACATCTCTTACACATATTCTCTCATCTGTGCACCCTTAATCAAAGTTAAAGCTTCCACCTTTTCTCCATCCCCCACTCTCTGTACCAACCTACAGAATATAAACCAACATGCCGCACAAGCCACTTGAATCTACAGCCTCCTACCACCTACCCGCAGCACCACACGTATTAATTGCTGACAAAAACGTTAAGACATCACGTTTCACCCACTCCGTTTCCATATTGTCAATGATGAATGGTACAAAGATGGTACAATCTCCCCTCTTCCATTTTGTTCACTTCTCAGTTCGGATAAAAATATCCTTCCTGCGAAATAATTTCCCCTTGCTTCCAAGCTCTGATCATGGCTCCATTGTAAAATGTCAACAGTATCTTTTTGTGGTCTATTGTTGAATCATGTCAGAGGATTCCCATCCATGTCCACTGCATTACACCAAATTCGAAACCATTGACCTCTAGTCGAGATTTCAACACCAACCCCAAAAACAACGCCTCATCATGGAACACCTGGTACAACAAGAGCTTGTTTTGGTAAAGTTGGGACAGGAGTTTGGGAGGGAAAGAGGGGGGATATTGTGGTGTCATCTTGTTGGAGGGTTCGTGAAACAGTAACAACAACAAGGGTGGAGGAGGGTGAGAATGGCAATATTATTGTGAAAGGAAAGGGCCAAAAGAGGGGCATGGCAATCCTTGTCACAACCCCTCACCGCAAAAAAGAAACAAGAGATGAATGTTTCCAAGGCATTTAGGAACGTCAATCATTGGATTAGGAATGTTATTTGATCTTTGGAGGACGGAGAATTGGTGCAATGTGTGGCGGCAGAGTTGGAACGGAGGGGGTATGCTTTGGAAGGGATCCCATTAGACTGACAGCTTGCATGACGGTTGAGGGTTGACATAGCAGATAATGGGCCGAAAATGGACAACAATCAATGGTGCTGTTGGTGCTATGGCGTGAGAAATAGGGCGCCACTGACAAAGCGGTGCGGGGGTTGTTGGTAAGGTAAACGGTGGTGGTGTGATGGTTGGTTTGACTATCAGGGGAGAATAGGAGCTCTCGGAACTCGGAACTGCAAACTACACATTTTGGTGAAGAAATGGAGGATCTGGCAAAGAAATATAAAAATGCTAGAGGGCGGCTCAAAAAAATCAGGTGGCACACAGGAAAAATTTTAGTGGCATGCACAAAATGGCCAAACGTATATGGTACCTGATTGTGATAAACTTAATTTTTCTTATAAGTTATTATGTCATGCACGGAGGTGCGCCACCTGATTTTTTTTAGCCACCCTTTTTTTCTGCCAGATCCACCATTTTTCACCAAACGACATTGTTATTGGCTCCGACAGCTCCAATTCTCTGCCGACAGCAAAACCAACCAGCACCATCCACCATCTTTTACCTCATCCACAATCCCCCCACGCCGTTTTGGCAGTGGCACCCTATTTCTCCTGCCAGAGCACCAAGAACACCCTCCATTTTCGTCCATTTTTGGACGATTCTGGACAATGTCAACCCGTGAACTCCATTCTGACCATCAATTGGAAGGGGATCCCTGCCATGTCCAACATAGCATGTCACAGGGCTCCACTGTCATTGAGGATGACAACGCCCTTACCATCCATGGCCCCAATCCAACAGATGGCGTCTCCCTGTTGGACCAGACCATTTCTGCAGCAGCATCCTCTTTGAAAGATTAGATAGACCTTGCCCTTCCTTCTACAGCGGACGTAAGTATCCCCCTGCAACACAAATTTTGATGTCAGATGGAACGCCTCAAAGGGAATCATCTGATCAAACTAAAAATGTGACAATGGAAGAACATGAATCAAATCAGGTCCATTACTTTGACGGTGTGATGAATAAATTCTGTGGGGAGGATGAGACAAATCTGTTAGAAGATGAAGTTACCTTCATCATGTCAGCATACTCTCCTGATGAAATTGCTATATCAGAGAGCAAGGATAAAGTCACTTACACAATCGATCTCCCTACAAACAACAATGATCACCTTGAAATTAAAGTGTCTGTAAACATACCAAAAGGATATCCTTTAAAAGGTATGCTTGGGGTGGCGATCACAATTAGTGACACTTCGAACTGTTCTTTCAACGTACAAACATGCCTGATCGATAGTTTGCCCAAACTTTGTCAATTGTGTCTTTGGGAGGCCGAGGGCAATTATGGGCATGAGGCTTTGTTTTCTGTGCTAAATATGGCCGATTTCCTGCAAGTTCATCTGATATTTTGTCATCAAAAATGACTCTGCTGGATAACAACAAAGATAGCATGGATGAACTTATGCGGGCTTGTGAAAGCTTAGGCTTAGCGCAATTCATGCAAGAAATTATATGAAGATATAGTATTAACTCATACACTTCATGTGAGCGAGTTATCACCGCAGTTATATTAATAACTAACTCATCCTGGACAATAATCTATATGGACAAAGCATGTTTTTTAATTTCAGCCAAAATGACTGATGTGCTGACAAGGTCTTTACAAAAACTAGGTGGCTTACCCCTCCAAACTTTCGTAATCACATCTTGAAACCGAGTGTAGCACAACAGCAGCTGTGTAAGTAATTGCTTCAATATCTCCATTCCATTTCGAAAGTTGCTAAAGTAAGATAGCACATTGCGATTGATCTGCTCGGCCCCTGCCTTCCAATTGGAACAAAACTCCAGCACTAGGCTCTCCACAACCTCGGGGTTTACTACATTTGCAGGAGCGGCGATGCCCCGTGCAACTCTTGGTGCATTGATATCTGACATGTGAGCTTCGGTCTGTTGCACAAAGGCAATCATCTTGGAAAATGTATGAAGCAATTCCTCCTCCACAAATAATTCTCGTTGCTGAAGGAGCAACTTGCTTAATCTATTGAGTTCTTTCCCGGCTCACAGTGCTCTTTGAAGATCGTGATGATTTCATTCAGATTGTTTATCATGAACACCGTTTTCTTCTTGTTCACGGTATGAACATCTGCAAGGCGTGTCAACAATAGTACCATCTCCTCTAAGCACCACCTCCTCTACCATGACGTCAAGATTGTTCATGAGCATGTCACCAGCACTTCCGCGATAAGAGGGATTGGTAGTTAAATCTAGAGAGGGATAGCCTGTAGTTCCATTGTGATGCGACTGCCCATCCACGGATTGCCCATCCACGTTGGCATGAGCACCTTTGTTGAAAATGCATCCATGAGCCCTGCCTCCTCAACAGCAATCACATCCTCTCGCAAGGCAAGCCGTAGCTCCAACATCAGCAATTGCTTGTATACACCCGAAACAAATTATGCAACGTCTTGGACATACTCTCCACATACACGTCACGAATCTCGGATTGAATTGTTGGCGAAGCCACCAACAAAAAGTCCACCAAACACTCGTACTTGAGCAAAACTAGACAGGTGTTCCCTCATCTCTTGTCCCGCCATTGTCATGACCAGGGGTATCCCGGCACTCGAGACCAACTCAGAGTCGTCAAAAAATGGACAAAAATGGAGGGTGTTGTTTGTGCTCTGGCCGGAGAAATAGGGCGCCACTCCCAAAACAGTGCGGGGGGATCGTGGATGAGGTAAAAGATGGTGGATTGTGCTGGTTGGATTGGCTGTCAGGGGAGAATTGGAGCTGTTGGAGCCGATAACGACATCATTTGGTGGAAAATGGCGCATCTGGTGGAAAAAATTTGAGTACTGCTCAAATAAAAAAATCAGGTGGCACACCTCCGTGCACGATATATGACCTCCATCAGTGGATAAGTCAGCCAGGGTGTAACACAAACAGAGAGTAACACTGTTAAGTAATAATTTCGTCATAGCATTATCTCCAATAAATTCTCTTTTTCAAGAAATGATTTTTCAAATCTGTCACTGTCATTGTCGCGAAGAACTCAACATCAAAAATTGATGACAATGATCGATATCATTGCTCATTCAGCTTTACTGTCTGCCCCCCCCCTCCTCCTGTCATCATACTTTGGAAGACAAGGTTTAGATATTGGTGTTTGTGGTCCCTATTGATTTATTTCTACATTCAAAAATAATATCAATTCAAAATTAAATTCATACTCCTCATCGTCACGGAGCCCTTCCATTCTCCACTGCATCATTTCCGATTTGTCCCCAATCATCGCACTATGAACAGCCAACTCTAATTTTGCTGGAGAATCTAGTAGCTGTTGGAAGAATCCTCCTGGTAAACCTGCCAACGAAGGGGGAAATGTGTGGATAAAAGAAATCAGAGACAATGGTGTCAAACAAAAAAAATCACGGAAGCACAACATTGGGAGCCAAATTCAACCAATGCCAAACTCAGCCCATTAATGACCTACCTGAGAAAAGGGACAGACAAGCCATTTGGTTGGCTTTGACAGGAAGAAGCTGATGCGTGCAATAAAACTGTTCGAACGAACAAACAGAAAGTTTTAGTAAACGAAGCCAAAAATAATCCCATCATCAACACAGACAAACATCCCTCATGACAAACCAGCAATCAACAGCAATGGCATCACACAACAATTCTAAAGCAAGGAGTGAGCACCTCAGTCAAACAACATAGTCACCGTGGATGGGGAGGTGTAGGGAGAGGAGAGTGGTGCACTGCCTAACAACTAGGAGGTTGAAACAATTGCTGTTAGCACAAGACGCAACAATCAACGCAAACAGCCGTCAAGCATCAGTGCTTCCTTCTTGCTTGCAAACATGTTGGACAGAATGGTGAGTGACAAAAAAGGAAACAATAACAGGTTTCTTCTAGCCAAAAGTATTTCATGGTTGTTGGACTGGTGTTGGTTTTTCACTCTCTTTGCCCCTTTCATGCAACAAAATTCAAATATAATCGACAGAACACCAAACAATACAATACACAACAATATTGAGAACATCTAACAGGGATGAATTGGAATTGATCAATGGTTGTATGAAAGAACTTACCGGATGATTTCGACTGGGATGGTTTTGGTCGTTTTTTTGGTGCAGTGAAAGCAGATCAAGGGGATGATGTAGTCTGAATTTGATAGCAAATTATGGTGTTAGTTAGGTATAAATGAAAGGGGAAATCATCATCGAACAATTCATTACAGTCCATCGATCACAAGTGTTGATAGACTTTTTTATTTGCCCTTTTTGGCACTCGATGCAATCAGGGCAAATGATTCACGATGAGTTTGCGAAGCAATTGGTGAAGAGGGGGCACCATTGTGATCAGTGCTACGAGTGATATTGGGGGAGGATGCTATTTTAAGTATAAGTTACAAGCCCTTGCCACCACTTGCAACTTCTTGCATGAACTTGGATACATAACAACAACTGGAAACAAGTTTAAATCACTTGAAACCTCAAGTAACCAGTGAGATTTACTTGCAAATACTGGCAAATACTGGCAGCATCACAGAACTACTTGCAACACCTGCCACAACTTGCAACCACCTGCAACCACCACCAACAACAATTAATCACCAGCAAACACAAGGAAGCAACTACTTTCAACCAGTACTTACCACCGTTTGCAACCATCACCTAACAATACTTGCAACCACTTGCAACCACTTGCAACCAACCACTTGCAACTGATTGCAATAACTTTTAACCAACCACTTGCAACACCACTTGCAACCACTGGCAACACTGGCAACCTCAACAGGGCTCTGCCACTTATGATGACCCATATGTAACCACCGGCATCCACTGGCTGACTGACATCTACATGCAACCACTTGCAAACATTTGAAACAATTGGCAACTGGCAACCACTAGCAACCACTTGAATCATCACTTATCAGCACTTGCAACTATTGTCAAACACTAGCAACCTTTTTGAGCAACTTCCATCCATCACTACTACTATCAACATCTGGCAGCCACTGCAACCTGTGGCAACCACTTGCATCCACTTGCCAGCATTACTGACCAGCACTTGCAGCAACTGGCAAGACCTGGCAAGATCTTGCAACCACTTGCAACTATTGTGAGTTGTTGCCAATGGATGGGAACGGTTGCCCTTGGTGTCAATTGATTGAAATTGGTTGCCCAGTGTTGTCAGTGGTTTTTAGTTGTCACATGTGGTTGCCTGTGGTTGCCAGTGGTTGTCAGTGGTTAAATGTTACTGGAAGTGTTTGCCAATGCCAATGGCCACTGGATGCAAGTGATTACCAGCAGTTGCCAGTGATTGCCATATTGGCTGCCAGTGATCACAAGTATTTGCTCAGAAAGTGACTGGAAGTGGTTGTCAGTGGTTGCAAGTGGTTGTCAGATGATAAAAGACTTTGCAAGTAGTTGCAAGGGGCTGCCAGTGACTGGAAGTGGTTATTTTCACTAATGGTTGCAAGTGGTTGTAAGTTGTTGACATCAGTTACTAGTGGTTACCAATGGTTAAAGTGGTTGCCAGTGGTAAGTGGTTGCAAGTGGTTGCAGAACAAGGCTACTGGCACCCTCTTGCTTTGAACCACTCACTGCAAATGCATTTTTAACCTGCCCATAGGGGAGAGTCTTTGGATGTCTTGCAAGAGGTGTTGCACTAAGTAAAGGTACCTTTACACTGTGTTAAACAAATGTACACTTATATATTGTGGGGTTATCACTGCAAACAAAAAACACCGGTAACATTCCTGTACACTCTCAAAACATCAGAGTCAGCCCACAAACTGAGTTTGACATCCGGCCTGGCACAACAGTCTAGCCAACAACAATTGGCAGCGGTTGGTCAATTTTTAATGTTAGTTCTTATGAACTCACCCTGTTTACAATTATATTACTCAGCACATGTAGTTTTTTTCAATTAAATATTTGAAGGGCCTACTGGGGGAGTGGCCAAAACTCAGCCTACAGACTGAGTTTGGCACCCCACCTACCGCTACTGTCTAGCTGAGACAACAAGTGGCAGCAGCAGGTGTATTATCAAGGTGAGTTATCATGCACTTGCCCCTTTTGTCATTATAATACCAACCACACATCAATTCTTTTCAATAAAATATTTGCAGGCCTCCTGGGGGAATGGTCGAAACTCAGCCCACAGACTGAGTTTGGCATCCTGCCTACCACTTCGGTCTAGCTAACAATGTGGTGGGTCAATTTTGAAGGTGAATTCTTATGAATTTGCTCTGATTTCCATTATTATACTCACCACTCATCATTTTTTCAATTAAATATTTACATGCTGCCACGGGAACGGCCAAAACTCAGCCCACAAACTAGGTTTGGCATCCTGCCTGGCACCACGATGTAGCCAACATCGTCAGTTTTAATGGTGTGAGTTCGTATGTGCTTGCTCTGATTTCCATTGTTATACTCACTGCACACCAATTTTTTCAATGGAATATTTGAAGGCCTTCCAAGGGAACGGCTGAAAAATTCAGTCCACAGACTGAGTTGGCATCCCCCTGGCACCACTGTGAGACCAACAACAATTGCGCAGCAGTCAAATTTGAGTGCGAGTTATATGAACTGCCCTTTCTTATTACTACTCAGAACATGCCAAATCTTTCCATTAAATAATTACTGTCCCACCACGGCAACGGCCAAAACTCAGCCCACTGGCTGAGTTTGGCATCCTGCGTGACACCGCCATCTAGCCAACAAAAATTGGCAGCGGCGGGTGAATATTTCAGGTGATTTCTCATGAACGCAACCCTTTTACACTTGCTTGACTACATCTAATTTCAATTAATACTTTCAGGCCAACCATGGAACCCAAAACTCAGCCCACAGACTGAGTTTCACATCCCGCCTACCACTGCTGCATAACCAACAACAATTGTCAGCAGCGTTTATATTTTGAATGTGAATTTTTTATGAACTTGACCCTTTCAATGGTGTTAAAGGGAAATATATTGATGTTATAGGCATTTATTGACATACAAATGCTAATCTGTAGAACAATAGGCATTCAGTGCCATTTTATTCTGGAAATACCATTCAATGCATTCAATGCCAAAAGTATAGTTTACTGTGTCAAAACCAGAATTCAGTTATAGAATTCACTCCCAAACTGATTGCTTCCCGACAGAGTCAGGAAAAGGAAAAGGTAACAGCAAAACCATTCTACACAATTTATGTGCCCACTCCACAGCATTCTGATGACATTTTCTGTTGTGACCTGCCTCAATCAGGCATGAATGGTTCACTCTGACCCATCCTTCATGCCAAACACAATCCATCCTCATCATACTAGACTTGATGAGATTATGGCTGTCCATGAACAGAAGAATCCCAAGCCTTTCAAGACCATTGAAGTTATGATCTGTAAAGATGTGAAACAGATCGTAAGCAGGCAATATTACCAGTTTTGTACATCAGGTGAGAAAATTGTGATGAGGTTAATGCCACTAGACATCTCAAAAGTAGTCCAAATGGCAGAGAGCTTGACAATTGACCATCAGATGGAATATGATAAAGAAAATCCACCAATGGCAGCCCGAATCGAGTAAGTAAAGACTGCTTCCAGCCATGTTCCATAAACCAGTGTCCCTAAAAATATTAATGATAAGAGTATCAATTATGGGACCGGATCAAAAACTGGTTGTGGCGAATATCATGACCTTATTTGATACATTATCCGGAAATAGTTCGGCAATAGTGAAAAGGTCAAACATTGGTGTTTGTTGATGGCAAAGTGTGCGCTTTCACTTCCCTGTTGTCATTTTAAAGCTTGCGGAGGAAGCAAACTCAATCATTGCAATCGATGAAGGTATCAGTAACATTCAGGAGATAGTTCGCACTGAAACCCTCCATCAACGACTGCGGAAGTTGCCCAGACATCCATGCTTCATCATCAATTTTCTGTGAGTATGATACGAACGGCCCTAAACGGTGCATTGTGTCGAGAATCGACGGATTTCCTCGTGCGAGCAATGTGCGTGTCCGAACAACAAGTTCGCGACGGAGATTTTCGGCCTTATTCGTAGGCTTTCCTGCTTGGACGAGATCATGAATGCTTTCTTGGATACCTTTACTTCTCGCTGGAATCGCCTGCTCGTAACCCATCAAACGATTGTCAGTATTCTGGTAAAATCCAACCGATTTATTTAGACCAAGTGATGGGATGAGTACGTGAAATTGTTTCGTTGTAACAGCTCCCATGGATTTTTGCAACCGGCGGAGGGTTTCCAGAGCCACTTGGTGACGATGTGAGCGATGAACAAGGTCATACTCACTGCCAAGGTGCCAAATGGTGCTGTTCACTAATTGCCAGTGGTGAGAGACGCACGTTACTTTGGGGAATCCAACATTACTTACGTTGCAATTGTGTTCTTTGGTTTTTACGTGTCCGGGCATAAAAAAAAGGATTTCTTCGTTCTCTACGAGTCTAGATTCTTCCGCCAAGGTCGAATCGAGCAACGTTCTCAGACCTAAGGTCAAATCACCTGTGAAGACAGATCTGACTCCATTCTTGCATAAAATATTTTGGGAGAAGACGTCTCTTACACCTACGACCAGGTGACCGTCTGCCCCATGATACTTCTTCAACCATTGCAATACCTTGTCAGAGGGTGGCCTCTCAATACGATGTCCAACCATTATTGGTGTGATATGCGAGGGAGGGGGCCACGAGTGTTTAGTATCCCGATCAAAATGTTCATACCAGCGTCCTGCGGTGATGAAATAGATCGTGCCATTATTCGGTGGGGGCATTGGCCATTCAGTGGTCCATTCCGAGGCGCAACCTCCCAGTGTGCTCTTCTGTTTTGAAGCACCAAAACTTCGCAGACAACCATTTTTGTCACAGCGCAAGGAATGAGAACGATGTGTCCACGACTGACCCGGCATATTTCTGACTTCTTCAAAGCTCGGATATCCGACGTTAATGTCGATGAACCCATCAACACGAGGAAGGAATTGTAATGCAGCTATAGTTTGATAAACGTCCCCTTCAGCGAATTCATGTCGTTGACGCAGAGATGAACCCGGATTTCCCGCACAGCCAGCATGAGAACCGTATCCTGGCAAATGAAAGTAGCGGGATAGTTGGATTCTGTGTTGTTGGGCACAGTTGAAGTCAATGTGCGATGTCAAAAAGCAATGTCGTTCAGCATCCTCACAAACAGCGGTCCGCCCCCAATCGCGCTCTGGACTATCTTGGTGCAAAAGCTCTACACCTCGGCGGAGATGCAATTTTGATTCCAGTCTCGACGCTGCTTCTTTCAGAACCATTTTTGATCCAATCGAATCACTACCCAGAAAAAGAATGCATCCAGCTAAGCTCTGATGAAGGAATACTGCTACTTTCTGCGTATGTGATTAACCATGGGATGTGTTCTTCGTCTGGGAGAGAGATTAATTTTCTGACGGAGCAAAGCGGGAGAAGTGGGTCAAAATATATGTGTCTGACTCCGGGGACTTCATTAACCGCACGCCAAAGCACTCCCAACACAGCTCCGATTTGAACGAATTCCTCAAACAAAACCCCCGGTAGGCGCAGACGAAGAATGGATAACATTTCTTGACTTGCAAGGTGCCTTTGCAGCAGGCCTGCATAATGAGACAGCTCGGCCACTCTTAAGAAACGCAGTTGTATATTCTCATTGTTCAGCTCTTCCACCATAGTATAACATTGCCTCGTGCCACAGTATGCATGCACCCTGTCGACGGAGTCGTCCTCAGCAACGGCTCTCAACACCGATGCTACTGCGGGAAGTACATCGGCATCTACCGCCCAAATCCAATTTGCGTGAATACCGCGCTTCATACCACCTGAGATACCACAAAACCAGGGTTGAGCCATCACGCCAACGATGGAGGGCGAGAGACGAGAGACAGGATGGATTGGACGCAGATGATGGGCAATAGGTACCGTATGAATTGCGTGTTAAAACGGCTTACCTTGAACACTATCCAAAGAGTAGCAAAGAGTTCAAGCGCCCACTGTCGACCTTCTCGCTATGTTCAGGAATAAGAAGTGTGGTTTCCTTCGTTGCTGTAAAAAATGGTGATCTGACATAGAATGAGATCACGGTGAAGCATACCAAAATGGTGATGAGGAGTTTGATGTTGTTATGCAAATCGCGCGTGAGCGGTTGCCCTAGTGGTTGTCTCATGGTCCCATGATTGCTGTGGGTGGGTGGGACTTTTCGATTAGATAAGTCAAGAAAAAATAGTACACCCTACATACGTACACATTCCTTACTATGATTACACATAGGAATTAAAACTCTTCCACACTTCCGCCATGAACATGACCTCCTCGAATATGGTCTCCCTTACCTCGAACCCTGTTAAAATATTCACCATTTTTATCCTCATCACATACGGAATCATCGCCCCATCTCTCGTCCGCGAAACCGCGCAGACATCAGAGATCGAACTCGGACAAAACTATCATGGTGACACCCGCGTGCCCATAATTCACGCGGCCCCAGTTACCTCCTTACTCAACCTGCCCCCACTACCACTTATTCCACCGCAACCCATGTTCTCCCGAACGTACCCATCCGACCGTTTGTAACTCACCCTAGCGCTCACGACCAGATGCATGAAACCATCAGCCCTCTCTTAAAACGGGCACGAAATAAAAAGGTACAATCTTATGGTTCTCATATCATGTGCACACTCAAAACGCTGACACCTCCAGATAGCATCACACGCCCCCCGCCAAAACCAAACATCACGGTCTGCAAAACACAGCTCCACACACTACGTCCTCCTCAGAATAAACGCACCTCCTCCTCCTCAACCAATACCACCAACATGGCCCCAACCGCTCGTAACGCCACTCCCGGCCCAAAAACACGCTCGACGATGTCCAAGCCCGCTTCCATGGCAGCCACTGCAAAACACAGCTCCGCCGCGACCTCAATCTCAGGCAGCCAAATCCACTCCGGATGTGGAGATGGTACAGGTTGATGGACAACCAAAGGCAACTCAAACGCAAGTCTCCGATCAGCCACTTCTATCACAAGAGGAGAATAACAACGATATCAACGACATCATCAACGAAATTAACAACCCACGCCTCCTCACCGACAACAGCGCTACGGATCAAACTCAGGAGCAGTCTCCCTCGAACTCACTGGCAAAGAAAAAGGCTAAAGCCTCGGAAGCTGCCGGAAACTCCCGAATCAACGATGGTACAACCAATCCACAAAAGCGCCGCTCCAAGAAACGATCCTCCTCTACAGCGAACCCTGTCTCCGCTCTCAAACCAGACAAGTACAGCGGCAACTCTCCAACGCTAGACACTACTCCCAAACCACCCCCTCATGAACATCGCCACAATAAGGTCCTGGTCGAACTATCAATAGACTTTGGTAAGGACGAACGCTCACAATTCGATGGAGACAATGGGAAGAAGATGGTTTTGCAATACAACAACTCTTCGTGAACCTCAAAATCACAGACAAGTATGCTGTGATAAATCCCGCCAACGACAGCTCCGAAGACCCTCCTCTTGGTGGTGAGTTAGCACACCCAGTCCCAACAAACATGACCGCGCTTAGTAACTACATCAAAGGCCTCAACCCAAGGGCCTTTCAGAGTAGTAACCGATCCTCCACGGAGCTTCCAGAGACCGGTACTACAAGCACCTGCCGAAACTCACCACAGGCTTACGGGGTCATATCCCTTTCCTGTGATAAAAATCCGGTTATCCTCACAAACCAGATCTCTTATGAGTGGGCGAGGTTTGGCAACCATCTCAAAATCAAGGAGCTCCAAGCCATCGAGACGAGCACGCCATTCGCGATTTATTTTGTCTATGCTCTCACGCATAGACAGACTCTCATCGTTGAGCAAAGGGACATCTTCAAGATGGCACAGGCACAAATGCACAAAGAGGACTACTTCCTTGATCGAAACTTGCCTATCAGGTGGGGCTACTGCCCTCTTCCGCTCTGCAGTCTCCGCATGAACGTGCCGAGAATCCCCAAGCACTCTGAACCTTCCAACATGTCTAGGTTACCCTCAGATATCCAAACCTGTCGCAAAGTTTTGCACTTAGAGGTCGACAAGATGGACTTAGAACTAGTCAACCACCTGGTCAATTACGCCAAGTCCAACGGAATCTACAAAAAATGGGGGGGCTCTGATGCCCACCCAACTACTGAAGGTGTCGACTGGCTGTCTACGCCAGGGGACATAAGAAGAGCGGCGAAATTTGCCGTAAAAACCACCAACTACAATGCCAGCATGACCAGCATTGATGTGTTTGGTTTTTTAGACCTAAATGACACCATCGAAGTAAGGAAGCCAGATGGATCAGTGATCCGTACCTTCACTGGCCGAGAATGCTTGACCACCCTGTTCAAATTCCAAGATGCCACCTCATTAATTGCCGAAGTTCACCAGCAAGTCCCACTGGGATCGGTATCGCTCGTCTATCCCAACATTCCAGAGGGAGAAAAGCTTACCGGGCTTGCTAAGCAAGTCGCGGCATTTACGAAGGGACATTTAGCCGACCAGCAGGTGGATGACAAATTTGTTCATGACTTCCTCAAGACTTTTGTCGACCCGCAGTTGATCCACGAGGCTGATCACTGCGAATGGGACTCGGAGATGCAGATGCTCCTCACGAAGGCAGAACTTGATGAGAACAACAACACAGGAGAACTCGAAGAGCAAGGTTGGTGGCGCGACGTAGTCGTGCAGTATGAGAATACAAAGGGTCAAGGCAAGCAACCTTTCGCGTCCCAGCAAGCACTGTTCGACCTAGATGGGGCGCAGTCGATAAAGACAATGCACGAGGCTAATGATGACGCAAGTGCAGACCCATCACAGGAATCGTCTAAGCATGTGAGGATTACATGCACGAAGAAGAATCAAGAAAAGTCCGCTATAGATAGTGCTGGTAGTAGCGTTGTATCGGACGAGGACCGTGCAGGCAAGCGGTTGGGAGACACGCCCCAAAGTGTTGGAGTACGGGTGGACAAAGACAGTCAGGACATGGAATATAGCTCCGAAGGCTCGGCCTCGGGTGCTTCCTCAGCTAGTGATGCTGGTTCTGCTGAAGTCCTACCCGGAAAGGCCGGATAGTCGCTACGTCGGCCCTCTCCTCATCTACGGGAGCAAGGGTCTCATATGCCGCAAGTAGATCATGGAAACCCTCCAACGGCAGGAGGTTGCAACGCCGTGCTGGTGCATTCAGAGACAAAACACAGTCCACTAAAATAATCACCGTTTTAGAGGAAACAGGAGCCAGACGTATTATCAAGAAAACTGGCAGGCTTAGGTTACTCTCACACATGGATACTCTCAATGCCCTCAAGCACCGAGCTTCACATTATGCATCACAACAACACACCCAGAACCAACAAGACCTTGCACTAGTCTTAGCAGCAAGAAATAACCTAGCATTAACACCACCGGTGTCTCTACTCAGTTCCCCCACACAACAAGACGACGTCGACGTCTCCTCCTACATAGCCAGTAACCATACCCTCCTATCCCCCATTGGGACATGTCCGAGCAAAAAGAGGGAGGAAACCTTCAGACTGTTGTACGAGAACCTCAACGGTATTCCAGCAAGGGCATCCAGTAATCCAAAACTCCACAAAGCTATGGAAATAATCGACGAGATGGAAATCGATATGTTTGCGTTCAACGAACATAAGATTAATTTTCGACACAGGAAAATCAAAGGACAGGACTCAGAAAATTATTCTAAGGGGGAGAGATGCTCACTAGGGCTATAGGAGGAAATTACAAACACCCGGTCGCGCAGTCATTAGGAACAAAGATGGAAGGGGGTACTGGGATAGTTGCCTACGGTGAACTCGCCAGTATGCTGAGGTCTGATTTGTCAGGAATGGATAGCACCTGCATGGCCCGATGGTCTTACATGACCTTCTCTGGGAGAGAAGGCCACCTTACAACTGTGCTCGTGGGCTACAACCCATGTAGAACCCCCACCTCGCACAATAGTCGTCGTACCAACTACAACGCTCCTACCTCACCATAGCTAAGCGAGACACGACATGCCCACGCCGAAGGTTTGAGAAGGATCTCACCAAACTCCTTATGATATGGTGTCAAGAAGGTCGAGGCCTCATTGTCTGCCTCGATGCGAACAACCATGTATATACTGGGAGGCTGGGTAGAGCATTAATCTCCTCCCCTCATCTTGAGCTACGTGAAACCACCCTAGCCGCCATAGGCACCAAACTAATGGCCACGTACTTCCGCGGCACGCGCCCCATCAACACAATATGGACAACCCCAGACATAGAGGTGACAAACATCTGTGCCATGCCCATAGGCTACGGGGTCGGTGACCATAGGGCCTTTCTTCTAGATGTTACAACTTGATCGGTGGTAGGGCACAATCCGCAGCCAGTCAAGAAGCCGACGGCACTTAGGCTGAACACCAAAATACCCCGCTGCTCAGAACGTTACAATGCCATATTGGAAGAACAATTCATCCAACATCAAATCATCAAGAAGTTGAATGAAGCCCATCAATTAGGCGAATCTCCAGAACAAGTGCAATCTCGTTTAGATGGGGTAGACTGACTCACAGGCCAACTCATGCATCATGCGGAACGGCAATGCCGGAAACTAAAATCTGGACAAATCCCAATTTCCCCAGAGGTGGGCATGTGGATAAAAGAACCCTGTGCTACCGAGCGTTACTTCGCTTCTGGGCAGGGAAAGTTAAAAATAAGGGCAATCTTTGGAGGCAGGCGAAACGATGCCACATTTCGAATCCATTCGCACTCTCAATCGAGACTCTGTCGGATAGACTAAAGGAATGTAAAGCTCGGTGCAAATACTTTGTGAAGTATGGACACAAGCATTGCTGCCGGCACCTTTCTGATAAATTACATGCGGCTAAGGATTGACAAGACATGGAGGCCAAAATCAGAATCTTACAGATATTGAAGGGTGAGAAAGACAGAGCCTTCTGGCAGAGACTCAACCGGGAGTTGGGGCAGCGCAGAGGAAGCAGCGTCAGCTCAGTTCAGGTAGAAGGGCAGGATGGGCAGGTAGTAGAATACTCCACCCAAGCAGAGGTACAAACCATGATTTGGGAGAAAGTACACCAAGAGCGGTACCATCTTGCAGAGTAGGCACCGATCTGTCAAGGCAGATTACGGGGGGACTTTGGCTACAATGCCGACACAAATGCCGGAAAAGCAGTACTACATGGACTCTACGATCCTCCACTAGGCATGCATGAGGGAACCAATCTCCTCTTTTGATCAATTGCCGCTTTAAGAGAAGTTATCCCACCAAACTTGGTAAAACAACTGATTACACAGGAGGACTGACAATGGGCCTGGCGGCAAAAGAATGAGAGCACCTCATCCTCCCAGTCGGGCCTCCATTTCGGGCATTACATCTCTGGCGCGGACTCGGACATCATCTCCGACGTGCACGCACTGAAGACATCCATTGCACTCCACCATTGAGTTGCCCTCAAAAGGTGGAAATCTGGCTTATGCGTGATGCTAGAAAAAATAGCAGGAGTTCGTTTACTTTCCAAGCTACGGGCAATATTGCTCATGGAAGCCGACTTCAATGTGGCCAATAAAATACTCTTTGGCAACAGGATGCTAGCCAAAGTTAGGCAATACCACCTGATGCCCGAAAAAATCTTCAGTGAGCGTCAAAGGATGGCAGAAGACGGCATCTTAGTGAAAGTCCTCTTCTACGATATATCCAGACAGCTCCGAGCACCAGCAGCCCTTGCATCAGTAGATGCAGCGAACTGCTATGACCGAGTAGCACATGCCATGGCATCCCTCATATTCCGCGCGGTAGGGGCCCCCCTTCAGATGACAAAATCGATGTTGACAGCCATACAACAAATGAAGTTCTTCCTTCGAACATCGTATGGCGATTCTGACAGAGCAGTGGGTGCCAGAGTACATCTACGAACACAGGGTTTCATGCTGGGCAACGGCACCTCCCCAGCAGGCTGGACAGCTGTGTCCATCACAATCCTCCACGCACATAAAGGCCAAGGACATGGTGCCACTTTCGTTACTCTATAAGCGGAGTCTCTAAAGACCACTCCTGTATACTCTACTTTGATGATAATGACCTAATCCATCTATGCAACAAGGAGCAAGACACGGTCAATACAGCCCATGAAGCACTTCAGCGTAGTGTCACCAGCTGGGGAAATCTACTCATAGCGACGGGGGGATCTCTGAAACCCCCGAAGTGTTTTTACTACCTTATTGGCTACAAATGGGACAACAAAGGGGAATGGTTGTATATCGATCAAGATGTCACACAGCCACTAAGTATCAAAGTTCCCCTGCTGGATGGAAGCGCCTCCAGCATTGTTCAACAATGAATACATTAGACCAGCGTCACCCTCGGAGGTCAAACAGCACCATCAGGTTTACACTCACTACAAGGAATGACCAACAAAGCACTGGACTGGGCACACAAGGCAAGACACTCAGGTTTGTGGCCACGGGATATGCACATCAGTGTCTCTCGTAAATTCTGGCCAAAACTCAGGTATGGCCTATGCGTGAACACCAGCACATACGATGAACTAGTATCCGCCATGCACAAGCCTTACTTCTTGATGGCACCATTAGGCGGCCTGATTAGATCAGCTAAGAGGGAAATAAGATTCCTTGACATGGGGTCTTATGGCTTAGGCTTCCCTCATTGGGGAATCGAATCGCTCATAGAAGCATACAAAAAGTTCTACGTGCACTACGGAACCACTTCTGTCCTTGGGGTGCAATTACAAGTCTCAGTTGAAAACCTCCTAGTCGAACTTGGAATCTCTCCTCAACCCTTCATCCAGTCATACAAGAGATACGGTGACTGGGTAACATCGAGTTTCTGCGTTCGATTATGGGAAAAACTCGAAGGCTTCAATCAAAAGCTGATCCTCGGAAAACGGATTCTTGAACCCCCATGACAGCATGACCAGTGGCTCATGGTTGCCTTCGAACATGCCAGGTACTCCATGGAGGAATGCCACCAACTTAATTTAGTCAGACTGCATCAACAAGTTATCTTCAAATCTGACATATTTAACGCAGACGGCAACACGATTAACACACGATACCTCACCCCACGAGAGGTAGGCATCCAGTGGTCGTCCATTTGGTTTGGGAAGCAAATGCCTCCGAATAGCGCATTCAACCTATGTCACGCAGCACTCTCCCATCTTGCCCCTGGTGGTAGAAGACATCAACGGCTTGGCAATTTCCTTCGACCCAGCCATCTCATGTGGAGGTGGAAATATGACCCAACTCGGGACATGATATATTTGGTAAATCAGCACGAGACGATCAGATACTGAAGGCACGATTCACATAGACAAACAAGACACACCCGATACTCACCGGACGGTAGATCCACAATGACACTGCTGCACTCCCGTTGTGCTCTGTTCAAAAATCCACGAACAACTCTGTTACAGTCAACTCGCACATTAGTGCCCCCAAAACACCGGAAACCCCATCCCACTTCCTAGACCTAATCCAATCCTGGCCAAACGTCCGCATCTGGAAGGATATTAAGGTCACGGAAGACGGCACTAGTATCCTTCCGACGTGAATTCTTTCATGTAAAAGCACACCAGGACGACAACTCCGACTGGACAAAGTTATCTCGCCCGTCACAACTGAACTGTGCATGCCATGTGGCCGCAAAAAGACGAATATATGAGAGTTGCGCGGACGAAGTTCCCCTGTTCCTACTGCCGCTCGAACCCCTGTCGATAGTTGGAGAGCACGGAAAAATAATGTCCGACACGGAAGAGGTGCTGAGATTTTTGACTCATAAGGTAGAAGCCCGAGAACTCTTCCTCCAACAAGGCATCTTATCCGGCGAACAATTCGAAGAAATCGCATGGGATATAGTGCATCGCACTCTATGGAAGCTCCCTAAAATGTTCCAACTTTTTGCCGGCAAACAGGTCTTTGGAGTTTCCGCAGTGCTAGGTAACTTGTCCAAGCAAAAAGAATTTTCACATCTAGGAGACAAGTGTCCAAGTTGCAAGTTAAGCAAGGAAACGGCAGAACATATTTTATTGTGTCGAGAGGAAGGAAGACTACAATGCCTCCAAAGACAGATCCATCTGATCGGAGAATGGTTACACACAACTGGTACCAATACAGAGTTTGCGGCACTTCTCCTCGATTTCCTGCACACACAAGGAGAGATGCAGTATACACATCATCAAGTGCACTTCAACCGTCGGTATCTTAACTTCACTCACTCTCAAAAAAAAGATCGGCTGGATACGGTTTATGGAAGGCATGGTGTCAGCAGAAGTTTTGAACCTGGATAAGTGGGACATCCTAACGCCCGAAAGCAAATTAACGGTCGACCAGTGGACAGAACAGCTCATCCAACAATTAGTGGAAGCCACCCACGGCTTCTGGATTTATAGAAACTTAACAATGCATGATAGGATCATGGGTGTTATAGCCACGAAAGAAAAGGAGCAATTAATGCAAGAGATAGAGCATCAAGTAGAAATTGGAGGAGAAGGGCTTGCGGAACAAGACTTATGGATGGCAGAGGTGAACTTCGGGGACCTCGCTTGTTCGTCCGGGGAAAGGGAGAGTTATTGGTTACTCGCGATCCGCATGGCACAGGAAAGATACCGACTACAATCGAACACGACTTAAGTGCTTATCAACGTACGACATGAAGCATAGCTTTATTTGCCCAGGACAGGTAGCTCCTGGAAGGAGAGTCACACTCTCAGGCAGTTGCGACCGCAACACTCAGCCGAACGGACTGGGTGTCTAAAGACACCGGAATGGTTAAAAATGTCTACGTAGTATAACAAGGTACTTAATTTTCTAAGTTGTTGTTGTTGTTGTGGGTGGGTGGGAAAAGAAAATCTTGTACACAGCTGTACACGGCTCCTGTATGGTACAATAAGGTCGTTTCCTTCCCAACATTCTGGAGAGGCCATGATGTGTTTGGCCAAAAGCTTGGTAATTTGAGGTTGCTAAGCAATTGCAACGGAGGCATTACAATTCCTTGTCAGTCAAAACTTTGCGCAGGATTTGCAAACTCACTAGAGGAGTACGTAGAACGATTCTTTGTCAACAGCGAGGTTGAGGGAAACTAACAATTAAATTAACTTAAAACTACAGAAAGCTTTAATTATCTGTCAAATACAGGGTCCTGCTGCAAAGTGTACCCCCCTAACCCAAAGTGTACCCCCCCCCATTTTTTTGAAGCTAGTGTTGGAAGTGTACCCCACCTGTGTTGGAGTGTTTTAGCTTCCAGGTGGAACTTGGAAGCTCTCTCATACTCAGCTATTGATCCACAGCACGGAAAGCAGTGCATTTTAAGAGCTTTTTGTGTCTTTAGTGCTAAACTTGCAGTCACTAACATTAACATTAATTAATATGAATACACAATAACATGAAATTCTACTCAAAGTCAGCTTGTTCATCATCAATCATCTCCTCCATATCAACCTCATCCAGAATACCTGCCTCGGCCAACTCCTCCAAAGCCATCTGCTTTCTCTCCTTCATTCCTTTCTGGTGGTCTTTGCACTTGCACATCTTACGTTCCTCGAGGCAATGTTTAATGCAACATTTCTTGCACCTCACCATTGAACATGATTTATTGACACGACTGAAGCGGCAGCCAGCACACACAAGTTCATTGTCTTTTGCCACCACGTAGTAATAGTTCTGGTTTTTCTTCTTCTTGCATTCATAAGCTTTGCGTGGATTTTTATCCCAGGTTTTCATTTTGTCAAGCTTATCCTTTTGCGTACTCTTTTGGGCAGTCTTGTCCATTTAAATCAAGAAGGGATGACATGAAAAAATCATCCTGGTTGCAATTCCACTGTCGAGCTACTTGTGTCTTGTGGCCGCTGATGTGGCAGATCCTCATTTGAAAAGAGAAACAGCTTCGAAACTGGTGAATAAGATGTTTTCTGGTAACCAAACGAGAGAATAATCGAAGTACGTGATCTGTGGGGCCGCTTGTGTTGGGCATCACGTCGAAATATTGTCTGACATGATGAGGTGATGTTTATCTCTCTTTTGACGTTTACGCGAGATTTTTTTTTGCTACCATCGAAAATTACATGGGACACACCCCATTGCAGCAGTGGTGCGAGTACAGCACTAGGAGCACTCTCACTACAGTAGACAGGTAGTAACTAATATGTAAAAGAATATTAGTAACTATGTAACCAAATGCTACATATCTCCATCACCCCACCTCCAATACCTAAAGTGTACCCCCCCCCCCCAAATCCAAGCTAGTATTAGAAAGTGTACCCGGGGTACACTTTGCAGCAGGACCCTGTAATATGTTAGCATTAGAACACTACTTTGTAATCAACACCAAAAAGTGGGTCCCCATTTTTAATGGATAGCTGTACAAGAACAGCAACTGCTCGGAAAACATACTCATGCTGTGTTGGATCATGTCGATAGACTTGATCCAGAATTTGGAAACTCTTGAGACGAGCATTCACAGTCTCGTGCCGCCCCTGCACCCTCTTTTGAATAGCATCGGCCTCCTCCGAAGAACAATTCAAGACAACAGAAGGCACTTTTGTCACGTACAGACTCTCCCCCATGTACCCATCATCAGCCTCCACACACTCGCCAAGATTGAGTTCCTTAATCAGTCCATCACGAAAAATGTTAATATCGGGCCAATCCTTGCATGGATATGGCCCATTCAACCATTTAATCTCCCCAGACAGAATGCCCAATGCCACCTCATAACGCAATGCGGACTTTCCTCTGAACTTGTAGGAGGCAAAAGGAGGACCCTTCTGTTGAATCCTACAGTCAGTGCAGTCGACACTGAGATGAGTGTCGTCCTTCTTGTTAACTATTCTATCTTCAAAAGTAATCTGGAAAAGACGAGTCAGAAGAATGATTTTAATGGGAAAAAGACAACAAACAAACTTACCACAGCACTTTCGAGATCGTAGAGTAGATCACTGGCCAGATGTGCTTTTGCCACATCTTCAGATCAACAGCACCCTTTTCAGATGCAGTTGCAGAGCATCCTTCCTCTGTTTGTGGGTAGCACTTTAAGAAGTACATTGCCCACAACAGGTGGGTGATCTCGGCGCCATCAGGCCACAGATCAAACTCATTGAGCAGTGTCCAGACATTAATGGCCACAGCAACACCTGTGCCGAAAAACTCACGGAAGCGCTGATCCTCTGTGCAATTCGCAGTCAATTTTTGTCCAGTACGATGCTGAACATCCTTTGCAAGGCGGTAGAAGTCTTCCACAGTTGAGAGGGCACGCTGCCTCTTTGTCTGTGGAAGTTCGTTCATTGTCTGTCAAAGAAGAGAGAGCAGCGATCAATTGAACAGTGTGGTACGGACGTACTGCACCATGTTTTGTCGGGCAGTGGCAGTGTCTGTCTATGCAGAGAGATGGTGCTATGATGTTTGTAGGCAAGTTTCTTGAAGATGATGGTGATACTAAGGGTATATTGTAGGGACTGTATGTGCTCTGTGTAGTTATTTTGGTCATCTGTGTGAATCAAGTCACGCCGAATTTATGTATATATATAGACATGAACATTTATATTACCAATACTGTGAAACAAAAGGCCTAATACTTTTTTTGAAATAAGACTATCTGAGAAAAAAACACTATTGGCGAGAAATAAGTCTATCGGCAAGAAATAGGCCTATTGGCGAGATATAAGACTATTTTCAAGTCTTGAAAATAGTCTTATTTCTCGCCGATAGTCTTATTTTTCGCAGAAGGCTTATCTTTTGAAAATAAGAGGCTTGTTGATGTGGGAATAGTATTCACTCACGTAAGTTTCGATTATAGGCTTATGTTTGGAAAATAGTCTTATTTTTTGCATGAGGCTTATTTCTCGCTGATAATCTCATTTATAGTGCTATTTTTGAGAAATAGGCTTTCTGCAAGAAATAGGCTTTCTGCAAGAAATAAGCTTTAAGCGAGAAATAAGACTATTTTCGACAAGGACACGTCAGCGAAAAAAGCGGTCCCGTCTTATAACATGTATCTTACTTGCTCAACAAGCTTCATCACTCAACACGCAGCATCTCTCATAATCGCAAGATGGCCCCATCCCGTACCAAAAAGTGGAGCACAGAATTAAGAGCTGGCTTCCGCAAACACATTTTGAACAAGAAGATTGACCCTGACTGCACCGACAAGGCCTACATCAAGAAAATCAGGGAGCGCTACTTCCCTGACCGTCCGTACGAAACTTTCCGGAAAAATTGGAACACCCCCATTGCTGAGTACCATGTAGGAAAGGCTCAAGACCTCTATAACAAAGGTGAGTTGAATGACAAAATGACCGCTCAAGTGAGGAATTTATACGGCTAACGCTCACCTCCTCCTCAAGTCATTGACAAGAAACAAGACCAAGATTCCTACCATAGTTCAGAGTACAGTGACTTCGACGAGGAAGAGTCTGACGACATGTCCATAGATTTGTCAGAATTTGAAGAGGAAGACAAGAAGGAACTTCAAGCTCTCAAGGAAGAGGCTGAGGAAGACATGTCTTCAACAAAACGTCCGATCTCCAGGAAGAAAAGCCCCAAGAAGGCCTCGGTGGATGATGTCACGGAAAGGCTTAAAAAAGCCTCTATTGCTTCAAGTGCAGATTTCTTCTGCATGTACATTTTCCCTTGGAGCAGGCACCATGAGAAAGATGGGGTTAAGGACATAGTCCACGTGGAGTTTCAGGCCATGAACCTCCCGACTACGTACCTGAGGCTTGCAAAAGTCTTGCCAGGGGGTATGAAATTTGCAACCTAACGGCTGCTCCCAAGTAGTTTTTTGTGGAGGGCTACCTTCGCACTTTGATGGGGCATGATTGGAGCGAAGACCATGCAAGGGTCCAGTCACGAGATGAAATGGGAGTACAGTCTATTGGTATGCGTTATTCTGGTTTGGAGCGTTGGGTTGTGGGTGATGCACAGGTTCTTGACCTCCCTTTTCAGTGCATTGAGGGTGACGTGGCCCCAAACTGAGGAAATTGGCGCACTGCTCGGGTAGAATACATCACTGTGACTGATCAGGTTCACTGCAAACGAATTGTTAGTAAGCTGTTAGTAAAAAGCAAAGGGCTTTCTAACACCTGCATGTAGGTTTAATACTGGGCAGAAACCTTCTCGAAATCGGCCTTGTTAGCTAATCTGTTAGATATTTGTGGGTCCTCACAAAATTCATCGATTTTTTCGATTTACTAACATACTTACTAACAGGTCCGTTTTTGCTAACATTTTAACTAACAGATTTGATTATTTTGTACTCCTACGAACTCAGATTTCCTTACTATCGTAATTACTAACAACATTGTTCTTTGCGCGATCTCCTTAAAAAGGTCGGAATAGATTCAAAAATGTAATACTTCCTTTGTTACAACAAATATTTTTTATTCTAATTTTACAGGTATTCAGGGTTAACCCTAGGCAAAGCAGAAAAACATATTTTAGGGTTATTCCATCCAACAAAGAATGCAATATAGTTATTTTTCCCCCACTGTGAACATTCTCTCACAATAAACACAGCCCTTCACACGTTCTAACCATTGCTCACCACCCAAATAATCCTTGGTACACCACCAGATGTCTGCACATAACTGTAGATGGCATAACTCATGATGACAAGTCTCCATCAAATCATCAGCACTCAGGACTCCCCCCCTTGTTCTCTTCTGTGTTTTGGATTGTTCCTCATGGCATACATGACACACTGCATATTGACATTCTCCTCTGTTTGCTCTCTGGCAGATGAAAACACAGAAAGAGTCCTTCTTCAAGTGGATTGCATGGTTCTGTCTGAAATCAATGGACCTCCAATCCTTTCCAACATATTCATCCAATGGTGCCTGCAGTGAATCAAATAAAAGGAGGGAAATAAAATAAAATATGAAGAGCTTGTGAAGTAAACAATTCAACAAAGAAGAAGATGGCATACTTACCTTCTATTGAAGGAAATTCAACATAAAATGTGTGAGGTCTTCTGAACATAAGTGGCTGAAACTAGAGTGCCCATTAGGTAAAGTCTCACCTCTTTCTTGTCTTTCTCCACATTGGAAGACTAGAAAATCAAAAACCAATAAAGTGGGTGTCGGTGACATGCTCAAATTTATACAAAACAAATGATTCATTCCCTTACCTCTACCTTGGTTGCTAACTGCCACTTTACCTTGTCACATGTATGCAATAGAAGAACAAATGACCAAATGAAGTGTAAGAAACAGTTGAAAATCCAGTATTTTCCACTGATAATGCACTTACATCATCCACCAACTCCTTGCTAATCTCATCTGATGTCTGTTACAAGATTAACACAATGGTTTAAAATAAGAAAATCTCATTGAATTACTGAGATAAAAATGTCATTCTCACATTTTCTTTGAACTCCATTGACTTGATCTGTTGAGAAGTTCAAGTTCATGAGGTCAAGACATCAAATCGTTGACTCTTATGATTTATTGCCTATACTCACATCATTTTCCATCCCTTTCTTCTTTTTCCTCTCACCAGATACCTGTCAACATGCAACAGAGAACAAATGGGGGAAGCTTCATAAATAGAGAAAGAATAGTGTTGTCAAGACTGATCTCACTTCATTATGCAACTTCTTTCGCTTTTCTGGGGGCACATCATTGGTTAATTCCTTCTCTTTACTTTTCTTTGATTCCTTCTCTTTACTTTTCTTTGTGTGTTTATTGTTCTCAAGTTAAAAACAGAAAACCAAATTATTAGAAGATTGCTATTTTTGAAGTAAGGTAATAACACTAGTTACATTCACCTCAGATAACGTTCCTTCACTGTCCCTTTTTTCAATGCCAAGGCTTCTTGATCTTTTCACAAGGTATGTTTTGTTAGCATTTAAGTTGACAAAACATGGATGATATCTTTAATGGAATGGATACTTACATGCATCTTCCCCTGAAAGGTTTTCAAATGGTTCCCAAGTTGCCTCACTCAAAGGGTACCCAGCCCATTTGACAAGAAATTCTTCCTCTCGCATTTTAATTACCTTCTCCACAAAGAATTCCTCCTGCTCTTCTTCAGCAATATCGTTATTTGTCTGAGATGCCAAATCATCGCTTTTTGTCATGTCAGGTATGTGATTCAAGAATGCTCTCCTTTCTTCCTCTGTGATCACTTCATAACATTTATGCCAAATGATATATTAGGTGTGAGTTCTTGTGAATAAAAGTAACCTGATCATGACTAATAGCTCACCAGAAGCACATGGAAGAGAAGCCATGGCAGCCTTCTTATTTTTCTCATCTGATGTGAAAATAAATAGCCAAAACTTGTTACTACTTTGAATTCTTGTAATTAAAATATATATGATGTGGGCATGATAACACTTACAGGTGGATACCAAATTCTCAAAACTTTTCTTTCCAGAAGGTGCAGATATGGGCGTCTCACTTGCACTTGGCTTTCTTTTTCCATCTTCCTCATGATGGGTTAGGCCATTCATTTTCAATTCTGCTGAAGTGACGAGGTGGCAGTTCCATTGAGAAATTTCATTCCCCAGATCCATGGTTCCCGGTATATCACTTCTACAAGTCAATTCCTCTTGATAATATCCAATGTCCGAATACTCCAAATCATCAGCACCTATTTATTTCAATGCAATGAGAGGTCAAAATCATAGTGACAGTACATGCAAACAAATAATTGACTACATGCTCACTGGTGAAGTTATCCAATCTGGTGCCATTAAGGGGCTCATTCAGTCTTTCTCTACACTCAACCATCACATCATTTGAGTGAATATTATCCCACATAGGTCCAAATAATTCGTTGGAATCTGTAGAATCACAATCTCGCACTACTGCTTGATGTGGTTTGTTGCAATTGGCCACAAAAGGTTGTTCATTCGATTTGCTTGCTCTGTTATCTTCACATACCGTACTGTATTTCCAATCATAATATTGCAAACCATGTTGGTCACAATCATTTTTTGTCATGATCTGAAGCAAAACGAAAGGACTTTTACAAGACATCCTATCTGTAAAAAGATGCTTCATATTTAACATGTCCTCTCACCTCCTTTGACTGATGGAACCTTCTATAATATTCCACCATCTGGGCTACAAATTGGTCTTCAGGTAAGAATTGAATGGCCTTTGAAAGCTCGTCTTTTGTTGGTAAGTATCTGGGAACTCCAGCTGCTCTCCTCACAATATACCCATTATAAGGAAATCCAAGGACTGCAATGACCTTTTTCTCAACAACAACGGGACCCTGGAATAATGTGGTAAAGCTCTTTTCATTTAGATTGCCACCTTGGTTATTTTTCGGATAAATCCTTTCATACCATACCCCCACATTGTGGAGCATACCCCGTCGCATCCTTTGATTGAATGTATTATTGAAAAGGTAGTCAGCAATCCTATACAGGAAATGTTTCTTGTGATCAGGAAACTTGACCTTAAATGAATTTTCGATGGCACCTTTGGCTCGATCAAACCATCCCCTCTCTATCTTGTGCGGATGTTTTATAATATCCAGAACTCGAACAAGATAATTGTCATCAAGGACATGGCTGGATGAAAGGGCGGCAGTGTGAATACTTTCAATGCTGTTTCCTTCTATGTGAAGGTTATAAAAGTTCGCCCTGGTCTGAAGTTGAATGAATTAGACAAAATTATTGAGAATGCAGTTATTCTTCCTTGAAAGAGAACATACCATCAAATGAGACAGAAGACATTTCGTAAGGTTATCATGAATTTCTTCATAAAATGCTTTGAGCTTTGTCAGGAATGATTCCATTTGCAATTCGTCTGGATTCTCCTCTGGTAGGCTTCTGTCAAAGTGAACAGCATAGGTCCAAAATTTCCTTCCGTGAATTTCATTAATATGCTTTTTATTGGGTGGAAGAAAATCATAAGGGAGGTATAACAAGTCTGGAAATTCCCATTCATTATCCCAATGGTATCATTCGAAGTAAGGTTTGAATTGGGGGTGGGAATGTGATGCTGAGCACTTGAGGTTGACAAGATTGATAATGCACCGGAAGTGACTGTGGATGATGTTGTCAATGATGATGCTCTTGAATCTCTTGATTGATTACAAGGGACCCTTATATGGAAAGATGATGCTCTTGAATCTCTTGGTTGATTATAAGGAACTGGTATATGGAAGGTGGGTTTTGTTGATGGGGTAATGCATGATTCATCTTGTGCAAGCAAATTCACATTTGATGAAACATTTGAGTTCACAGTCGATTCTCTGGAACATTTCGATGTGTCAGAATTAATACTTCGCGCCATACTGGATTGTATATGGAACGGTCGAATTGCAGATGGAGCATGATGATTAGGGGTAAAAAGAAGGGGAGGTTGGTTTTGGAAGAAGGATTGGTATTGGTGGCCGTTGGATTTATTCCTTCATTTTCAATCGATGATTTTTGAAAGGGGGAGAAGGTGGGCGGGGAATGTGTTGATGAATCCTGTGGAAATGAATGATTGGAACGTTGGTTATCCTTGTAATCAATCTGGCTGCAAGTCGATTCTGTCACATTACTTGGTTTGTTTTGGCGTGATGAACAGAATTGGGGGGAAGATTTGGCGGGGGGTGATGCCACAAAGGCTTACTGCTTGGAAGACGGGATGTGGAAGTGAGCCAAACATAGTTGGCATTCTGGTTAACGCACGGAAGGGGAGGGAGTGGCGGAGAGATCTCTGAACCAGCATGGAAATCCCCTCCACTGTTGTCAGAGTCATTTTTCATGGTGGCAGACATCCTGTTATTGCCATTGTGGTTATGGCGCGATCGATGAGGGGAATATAGGGGGATTGTTTGCAATAATATTATAGAAGAGCAATGCCCTCAGATGTTGGAATCATATGGCGCGATCAATGGGGGGAATATAATAAATATGGGGGATCGTTTGCAATAATAATATAATAAAATATAATATAATATAAGTAATAAGTACAACACACTATCATGTTGGAATTTCTTTTGACATGATTTTGAAAAATGAATTTGTTTCTACAGGGAAGTATTAACAACATGATGTTCTCCAAACCATAATGACAACATTTTCATTCCCACCACACTTGTTATTAGCGAGATCAAGCAGACCACCTTATCATCCATACTATCTGGACAGTATTGTGATGCTCTCTCGAAATTCGATCGTGGTCGTGTCGACTGTGGTACCTTCATCCTTCGTGGGTGTTGACTCTTTCGGCAAAACGAGATCTACATTTTTGCAATACGTCCTTTCCCACACGGTGGTGTTCTCGCGAAATTCGGTCGTGGTCGTGTCGACTGTGGTACCTTCATCCTTCGTGGGTGTTGACTCTTTCGGCAAAACGAGATCTTCTTTTCGCCTGACATCTTCCAATCTTCAGCAGATTATCTTCCCACATCAAGGATCTTCAGCAGCTTATCTTTCCATACATCAAGGTGCGAATCTACGAAAGGGGAGGGGACTGTGACTTCAAAGCAGACAACTGGGATTGTGTCCAAGCAAAATTGGATCGTGGTCGTGTCGACTGTGGTACCTTCATCCTTCGTGGGTGTTGACTCTTTCGGCAAAACGAGATCTACATTTTTGCAATACGTCCTTTCCCACACGGTGGTGTTCTCGCGAAATTCGGTCGTGGTCGTGTCGACTGTGGTACCTTCATCCTTCGTGGGTGTTGACTCTTTCGGCAAAACGAGATCTTCTTTTTCGCCTGACATCTTCCAATCTTCAGCAGATTATCTTCCCACATCAAGGATCTTCAGCAGCTTATCTTTCCATACATCAAGGTGCAAATCTACGAAAGGGGGGGGGACTGTGACTTCAAAGCTGTCAACTGGGAAAATTGGATCGTGGTCGTGTCGACTGTGGTACCTTCATCCTTTGTGGGTGTTGACTCTTTCGGCAAAACGAGATCTTCTTTTTCACCTGACATCTTCCAATCTTCAGCAGATTATCTTCCCACATCAAGGATCTTCAGCAGCTTATCTTTCCATACATCAAGGTGCAATCTAGAAAGGGGGACTGTGACTTCAAAGCAGACAACTGGGATTGTGTCCAAGCGAAATTGGATCGTGGTCGTGTCGACTGTGGTACCTTCATCCTGGGGTTGCTTTTGCGTGGGTGTTGACTCTTTCGGCAAAACGAGATCTACATTTTTGCAGGCCTATCTTCGGGAAGTCATCCCCATCTTCCTTATTCTCCCTCTCATTTCTTTGGGAGGTCATCCCCATCTTCCTCATTCTCCCTCTTATTATTCTTATCTCATTTTTCTTGGTGAGAATATCTTAATCACATGTGGTTTCTGAACCTCATCCATGTCTCTTTCCTATTCACATACTTTTCCTTGTTGATTTTGTAGAAAATGAGTGTGGATCATGATAAATTCATGTTTAAAACTAGGCCCTTCCCTTCAGATAATATGTTCGATCCATTGCGGAACTTTGAACCTGTTAGCATCCATAACCGAATGAGGGAAAACCAATCTGGGAAAATTCTTGCTGATATTGATCATTTCTTCAGCAAAGTCAGTAAACTTCTCCGTCAAGTGAACTCACTGTCATGGTTATACCATGTTTGGAAGAAAAAGTTTTATGCCTCTGGAACTCTAACTCAGCAAGATAAGTCCATGACAGCTATTCTTCTTCGAATGTATTCGCATATCGACACAGGGAAAATATTCAACTCTGCAAGGGACAGGCCCGATCCAAATGTTAAAGCCACAAGAACAGAGGACCACAAGTTAGGATACACCGGATTCAGCTTAGATGATTTCAACTGTGTTAACAGGGACAAAAGATTTCCCTTCAAGAAAAGGTTTGCATTGGTGTTCAAGACATGGCCATACACCACTTTCAAGAATGTGTTCCTCAGTCCAATCTCAGGCATTTGTGAGACAATATATCAAAGTGAGTTTTCATCTAAATTCAATATGATTCTGCTATGATGTAAGTGTCCTAATGGACTTTGTAACATATTCAGATATAACAGCCCATCTAAGAGGCAAAATGTTGTCTGTCAACCATGCAGAAACCTGGGAGATTGCTAGTCCTAGTTTTAGCAGGTTTCCCACTGTTCCTAACACGTTTGATGAGGTGTATTGGGAAACATACTGGGACATTGTTCACCAGCCAGACCAAATGGCTTTGGCTATAATTAAGAAAATAGATGACAAAAGGCAACAGAATGAAAATAGGCTTACTGCTGATCAGAAGCGGATTATTGAGAAGGAAAAGGCTGAAAGGGTTGCGGCAGAGAAAAACACAAGAGGAACTTAAATAGAGGAAAAGAAAAATAATCATTGAATCGCCCACTCAATCTCCTCTCTCCCATCATCCAGAGTCTACTTTTTCCCAAGAAGATGACAATCAAAAGAAGAGAAGCACTAAATCGCCCACCCATTCACCTCCATCCAAGAGAAGGAAGATTGATAAACCACCCTCTCCACCACAGTCTACTGAACAGAGTTCTGAAATTCCAAGGAAAGAGATGTTACATCCACGTCCAGTAAGATTGATTTCATTCTTCCCTGTGTTTTTATCGGCTGATTAGTATTTTTTAACTTTTCTTTACACTATTATTTTAGGCCTCTATTACCCTTGGTGTACTCAAACAATCAGCTATTGAGTGGTCCTACACCTACAAGCCTCCCAACTCCACTATCACATATACTGTTAGAAACACCTGTTCTATTGACACTGACGGGGAAAAACCTACAAGTATGGCTAGCATACAACAGTCATAATTTAGTAATCACCTGATTATCAATATTTACGTGTTTGCTATGCTCAGCAGTGATTACTAAATTTGCACTGAGCAACACCTGCAAAACATCCACGACAACAACAACCAAAATCAGCCACCACCATGCCTCGCCCACAGAACGAAGCCACCGTCTATGAGGCGACGAGCATCATAGCACCACTGCCTCGACAAGATCGTGGCCAACCAACGACCTCCACCGTAAACCATCTCCGGCAACAGACGAAAATCCGGCAGCCGCAAAACTACGAGCTGGGTGGACGCATGGACTGATCGTCCACCGACGCCGGTATCCCGCACGGCAACCCGGACATCACCGTCGACCGCCTCCCAACCCGACGCGCGCAGGCCAACACTACCACGCCACAATCGAGCATCGACACGGGCCTGCACAACCTCGCTGCCAAGAGTTTTGAAGCAAGAGGCCCAATGCCCATCGCCGACAAACTCGCGGAGGCCGCGATCCCACGACGCGAGGAGCTCAAGACATGGCACAGCGCCAAACGATCAAGACAATCGTCCAGCATCTCCGCACTGAATGGTGCATCGTCACGACCCTCGAGAAAAAACAAGCAGCCCAAGCCTTCCACCCAATGGACTTCACGAGCCATATCACGAAGTTTGCCCGTGAACTCGACAAGCAGCAAAAGCTCTGTCGGACATCGTGTCCCGGCCAGAGGCCACGAAGATCCAACATCGCGAGCATGTACGCCTCCGACATGTTCGACGACAAGGAAATGCAGGCTTGAAATCAAGCCTTCTGCCGACAAAACCTGGGACACGGCTAAGGCACACCTGCCATCTACAAAGCAAGGAGAAGTTTAACGCGGCGTGAAGCACGTCGGAGGGTTCGAGCCCAGCAGCTTTTGACAGTGGCAGCCGCCCATCCAACAATCCACCACTGATCTACTTCCTTTGGATCCGATGATACATTCCCACTACTGTCATTGAAAAAGACCCACTCCTATTGAAAACAATAAATGATATCAGCAACAAGGACTACAATGAGGCCGGCATGATGTGATGGTAGAGAGGTCAGTACCTCATAAAGTTGTTGATCAGAATGGAGACAGAGAGAGTTGGAATTGCTCCGGAAATGTGAAGGATTCCAAGCCCTTCCCATGTTTATTCACATCGAATGGAGGCATCCAATTGACTTGGGGAAACTGCGATAAGATGGGAGATAAATGCCCCTACCATGATTACTATCAATTCAAATCACAATCAAAAGTTCGTTGCTTGAGGCAAAGAAGGATCCATTTCCTCATGCATTCTGATAAATCAATTCAACAGAGAGTTAATCATGAGTTTGGAGTAGGTCCCGTACCATGCCAAAAAGAACTTTCTCATGGAGATGCAATCATTGGGGATACTCAAATGATTATGGAATATCATTCATGTCCGGAAAATGGGATGAGACAGACAGAAAACGGGTCCTCTTATTTCATTTGTCCTTGGGTCATCACATTTACTGGTACATTCCCAACATACAACACCCTAAATGACATACCACAAACATTTCTGTTTCCTCCAGAAACGTCATACTCTCTGGCTAGTGTCATTCTACATAGCGAACATCAAGGTCATTATATAGGAATAAGTTTGGATGCAAAAAATCCTCGAGGAGTTCACGTCAGCTATGATGGGATGCTTGCAATGGCAAAAAGGGTTCAACCTATCAGAATGGACGATCCAAAGTATACGCGCGGATTTATGATTGCAGAATTATGGTATGTCAAGGTTGGTAGTTCCACTGGCACATTAGGAACTGATGTTTCAAAGATTCCACCAAGTCCTCCATCTGCTCCTGTGTTGTCTGCCTCCTTAAAACCAGCGGGGCTTCACAATTTTGGAAACACCTGTTACCTCAATACCCTGGTGCAGATCGTTTTTTGGGTTGTACCAATCAGAAAAAAGCTAATGGACTATAAACTATCAAAGGGAGACTTGGATAAAATACCTTCAGTCTTATCAAATGATTTTGAAGCTGACAATGTGAAAATGTACAGAGGTCTTGAGTCTCTGCAGAAAGTACTTGCAAGCTTAAAAGTGGCAATGACGAGGAAAAGGGCTATTCTAAAGACCCAGATGCAGAAGATGCTGAATGCTCTGGGACTTTCAAGTTTTGAGAACAAATGTGTCAATGAAATGTGGATGAATCTCTTTCACCATTATTTTGAATATATTGGATTTCAAAATTTGTACAATATTCAATTGACGACATACCAACGCGAGACACTCGAACCAAACAAAAGGGGAAAACCACGCGAAAGTAAAAACACCCGCCCAGAACCATTGCTTTCAATCGATCAATCTGATCTTAAGAAGTAAGTTTGTGCAATTCTCGATTATATTCATTGGCTGTGCAATAACTCATTGAATGAATACCTTGCTTCAGAGGTGATCTTGTCAAAGCTTTGAGAGAGAGATACTTCTGTGAGTCAGAGAAGAATGCCAGTGACTTCGAAGGCTGGAAGCCAGATGAAATCCATGAGGTTCCCACCAAAACATGGGAATCAGTTGATGTGGATGGCCTGCCTTCAATCCTTGTGATTGGGATCTATCGAATCATCCATGTTGTTAACACTGATGGAGAGTACACATCAACTAAGTTACATGATCGATTTGACTTTCCAGTGGTGTGTTAAAAACCAGCTTGTTTCTCATTAATGAAGATTTATTTGGCATCTCATATTCAATTAACACTATCTTCTGAAACAACAGATTCTTGATATGAATGGGATGCAGTCTAATATTCGCAAGGACAAGACCTACTTGCTTAGATTCATAACTCTTCATGAGGGTGAAGGTGGCGGTCACCAAAAAACTGAGGTGAAACCAAAAAAAGAAAGGAAAGACCATGGCTCATTATTTTGGATATGTTTGCAATTTTGCAACAACGCAATGGTTTAAACTTGATGACAATGAAGTGGAGGAGGTGGAGGAAGAGGATGTCCTCAAGAATTCTCAGGATAAGGCTTACATGTTGCATTACGTGCTCATGGGATCAGAGGAGTATCATCAGTGTTACCAGGAAGATATATCATTCTGTAATTCTCCAGAGGTTTCTTCTGTTTCTTCCTCAAACCTTGCCATTGCTGATAAAACAATTGGGGAAACTGGCAAATCAAAGGATGTGATGATGGGAAAGGAAACAACAGCTTTAAAATCAACTGCAGCAGATGATCCTGTAGGAAAAGAGCCCACTCCAACATGCTCATGGTCCATAAGTTCCAAGGGTTGCTTAATGAGAGGTGTTCAACCAAGAGATGTTTGTGGTGTTGATGGATGTGACAGTGTTTTTCATCACATGTGCCAAACAGAATGGGAAATGTACCAATATCATGTGGAATTCCCTGATGGTGACCCCAAGGATTGTATCTATGATTCAGATGGAAAGAAACGATGCATCCACCATCATCCCCATGGTAAATTGGCTCTTTTGCCCATCATTTCATCCACCAAAGAGGGTTCTCCAAACAAATTGTTGTCAACCACTCCAGTCTTATCTGAGGGTTCGAAGCCACACACCAATGAGGGTACTGCAGACAAATTCTTGTCAACAATTCCAGTCTTCCCTGAGGGTTTGATGTCTCATCCCATCACAGTGGTTCTGGAACCTGGGAAAGAGCCACCCACGAATGAGGGCACCTTAGACAAATTCTTTTCAACCAATCAAGGCTTGACTATGGAAACTGGTAAAGAGTCAACCACAAGTGCTCTGCAAACTGGGACAGAGTCTAATTCAATCAAGCTGTCCTTTGCTTCTCAGGAAAGTTTGCCTAATACACATGAATCGTACCTGCAGGCAATTAAAGAAATGTACCCTGGAACGAATGTTCATCAACTTTCCAACTACTTGCCATATTTTGAAAACTGGGCCACATCCAGAGCTGATGCTGCATCGAAAGCTTTTGCTGCTGTTCAAGATATGATACAATGTGGAGACCTGGTCTACGATGATAGGGCCTCCCTTTCTGACGATGACAGTGTTGCCAGTTATATGAAGCCAAAGGCCAAGAAAGAAAACCTGGATGACAAAGACAAGAACTTCTTCACAAGTCTCCCTACCTGTTATGCATTATTTATAGCCTTTGATACCTACGATACTTGTCATAGCTATTGCCCCTTTGCCAGCCATAACAAAAGTTGGCGAGACAAGAACATTTTGGAACCAATCATAGGTAATTATGAATGTAAGAACAAGGCATTTAAAAGGGACGAACTGCGTCAGCATGTAAGAACGAGTCATGCAAATTCTTGGTGCGGTGAGGGTCTGAGGATATTTTTAAATGAAATGTACCCCAGTTCATTATCTGCAAAGCCATTGAAACAGAAGATTAAGCGTAAGAAGACAATGCAATTATTTTTTTCTTTCCTTTTGTCTTGTTTTTGCTCACATGACAGATCAAATACATGACATGATAGCAGGATCGGCACTGAAGTCTCACAAACCGGCACATGCAATTGCTGCAGAAGCTCTATATCGACAGAAGCGTGGTACATTGGGGGCAAAAGTTCTTCCTCCAGCCAGATGGATTCCCCCTCCCACGAAGGATGACTCTCAAAAACCTCCTGATGATTCTTCGATCACCACTCAACATACCACTTTGCTTCCTTCTACAATAAAAGCTGGCCCTCTTGCTTCTCCTGTCAAACCATCTAGTGCTTCACCCACATCTGATGAAAGGGTTATCTCAAAATTTGACCATGCTGTAGTGGAACCCTCAATATTGGCTCATGATTCAACAAGGGAGACTATGATTGAAAAAGTAGAAAAAATAAAGGAGACAAGTCCATTCTTCCTAAAACGGATGATTCAGTTCTTCCGAAAACTCCCCACTTAGAGTTCTCGTCTGCTCCACCCCTGTCTCAATCACCCTTCACTTCAATGGTTGCGCCTCCTGCAGCTACAGCAGCTGCAACCTCTCTGGATTCATCTCAGGAGAACACACATGAGAAACTTGATAGACATGATTCAGGGGCCCCATCGTCAGTTTCTCCTCTGGCTGCATCGACAACGTTACCACATGATTCAACTCAGGTGAATCGAAATATGGGAGATGATGAAGCTGGTTCAGAGCCAGAGAATGATGAAAAGGATGACTCAGCTCATCCTAAAACTGCCAAGTTCAAAATTGGGACATTCGTCATCAAAGAATTTGATAATATCTCCTGTGTTGGGGTCGTTCACAGAGTGGTTTATGCACAGAACACATTTCGTTATTCTGTTCTGTTTTCTGAGGTTGGTCTTGAAGAAAGTTTCGATGAAGATGAGATGATGAAATATGTTTTCGTCCATGGTGATTGGATTGTCATGAAGGATCTTGATGTTTTTGTCACTGAAGGGAAAACTGAACATCCTGCAAAAATTGATTCCCTTGTCAGGCTGGCATATGACTCGGTGGATACCAAATTACTGAGGGTGAGATGGTCCAACAATTTCAAGCAGGTGGTTGAAATAAAGTATGTGAAGCCTATGCATTCTTCTGAGAATAGGCGATCTGAAAAGAGAAAAAATGAAAAAAACACCTCAAAGACCTCCTCTGACGTTCGACAGTCACTGTTGGGTCCAGCTGAGGATGTATCCTGTCCCAGGAAGTTGTTAAATGGGTTGTCATATGAATGCAAACACTACATCAATTGCAACTCAATCAATGCAAAGCAGAAGACTGCTAAGATGGTTGAAAAATCAAAAAGGACCCCAAAGGAGTTGGTATCCTTCCGAGACAACTTCAGGTTGTATAAAGAGAAAGAATCTGATACTTCATCCATTTCTTTCAATGTTCGTGTTACAATAGGGATGGAGTTATACAAGGAAGAAGACTTTCTCGAATCGGTCATTAATCAATGTGATAGGTTTGGTGTGAAGTTGTCTCCTCAATCTTTTCTGGCGAAATGTCTTTGTCTGATGCTGTACACATATAAAAACTCAGACCTCGAGGTAAACATGACGGAAGTTCCGATGGTCTACGGTCCGTTATCTTCATTCATTGAGAGAAATGATGAAGTCGATCTGGAGCTCTCATGCTTGTCCCAAATGAGTGTAACAGTTATTTTCTTCCCAAACATCAATATTCATCCAGTCCTTCAAGAATTCATCTCAGAGCTTTTTGATCTTGAAAAGGAACAAATTGATGAACTCAAATACAAGCATGCCTTGATTGCAGTACATGGACCATGCATCACAGATAAATCACAACTTGTTGCACAGTTATCATCTGGATGTGTCAACTTTATCCAGATTTATGATGTTATGACTGGATTCATCACTGCGTCCGAATTTATGGATGATTCTCTTCCATACCAACAACGCATGATTGATTTCCCGGCATATCAGCCTCTGACCACATTCTTTCTTAGTATTTGTATGTTATTCACTTCCTGTGTGGTGGCGGATGAGGCCATCCGTCCAGAACCAGTGGACAGCATCTACAGAAAGCCATTGAAGGAGCTATTCTCAGAGTTTCTTGTCAACCGTTCTTCTCCCCCTCCCTTTACCTGGCTGAATCTATATCTGGAAAAGATCAGGTCAAAAATATTCTCAATGGACAACTTGCTTCAAATGTTTGAAGGTCATGGAGTGGGACTATGCATTGATGCCATATTGGATAATATTTTCAAGTTTGGAGGGATGGATGAGCGGTACAAAAAATCACATCGTACGTGGGCCAGCAGTAACTGTTCAATTGAATCTGTTTTTGCTTCAGCCATGGTCATATACCAAGAGGTCCCGTCAGGAAAATTTAGATTTTACTGTCGATGCTGTGGGCAAAGTGTGCACAATTCTTCCTCTGGACGATATGACTCTCTCCATGAAGCCATGCTTGCCATTCCCCTTGTCTCCATCACACATCGGTTAGCCAAGAGGCTCAGACTTTCTTCCACAGGAATGATAATGGGGGAACCTGAAGATTACCGTAATCAAGCTGATTTCAGATTATACTCTAATCATCTACAGTACATGGAGATGGATAACTCAATTGTGGAGTGTATTCCAGACTCCTCCATGATTGATAAAATCATTGGCGATGACTCATTGATTCTGTCAGCCATCAAAAATGACGTGGAGGAGAGGTGTCTTGAGATTACAAGGACATGGAAGAACATTGTGACATGTTTTTTTGGTACTGATGAGGGTCAATCTGTCAATGAGGATAGTTCGTCCCCACCTGGATCCTTACAACATGACCATCAAGTACTTCAAGAAAAATGGGAAAAAGTTATCAATGGAGGTGATGCGTCTGCTCTGTTTCCGGTCAGTCATAAGGAGAAAGTTTTGTATTTAGAAGATAAGGAAGAAAAGGAGGATGATTGGAAGTCAGAGCTGGATCATGTTGAAGGGCTGCTTGCAAGTAAAGCTGTGTCGGTGACAAAGGTGGATTGGAAGGATCCTGGCTTTCCATGTCAAATGCCAAATGATATCCATTTTCTCTTGAGAGAGGAAGACATCAAGCACTTGAATGGCATTCTTCAAGATGACACCAATGACTTCAGATATTTCCATCAGTTGGGTCTTCTCAGTGCCTATCTACAGGTGGCCCATGAAGGAAGTGATGATGCTCACAAATACAGGAGGATACCTAAAATTGCACATCAATATGCATTCGAGTGTTCCAATGGCTGTGAAAATATCTTCACCAAGGATGGCCGACACAAAACAATCAAGGACTCCAATGTGTATGTAATGACCTCAGAGGTTACTTCATCAGATTTTAGGAAACTACAGAATGTTTCAAAATTCTTGAAGAATGAGGAATTCTATCAACTTGCAAATTTTCCCACAAAAGCCAAACTTGTTCAATGGGTAGCCAGTGAAGATGTGAAGTCAATCATAGAGGCCGATTTAGCGTTTTTTGAGAAACTGGAGCATAATGTATCAACAAAACTACCTGACAAAGTGAAGAAAGAACTCAGGCATCATTTCAAGTCATTGGAGGAAAAATACGAAATGCCATCGTCTTTTCAGTTGACTCTGCTTCATCCCTATCTTGCATGTATAAAGTCAAAAGTTGAGGATAATGACAAAAATTCATATTTGGATTTGCAGACAACAATTGTTTATTTGGATTTGCCGACACGCAATATGCCATCAGCACTGCATTTGTGTATGATACCATCCCCTACATGAAGACAATCGAAAGAATGACAAATCCATGTTTTCAGGAAGCTCCATTTGCCTCTGTCATGAAAGGTAAACATGTTTTGAATGAACCTGATGAATCGGATCTCGAATCAGATCACATTAAAGAGTCCAGTGGTGAAGCCATGGTGGTCGAAGGGGACAAAACTCCGTTTGCCTCTGTCCCGAAACGTAAATTGGTCTCTGTCCCAAAAGGTAAACGTTTTTTGAATGAATCTGATGAATCAGATCTTGAATCAGACCAGGTCAATGAGCCGAATGATCATTCCATGGTGGGCAACAAGGAGGAGGTTTCCGAGCAGGTGGATCAAGATGACTTCCAATCTACCTTGGCGGAACCAGGTGGACAGGTGGATCAAATCGATCGGGTGCAACCGGCTGAATCCGGTGGACTGGTAGATCGAATCGATCCAGATCAACCAGGGGAACCAGGTGAGCAGGTGGATCAAAGAAATCCTGTAGAAACTCAGAGACCTGGTAAAATGGCCAAGAAAAAAGGTGGTGCTCCAGGAGACCTGCCTACAGCAAGAATGGGGAAAAGACTCAGGAAGGAAACAACACGGTGGGTGCCTACATTTAAACCCAGACCAGGTAAATATGCTCCTCATAATGATGACTCTCCACCAGTGGTTGCTTCCTCCATCTTGCTCCCAATTCAAGTCACGCGAGAGAAGTCAAACTGTGCTTTTGGAAATGCTGTGAACCTTCTCACTTATATCAACCACTTCAATACTGGATTGAAGCAAAAGATGATCACATTAGAGGCTGAAGCACAAGGGTGTCCTTTTGTCGAAATTCAGAAGTTGATGTGTCAATGTGGATATGATGTCAATGTACTTCCAAAAATCTCAACATTTACTGAACTGGAGTCTTTTGTCACACAAATGGGTATTCCAATGTTGATTAATCTGGAACTGAAATTCCCTTTGATTACTTTGGGTCACGTGATTGGTATTTCACCATACAAGTCATCAGAGAACAGCCAAGTTGAGTATCACATCATTGATGGTGCTCATCCAAAAATGAAAGTGATGCACTTCAACAAAGAGAATATTGACTGGTGTTGTGGGACTCTGAAGCTTGGGAAGATTACTAAGGGGTTTGGTTTTGTACCTGGGAGAAGAAGAGTATTAGAAATGCTCCGATGTAACTTGGGGTACCATATAGTGCCTGGGAAGGCTGTGTGTTTGACAAAGCATAGCAGGAATATAGGGAAGGGGGATGACACACTGCCTGTCATTGATGAAAGTGTGTTAGCACTCAATGTGTGTGACAAGGAAAAGAGTGAGTATGTGAAAATCTGGAAGCAACTTATGGATGAACACAAGAAGCAGGCAAAGTAACATAAATCATATTTCTTTTAACAGCTTACTATTATAATTCCCATCAATAGCTATGCCCCAAAAGGCTAGTTGTCAAAATGTATGAGCATGCTTCTAAGAGGTCCCCCTCTTCTGCAGAATACTCCCACCATCCAGAATTTTGAAACCTTCTGATATCATCGTCAGGTTGGGAAGTATTTTCTTTAATTGTCATCGAGCCCAAGCACAGTACACGATTTTGGAATCGTCTGTGTCTATAACGATCTATCAGTTTCACAGTAATGTATCCATGCGTCTGACCCTCATCATCAGCTTCTGGTGCGTGAATTACAAAATCATCATGATGAAATCCAAACACGTGGAGCCATTGATGGATGATTCTACATTCATTCTCAAAATTAGCGACGGTGTAGTCATGATCGATGTAATGCACCCGAAAATCCATCCCCACAATCCCCACAAAATTTTCTTCAATGTTCGTGTCGTAGAAATCAATATCAAAACGATCAATGCCACGCTCACGACTATGATAATGACTAACCTCTAGATCAAACCAGTACTCTTCTGCTGATACCTTACACCATATAATTCCTTCTTTCCATGTCATTGAGTTAAAGGGAACAACACGATCGGATCTAAAAACCCATGCAAGCAATTTAAGGTATGGCCCCATTTCTCCTGAAAAAATCTTAAGGGTTGCACTCCTCTCAATGAAGAGCAGCCGTCTCCATTCTGTGTTGTCCTCATGTCTGCATGCAGAATCCATAATTTCTAAGCGCTGGAGGTGTCGTCTATAGCCCCCATAATATATTTTTGCAATTCTGTGCCATATGGGGTCGGCAGTGTCAGGATCCTGGTTGATTATATCGTCCCATGGTTTGCAAGTTCGTGAAAGTAAATACACATCCCCCATTGTCGTTGCTGCAAACTCCATGATTCTGATTTGAATTTCCGATTCTACCGTGTTCTGCCAAAACGAATGCATGAAAGATGCATCACTGCAAGACATTGCATTGGAATCACTTGTCTGGCAGAATAAATTAGTGTTCCTTAAAAGGATATCATTCTGGGCATCCCACCACTCATCGGATTTACCGCCCTGACGGATATTCCTTATATTGGGGATATATGTTCGTCTCTCACGCCGAGGGAAAGGCCCGCAGCAATAATGTACTTCCCTTCTGATAACCGGTTCCCCCTCTTTGGCAGAAAGGTCACACAACCAGTAATCTTGATACCTTATGTTATCAATGTCACATGGGGAAGTATCTTCTTTAATTGTCATAGAGCCCAAGCAGAGTACACGTCGTCCTCCAACTCTATAACGATCTGCCAACCTCACAACAATGTATCCGTGGTGTATTGCATTCGGGCTATAAGGTTCTGGCGGGTCAATTGAGAAATCATGATGATGAAATCCAAACACATGTAGCCATCGATGGATGAGTCTACATTCACTCTCGAAATTAGCTACGGTGTAGTCATGATCAAAGTAATGCACCTTAAAAGTCATGTCCTTGAAATTTTCTTCCATGCTCCCATCAGTGAAGGCAATATCGAAGGAATCAATACCAGATGAACGTCTACGAAGACGATCGACACCAAGACGGTGCCAGTAATCAGCTGCTGGTACCTCTTTCTGTATGATTCCCTCTCTCCATGACATTGATGTGTAGGGGTCGACAGGCTCATCACTAAAAACCCATGTAAGCAACTTAAGGTATGGCCATACATCACCTGAGAAAAGCATTGGACTCCGATCAATGAAGAGCAGTCGTCTCCATTCTGTGTTGTCCGCATGTCGGCAAGCAGAATCCATAATTTCTAAGCGCCGGAGGTGTCGTCTATCGCCCTCCTCGACCCCGTAATATTCCTTTGCAATTCTGTGCCATATGGGGTTTGCCGTGTGCGGGTCATGGTTGAGTATATCGTCCCATTTTTTGCAAGTTTGTGAAAGAAGATACACTTCCCCCATCGTCGTTGCTGCAAACTCCATGATTCTGATCTGTAGGTCCGATTCTACCGTGTTTTGCCAAAACGAATGCATGAAGGATGGGTCGCTGCATGCCGTTGCAGTGGAATCCGTTTTCAGACACAAAGCCTTGCTGTTGCTTGACTTGATTCATTTCCTGTGACAGTGCAAATCATTTGAGGGTAAGCGGATGGTGTCCGAAGGAAATCATTCTTGAAGAACCGTCTGTGGTAAACTCACTGGAACGGCTGCTTTGTCTGATACCGGCGAAGGCCCCCCTGGCTCATGGGGGGCATTGACACAGGATGCACGGGACGAAGTCCCTCTCTCGCATCCTGTGTCAAATCCTCCCCTGAGCGATAGTCATCCATTGCGGATGTGTTCTTTTTGTCGTGAGCTGCGGTTGAAGCGGTCACATCCGTATCATCCGTCGCATCCTTGCTGACATTACGTTCTTCTTCGCGAACGGGTACCGTTCGTCCAGTGTTGCTGCTAGCAGTTCCATTCTCTGACATTGTCCAAATAATAGTGGATGGGGGAAGGGGAAGTCGATGGCAGGTGTTGAGAATGTGGCAGTCTGGATTTTATGGGAATGGGCATGACAGCCATACTTACTTACCTGTAATTCATAATTTTTTACAAAGTACTGCTCAATGTCAATACAAAGCATTAAAGGTATCTACACATGGTACTAATATTCATTATGACAGTATTACACAAAACAACTGAAGAATTAATTACTTCATTAGTAGGACATTTTTGAGTGGTAAAGGCAACCTTAATTTTCCCAAATCATCTCTCACCCTCCAGCTGCGACAAACCATGGTCCTCAACAAAGTATTAGTTGTATCCTTATCTCTCAACAGTATGAAAAAATCTTCACAGTCTTGCAATAGTTCCTCTCTGTTTGCATACACATTGTGATGATTGATTTGTGTCCTGGTCTCTGAATACCAAAGATTACATTTCCAGCTACCTTTGTTGTCATCAAAAATCAGTGGATGCACACCAATTCCTCTGGCCCGTGATTCTTCAAAGCATATGAAGAGATTTCCTTTCTTGTCAATCACCCCTGAAACAATATCTTCCTCTGCAAAGACATCTTCCACCTTGGAGTGCTTCAGACCTTTGTTGTAAATCCTTACATGACTAGTCCGTGAATATTTTTTTGCTTTTGAGAAAGGATTGTCTGTGTTCAAATGATCGAACACTTTCGTCCTCAACATTTTAGTCAGAATGGTTTTGAGATAATGCTCATTGTGCTTCATGGTGGATATCTCCCTCTTGACATTTTGAATATAACTCTCATTGTCACCCTCCCAGCAATGTCTCATGCTTCCAGAATGCTCAATCATTTCAGCTATGTTCAAAAGACTTAAGAAATTAGCCTTGCTGACATAGAAAGGATTGGTGGCTTTTGGGGAGGTTTTCTCTGATTTGTTGTCATCAACCTTTCTATTCTCCCCACTGTTTTTTGTTGTTGTACCCTCATTAGTCGATTGATTTGTGGGATTCCTTTTTCCAAGAATCCATAATCTTCTGCAAGATGATAGAAACAATCTTACCAACACATGGATTGTCTTTGAAGGAACCTTTTCTTCTGCAAAAATATGAGAAATGAAACAAAACCAAGTCACTCTCATGCTTCAAAACGCAAGGACCATTTGTTTGTCCAGCTTGCTAGTAATGTCCCCTGGTCCAAAGGAGCAAAATGATACAGTGAAACCCTTGTAAATGCCAAGTAATGATCAGATTGCCAATTGGCAGTGCCAATGTTTTTTCTCCTTATCTGAAAATTTCATGGCAAGACACCACACCAGGTAGACTGAATTAATCGTCTCCTGACTCCTTTGCATGGAATTGAACAGTTTGTACCATGCTTCATTCTGGCTATGGTCCCTTCTGTTTGCTAATATAGAAGTTAAACCAATCAGAGATTTCTCAATACCAAGGAAGCACATATGCATGGGCATGGTCTGGAAGCTATGCATTTCCACATTAATTGTTGCATAATTTCTCAGGATAGAGGGCAATGCCAAAGATTCAGTCACCTCTTTTCCATCAAGAATATCTTGAGATAATGCTGGAATGAGCTGAGATGAAAAACCAACTGCTTTGAGGTATGCTTTGATCACTTTCCCCTTTTCAGTTTTTGAAGAGTTACTGGAATGAGACCAATCTTGGAGGGATAGAATAGAATTAAAGATCATCCCAAAAGATAGCTCCACTGCAGGGTAATTTTCGATTGGACTTGAAAAGATTCTGGTGGAATAGGGTATATTTTGGGCTTTGTCACTCCACGAATCCACCAATCAAGGCATCTTTCGCAACAGGTCTCTTTAATCGTATAGACTGACGGTAGTGTGAGAATATACTCAATGTTTTGTAGATGACATGATTGGCATGAGGGGACCAGACTGTCATCAAACAAACAGGAATGTCTCCATCTATGAGTGAATGTCCCATTCAATGTTGTACAGGTATTGGAGCACCTTTCTGGAAGATCATTGCTAATCATTTCCAGAAACACCATTGTAGGATAGACCCAATTTTCCTTGCCACCCCAATATCTCATTGTAGAAGACTGAAGCTCTCTCAACTCCCTTAACAGCTGTATCAGGATATCATCGTGGCTTTTCTTCTTGAAGCACAGTGCAAATGGTACTGTATGGCGATTGGTGTTTTGATAGTGGGGCGCAAGGACTGTTAATGTGAATATCTGCAGACTGTTGTATTCATTTTTTGCTTTGATTTGATGAGCCTCAAATCCATCCAACCAAACTCTCACAAGGATGATTCGAGTGTCCTTTGAAATGTCAGTCATTGTTGAAACATTATGATGAAGATCTTGCAGAAATTTTGTTTCATAGTTGCCTGATTTATCAACCCAGTCTTCTTTGTGCCCAGCACGAAAAAACATAATATCTATCCGCATTGCAAGAAGATGATTCACAATTTCATTTGCTGGAATGTAAGCAGCCTTGTGAGCAATGCTAACCGTGGGAATTGGTAGATTATTGACAATGGAATTATGCCCATCTGTATAGACAGCTCGAACTGTGCTATGTTTCACTGGTGCGGACAGGTTGTTGAAAGTACGTTTATCAAAATCTGAATGCCACTCTGTTTGAACACTATGATTGATCTCATCTAATATCAGTTGTGTTTGATCTTGGTTGGTTAGCAATCCATGTGATTTGAGAACTTTCACTATGGAGTTGCGATAGGCATTTTCCATCAATTCCCTTTCTTTTTGGATGATATGTCTGTGATCTGTACTAAGATGCATCATCATAGTTGTTATGTCAATTGATTTGGTTGAAGGGAGTCCGTAGTGAATGGCTGCAATGTGGAGATGAAAAAACATTTCCTTCACTGTTAGCGATGAAAAATCATTACTGATTTTTGGGTCAATAACAGAATTGAAGACCAATCCTCTTAATCTGTCCCCCTGATTCTTGTGATCTTGAATAAAAAACCTAGAACTAGCGCTAGGCCATTCGTTCTGGTTTCCAAGAATGTCAATCGGATTGACATAGTCAGGACGAAAGCACCCTGCTCCGATTCCAGGATCACTCCTCTCACAGTCGATCTCAGGATCCATATCAATATCAACTTGAGGATCGCAATGTTGATCTAAAGCCCAATCAAAAGGATTCACATCATCAAAACCAACTGCATAATCATGAATGCTAGCATTGCATTCGCTAGCCATGCTTTCTATGGATGTTGACCTGTGCGCTATGTCCTTGTTTTGATTGTTGTGTTCATATTGAGTGCTATTTTCTGTTGTCTTCTCTGTGGCTTCATTTTCGTTTTTGACTCTCTCTGTACATTTCTTTTGAGAACAGCTCTTTTTCAATTTGTTTCCATTGACTTCAACACATTTGCATCCTCTATCTATAGTAGTCTTCCCAATGTATGTGAACTCTGTCCTCCGCAAGAGAAGCAAAAGAAGAGTCCCTTTCCACAATTTCCAATCAATAATGGACAGGGGGAGTGATGGACTAAGACGATTTCATATTTAACTCGGGCAGAAGAAAACATGGAGTCCTGTCAATACTAAATATTGATGACTAACAAGAAGGACACTGTATATCTTTCCTCTTGTGCCAAGCTTTCAACAGATGTATTCCTGAGTTGTCCTGCTGAAGATCGTCCATTTGCCACACTATATATTTTGTTAATATGTGGGAGTGCTTTGCCATGTGGCAGGCTCCCTATTACATTGCTGCTTTATATTTGTTGTAGAAAGAAGAGTCCCTTTCCACAATTTCCAATCGACAATGGACAGCGGAAGTGATGGACTAAGACGATTTCATATTTAACTCGGGCAGAAGAGAAACATGGAGTCCCGTCAATACAAAATATTGATACCTTACAAGAAGGACACTGGATATCTTTCTTCTTGTGCCAAGCTTTCAACAGATGTTGTATTCCTGAGTTGTCCTGCAGAAGATCGTCCATTTGCCACACTATATATTTTGTTAATGCATGATAGAGTGCTTTGCCATGTGGCAGGCTCCCCATTATATGGCTGCTTTATATTATTTGTATTGTAGAATTTAATGAAATCCAGCGGTTCACAATTATAGCATCTAAAGGCATATTTTATGAGAAAGATAATCTACCTTTAGACGCTCATGTTAGTAAAATTGTAAGTGGTCGCCCAAGAGATAAATTGTTCCAATGTTCTTGCTAACATGTAAGTAAAAAATGAGAAAGAATCACCTACTCCGCCCACGAAGGGCGACCGTTGAGTGCTGTTAGCTAATCAGTAAGAATTTTTTTTGCTAACCATTTAGCTAACAGAATCCTGCATCTTGCTAACAATTTGTTTGCAGTGTTGTCCCATTCTACACCAAGCTTGACTTCTCCCACTGACTGGGGGGAGACACCAAAGAAATGGAATGCATTCACAATTTTGTTGCATGGGAGTTTCCATCTAACCGAAGAGAGCTAAATGCTCCCAAGAGAATCACTCCAAAGAAGAAGCTAAACATTGCAGATATCTTGGAGAAACAGAAAAGGGAACTAAAGGTATGGGTTTACATTTACATTAGATGTCCATTGCATTGGTGATTGGTATGTGTAGTTAACTGTTCTAAAATGGTTAATTTCAAAGTCCCACCAACAATTGATGACGATAGGTCACTTGATCTGAGTGATTTTGATATGAATACTCCTGTTGATTTAGATGCTGATGATACTAATGAACTTTTCAACAGTCAAGTTATGAGAGGTGCAGATACCACCTTCTCAGCCCATCTCAAGAGTCTTATTGCAGAAATGCAAAAAGACATTGACGAAAGCCCTCCCTAACCCTAACCTGGACTCCAACACTCAAGTCTACACCTGAATATGCATTTTGTTTTACTCCAAATAGTAAAGATGCAAGTGGTCCGCAATCATGCCATGTATTTTGAATGGTGCAAAAAGTTTGGTAAAACAGCTTCGGATGATCGCTTCCTGATCTTTGATGCTTTGTTGAAGGATATGGAAGCAGAAGCTTCTGCTAATGGAGGAGAGATGGAGTTGAATTCGTTTGCAGACCTCACTAAGGAGGAAATGATTGAACACGAACATATTCAAAATTGGGAAACGTACAAGGCTTGGTGTGAAGCCCTCAAGAAAGAGCCTGATGCATCTCGGTTCAAACAATGCTGCATCAATATCAAGCACTGTGAGGAAACTAACCAGAAGTTGCATGATTGGGCTGATCATAGCCAAGAGGAATGGGCCATAAGAACTAGTACAGGTAAGAACACAGTGCTACATTATTTGGAAGATTCCCGTCTAATATGTGTTTTGCTTTTAACACCCAGAACCAGCTGCTAGTACTCCAGCGTACAAGGAAAAGACGAATAATGGCAAAGTCAGAAAGACAAATACCACCACTACCAATGACATGGACCCTATCGCGCATGTCTGAGATCAAATCTGATGGTATGGCGGGAAAGGGCAATGCACTAAGGATTGTAGTGTGACATTTTGATGAAAGAAAAATTGATTACGTTGAATTAGTCAAGTGTCATGTAGGTCATCAATAACAACAATGTGTTTCAATTTTATTTTAAACGCAACAACATAAGAACGACAAACTTTATCTGTTCAAGTGCAATTCACACCAAACATATTTTACACTTAACACAAACAAAATACTTTGTTGATTCTGGCGCTTGACTTCCTCTCACTTGAGATTTGTTTTTTTTGACCTGCGATCAATTTCTCCTTTGCTGTAATATGCAGCACAACTTTTGTTTGATCTGTTATGCAATTTTCCCGCATGCTCCGCACTTAAGCTGCTTTGCTTGTTTTCTCGCAGTAGTTTCTCGTTTTGAATCCTCCAGGTCTTCAAGACATGATGCAGCCATTGCATTGCAAAGTTTAGACTCTTCCCACTCTTCTATCATATTATTCTCTCAATGCATCCGCTCTGCAACTTGGTTTCACTTATGCTGCCAGAAAGGATTGGCGTTGTTCTTTGCTTTAAGTGAATTCATTTGGGAGCGGAAAGAATTGAGACTAAACTCTTGATATTCTTTACGCGAATTCCACAAATTCATTGGCTTCAAATACTTTCCATTTGCATTTGCAAAATCTAGCTTTAGCAGCCTCTTTGTGGAGTGACTCTGCCAAAATGGGTCACCCCTGCTTGTTGTTCCCCTTTGTGGTCCATTTGAACAATCTTCCTGAAATAAAACCTCCTCTCCATGGGCTTGTGACATTTTCTTTCCAACTAACTTCCTCATATTTCGGTGGTAGTCCTTGAACTTGTCAAGATCGTACTTTTGGAATTCTGGATGTGATGCCCAAATCTGTTCCGGTGTCATGCAATCAAGTTCTTCTTTTTTGTGCCTGTGTAAGGATTTTAGCAAACGATAGCCATTGCTTTGCTCTGTAGTGCTTGTATACCATGGGGCTGGAACAAGAACACCAGAATGCTTGGGGTCGAAATCACCTTTTTGACAGCAGAAATTATTTAATAGGAGCGTTGCATTGGTCTTGAATTGTTTTTCATTGTATCTCTCGTCAGCGAATAGTTCTTGGATCTTGCTGAAATTCACGTTTGTATATTTTCCTGTTGATGGGTCGAGACTCATCTGGAAGAATATGTCCGAGTCTTTGTTTTGTAGCTTGCTCATGATTCGTGCTCTTGATTTGCTTTTTGCCCATGGCGGAAGAGGGAGTTTAGGATTTTCTCCCATGTTGGCCATAGTTGATTTCTTTATTGACGGAGTGCATGTTTCCTTGCCTGGGAGAGCGGGGGCCTTGTTGGCAAAGATGCAAGCACCGCTGGATCGATCAGAGAAATGGTAGTACGGACCATGATTTGAAAGAAGTACACGACGTCTAGCGTCCACGGGATGATGAGGAATTGTATTTGATTTAACGACCTCTTTGTCACTTTTGCTGTCAGATGCATCATTTGATGTTTGCTGGTATAGTAAGAAACTCATGGTATTGCTTGGTGCTCCGAGAGTTTGTATGGTATCTACACCATGATCAGAATTGTCGTGCAGTTAGTATTCTGTTAGCTTCCTGTGAGTATCGTACCCGGTAGCATCAGTATCATGAATCTTGTCTGGAATGATTATGGTCTGTGTTGTTGGCAAATTATTATTTACAATAGACCACTCCCACGAATTTTCCCATGATTCATGGGAGCCTCCCGTGATTCATGGGAGGTTCCCATGAATCATGGGAGCATCCCGTGATTCACGGGAGCCTCCCATGATTCATGGGAGCTGTGAATTCATGGGAGTCCTCCCATTCATTCATGGGAAACTCCCATCAATTGTATGGCATCTCCCACGAATCATTGAGATACATACGTTGAGCAATAATCCGATTCTTCCAATGGACTTTATGAGAAAAACATTTCTCATTCTATAAGAAAGCGGAGCGTTTAGAAACGCACGAATCTGTATTGAGACAGCTGAAATACCGTGAATCTATTTTCAGCGATGCATACCCAGCCATGCTTTTTATATAAGCCTCAGAGGGAAGAAAACTTCCGTCAATGAAAATCTTCTCAAAACCGCTTCCACACTCGTCGAATTTTTATTTTATTTAAGCTTTGGTAGGAACTAAAAATATTCCCGTGAAAATAGAACAAAACTGGTTGCTTCCAGGAAAGACGCTGAACTTTAATGTGATAGATAATTTTTCCAATGAGCTATTCCCGCTGCTCCTAGGTAGAGTGCTACTTCACTGAAATGTGACTACCGTAAAAATCGGTTTTTAAGAACCATCGAAGCATAAGAACCACCCCGTCCATCTGACTCGTTTTCGTCATTTTCACGCCCTACACATGTTCTTCAGTGTTCAAAGCACTAGGAATGTATAGCCCTCAATGTCTTCAACACGCCCATATGTGTAGCTCCTCATAACTCCTTCTGGTTCACGAGCTATCGCATTTTCCCGTGTAGCTCACATCACAACACGTCCACATCACCGCCACATTAACTTTTGGCGCAAACCGGAAGTATCCCCAAGTAGAGGTAAATAGGACCATAAAAAATATCGACCACATGTTAATTTTACTAGCTTCGAGGTAGTGAAAAAGGTATCTTGGAACATTTACTAGTTCTTAAAAACCGATTTTTACGGTAAATAATAAAAATCAATCCTCTCTGGGGCTATTTCCCTCAACTTTGGGGAGTGTGGAGCGTGACGTCACAAATCGTGGAGCGATGATTGTGGAGCGTTTAGCGTGAAATTACGTTACAACTTCTCTAATGGATTTGCGGGAATGCTGAAAATTGGGTTCCTTTATGTACTGTGCGTAACGAGATAGATGGTTCCGAAAAAAATACCTGCAATATGACGTATCTGCCGACGGTTCGTTGGACCTAACATATCTGTTTTATAGTTTTTCGGACCTAACGTATCTGTTTTATAGTTTTCGGACCTTACGTATCTGTTTAATGGTTCATCGTACCTGCACATTTGTAATGTAGTTCACTGGGCTATTATGACATGGTTCCATACCTTTCTCATGTATGAATACAAATCAATAAAATTGTATTGCATGGGGAGCAGTATGGTATTGTACCATACAGGAGAGTATGGTACGGTTATCGTACCTACTTGCCTCCTACTTGCTGCCATCCTGCTGCCATCTTCCCTCAGTCTCTCCACACTCCACAGCTCTCTCCAGCAACCCCCCACCCTCCCCCACCCCTGCCCCATTTCTCTCAGTCCCCTCTATTGTGCGAAACATGAAATATCTCTTGTCCCCTGAGTGCTTTATCGAAGCGGTGCAGCCCATTCTGAATCTGAAAATAGCTGCTCTTGATGGTATCACAAGCCAGCGATGATGGATGGCATGTTTTGGGGCGGAACCCATTGTTATGGCTCATCTTTGGACATTGATTGACCCCAAAAGCGATGCCTAGGGGTGTCAAGATGAAACACATCACGTGGGCATTCTATTTCTTGAAATTGTACAACCAGGAAGAAGTCAACACCAGAAATGTTGGCGGTCCGGACGAAAAGACATTTTGCAAATGGGTATGGCATCTTGTTTTAGCTATATCATATCAAGAATATCCGGTGGTATGTGATTTTAATTCTTGAATTATCATCATCATCACTTGTTTTCTCCAACGCAAACTTTTTGATTTGAAGATATCATGGGATAAGAGACATATCGGCGATGTCGGCTGCCCTGCTTTAGTGACAATCGATGGAACGGACATGCCTGTGCAGCATAGGTTTGACAAAAAAATCTGCTCTCATAAATTTAAGAGCAACGGCTTGAAATATGAAGTCGGTGTGTGCATTCAATCAGGCAACATTGTATGGATTAATGGTCCTTTCCGTGGAGGAGAGTGTGATTTGAACATTGCGAGACATGCCGTGATCGGAGCATTGGATGAGGGAGAAATGGTTGAGGCAGATGGAGGCTATGAAGGTGAACCATTTTACATCAAGATATCGAAAGATGTAACTGGTGAGGAGCAAAAGAGAATGAAAACAATTACCAGAGCTCGACACTAGACAGCCAACAAACGTTTCAAAATATTTGAAATACTGAAGAAACAATTTTGGCATGAATTGGAGAAGCATTCAATGTGCTTCAGAGCGATTGCCGTTATCACTCAACTTTCAATTGAAAATGGACACCCCTTGTTTTCCACGGAATATCTCAACATTGTTGGAGTAAACGATGTCTAGAGGAGGAGGATGTGATAATAGACTTCACCCCCAACTAATTTATCGCCCAGGTCATGTTTCATCTTACAGAGAATTGCTGGAGTCCTCGTATCTCTACTCGTCTCTCAACTATAAATTCGAAATAGAAGGCTCTTTACAACTGATTATCGTCTAATCAATGCCCATTGCATACTATTTATCTACTGTAGAGAATATTACTAAACTCACTCGGTCCAACTACTCTATTGAATAAAATGAGATATATAAATGCTATGTTGGGAGTATGTTGGGGGAGAATGATACATTATGTGACTAATAGTGATCACCTTAGGGTTCTGCATTGACAACGGGTGATAATGAGGAGAATAAATTAGTCAACAATGAAGTTGTTTTTACTGGCGTTTTTGATTCGCATCGAGTAACCCATAACATCATCAGTTGGTTTATACAAATCAACCATGATAATGGATGTTTGAGTAGGGACATTTGTGTCCCTATCAGGAACTGAAAAATGCATCATGTGAGGGTGTTCACTAACAGTGTCCGGCGTCCACTCCCAACCACCATCTTTGAGAGGAATGTACACAGTCTTGGTGAAGTTCGCGTTTGACTTGACAAGGGTGTTCACTTCTTTCATGAGTGCGATGATTTTGGGATGACGAGCATCATACTTTCCACCAAATGCTTGATGTTTAAATCGATATCCAACATGGTAGGGCTAACACAGATCTTGAATGAAAGAGCGGATTTCCCGTCCACAAAAGTTGGATCAGAGACAGAGTCCATTCCACAGAAAAGGTGAATGAAATGGTACATCCTTTGATTTCCCACTTTGTCAAACCATGTTGTACTCAATACAGGTGGGCGTATAAACTCATCAATCAAGGAAGTTTGATTGGAAGTGGTCATGTCTACAACGTTGTTTTGCTTAGGAGATACTTGAGAACGAGACATTACTTTTGTGGAGACTCTCTGGGAAGTGGCTTTATTGCTGTAAGCAGGTTGCTGTTGGATCAGTTTAGCCTGTATGATGAAGACAGAGAGTAATGAGTATCATGCACAAGTGCATATGATAAAAATCGTGCATCTGAATTGGAAAAAATGATCCCACAAATAGCATGTGGAAAGAAAAACATGAAGATGCCCCTACAAAAATTCACAGTATTCTGACCTGAACCTCGTCTGACTTTCTATTAATCCACTGTTCAAGAAGGATCTCAGCAGCCGCCCGTTTGATCAAAGTAAAGTACTCTTTGTCAGATAAAGAAGAGAACTTTGCGTGTTTTTCTTTTTTGAGCAGCAAGTCCTCTCTCACAAGCCAATTCACATCTAAAATCCCGGCATCAAAGAGCAAATGGCGGATCAGCCGAACTTCGATTGGCCAGACAACCATCCACTTGTCCATGACATCAATTGATGCTGCCGCAAAGTAGTTCAAATCCTTTTAGTACTCACCAAGACTTCCTATGATAATGAAGCAAAATTGTCGTCCCAAGAGCACATGAGAAGAGAGAGCAGATTGGTATGGTACCGTATCGTATCGGACTCTGGGGACCCGAGCCCCTTGGCTCAAGAATCAAGCATCTCCGACGATCTCGATGATGATGGTGGTGAAGACCGTGAAAATACAAATAGGTCCGAAGCAAAATCAGGAAGACAAAAATCTTTATGCACATTGAAATTCCAAATCAATTTGAAACGAACACGACTGTGTCTATGATGTAGACACTTTCTGTGTTTACGAAGACATTGATAGTGTCTACGTAGACACTTCTCTTGAGTTATTAGACAGCGACAGGTCGCGTCTATTTTTACATCATAAATTACCTTTAAAAAATATTAACAAATAAGAAATTCTTGTAAAAGATCTCCTCATCCCCGTCGTCATCTCCCCCATTTCCTTTCCCCCCTCACGCACCGCCTGTAATTGTCATCATTCCGCAGAGACCCACAGCCTCATTTCACACCTGACCGAAACCGACCCTCATGTGGCTGTGTCCTCCGCGGACGGAGCCTCCTTCAACGTCTTTGACCAGGCCACGTTCTCGCAGCGTTATCTCCCGCAGTATTTCAAGCACAGCAATTGGGGGAGTTTCGTCCGTCAATTGAATCTCTACGGGTTCACCAGCTCTCGGCTCAAGGCCAACAGCGATGTGGTGGGTGAGAACGAGGTGAATACTTTGCTTTGCAATCTGATGCTCACATTACGTTTGTATCCGGGTGGGATGACAAAATTGTTAGTCAGTGGCATTCCGCGAAGAACGAAATGGCAGTTTTGAGCACATTACCATCCAAGCCAATCATGTCCTTCCATTCCGCCATCTTGTACCACATTCTCCAACCACATCCCAACATCCTCATCTACATGCGGAAGAGTTAGATGATGGGGGAGACGATGCCGTAGGTTTGGAAGGAATTCCTATGGAGTACTTTCCCCCCTCGTCGTCTTCCTGGTTGTCTAAACTCCCCCCATTTTGGGTGACAATGTCGTCCCCCTTCGTCGTTGACCCTTAAATTTTCTAGGTTATACGGAATAGCATAATGGGGACGTGTGCCCTGTAGCTTCCTAGTAATCGTTGAATTCCTCTCGAAGAAGGCCGGGAGTTGAAACTAGGCCCACTCTCGTAGAAGCCAGGAGTCGAAACTAGGCCCACCCCTCGTGAAACCGAGCGGTGAAACGAGACATAACCTCGTGGAAGCCGGGAAGTGGAATGAGGCCCACAAACAACAATCAACAGCACGGAACAACATGGCGCGCATGTTGGGGGTTTGATGACTGGGAGTTTGTCCGTTCCCCTGTTTGGTAACCAACAAAACCAATGGGTCTTTCTTCACAATGGAGTGATGGATGATCTATGATCTCTTTTGTCTCATAAGTCACCCAAACTCTTGTGTCTGAGAGTTGATTATTAATGCTGCCTTGCACAAATGATATAAAAAGCTTTCTAAATATGACGTTTGTTCTCTATATTTTGGCTGTAATCTTTTGGAAGTGTTACTATTGCTTGCAACATTTTTATTGTATTGAAGTCATGGGTATGAAGGGGTGTGTTTATCTATAGTGTGAGTCGATGTTTGGTGTTCGATGGCCTTATTAGGTACAATCTTATACTTAAATCTTTTGTGAGCTTTAAAATTTACTATATTCTTCCAGGTTTACTGCAGCTCCATAAATAGGTTATTTTTTATTTTACACATAATTTTACATTTTGATAATGATAAGCAACAAAAACCTGGCATCAGTATCGTAGCGTACAATGTATCATATTGTATTAGATCATACCATAGTGTATTGGTTGTGTATCGTGCCATATCATAACTCTTTGTGTCAATGGCAACAAGATGATGTTATTTGATACACAAAAAAGGATGCCTCACCGCCCACACAGAGATACCAGGGCAGCATCCTCATCCCAAGTGACAAATAATACATGCAATAATCAACTGGATACAGCACGATATGCGATACCTTGAAACAAAGACCTCGAAACTCTGGCCAGCGTCACAACTCCCAGAACAATAAACAACAAAACACCCAGTCCACCTCGTCCAACTACTTCATCCATTCCACATCGTACCCTCAACAGCCATGGCAAAAAGGCAGGTGAAAACGCACAAGTTTTACACCATTGAGAAGTTCAAAGTCTATGCCGGCTATGGACCCTACTCAAACTTGTCGAATGAGGAGAAGAAGAAGTTTGGATGGAACGCCAAACCTCCCATGCCCCAACTGAAAAAGTATCGTGATGACATCAACTCGACACCAGAAGAGCCAGAACACTGTAAAGGTTGGCCTCTAAACATGAAGAGCAACCCCTTTGCGGTGGCTCCGATCACAGGTGAAAATTTCATCCAAAACTATAATAATACAAGAGAGTGCGATGATTGGGATGCGGTAGTCTTTGCAAACATTGATGTGGATGGAAATCTTGGCAATGATGAAGCATTGGCATCAAATAACGACCTTGACAGCAACAGTGACAGCGAATCGGGACAAGGGGATGCGAAGGAAGACAATGATGTCGATTCCAGCGATACTGTCCAACAAAATATGCATGGAAATTCCATCATTCCTCTTTCCCTCCAGACTGCGTATCACATGATGCAGGGGTTGGCTGTGGAAGAGTGTTTAAGTCTGCTGATGATTGGGCCATCTGGTTGGTATCCATCGTTGTCAGCTGGAAGTTTGTGGTGCCACCTTGACGAGCGCAAGAGTAGCTTGACATTCCATTTTCCCCATAGACCGATGATGCTGGACCCATCAAACATTTGGGACCACTTCAAGCGTCCTAAGTTTTATGGTGAAAAGAGGAAGAGGACTGCACTCAGACTCAAACAAACCTATCATCCGTCGCATCCTGCCGTGGTTGCATACCATCAGGCTCTTGATACATTTCAAGAATTCAAGGTCAACGTTCCTTTGGCAAAGACATGTGACAAAGTCATGCCCCTCTTGTGGTATGATGGCTCTCTGGCATCAGCTCAGGTATAGTAATTTGTTGTATTCAGAATGATATGATGCTTTTCACATTTGTTTTTGAAATCTCGTGATGCTAAATATTATGTTCTCTCAACAGCAAATCTTTCACAAGGAAGAGAATCTTCAAGGGTGCGTATGGATCATCCATGTTGATTTACTTGTTAAGAGCAACAAAGAGAGCAAGGTTGAATCAATCTGGTCTCCAAGAAGCATGGTACATAGCAGTACAGAAGAGAGTGACAACCCAGATGAGACCCCTGAAGGCACCCCAAATGATCGACGCTTTGTCCATTTCCAGTCATCTCAAACAACTGAAACTGATGGGTCTAACAGAGACGATACCATGTACACTTGTTGGAGAAGAAACTCCATGATTTGACCACCGAAGTAAACAAAAGTGTCACAGGTCTTGATTCAAGGGTTCATAGTATTGACTCTAGAGTTTATGAAGTTGAAACCAATCAATTGAAATTGCAGCTCCTGTTGGAGGAGCTAAGGGCGAAGAATCATTTGATTTGCCAGAAGGGCAATGAGTTGATGGATCGTATTGATGCTCTTAAAGCTGAGATGACTAAACTTTTTCATAAAGTAGAGGACAGTCAAGTTGACCAAATTGAACAGAGCCTTGAAACAAATTTGATGACATCTGAAAACATGAGTTTGAAATCAGAGCTAAATGAATTCAAGAAATTGACCGAAGATGATTTGCGTGAAGCATATGAATCACTCGCTTCTGTTGAAACTTCTTCGAATTCCCCATGCGGTGAGATTATAGGATCGTTACAGAATATCTCGATCTGCATCTCATTTTATTCAATGTTTCTTTTCAATCTTGCTGATGTCTTCCTTTTTTATGTCCAGAACCGTTGAAGCTGCAGGTAGACTTGTCGAAGAAGTCCCACCAAAGCATAATTGATATGCTTGAACAAACTGATACCACAAGTTCTAGATTGCAGGAGAAGAGGTTGGTCCGGATTGCTCCTGTGTCTCCCCATCCATCTCTGAAATCACCTCTCTTCAAATTTGACAAGGACAAATGAGGTCACAGTTTACCTTATTATCTAGGCTTTACATGTTGTGTGTTCTCGTTGGAATCATCTTCACGATACTCACGGTGTTTCTGCAGGGGCATTATTTTCCATCTTCGCTCCTAAAACGATAAAACAAAAATAAATATCATTTGTTCATTATTTGTGCACTATCATATAAAATGTTCTCTTTTGGCTCACAAATTTATTGTCAATTAATATATACAGCGAAGTAATAATCAACGTGAGGTAATACATATGTCAGAGATTTTGAGGCAACACTCTGGGAATATCTATCTCTTATTTCAACACATTGTTATGAGTCATACTAATTGTTTTGCCAACCAAAGAATGGGCTGAATCCAGCAAATTGCAGGGCCTGTCAAATCCCCACTCTCTGCTTTCCTTTTGACCTAATATCATCCTTTTGATGTATGAAAATATGACAAATTATATATGATAACAGTATATATATGAATTCATGGCTAATATTTTGACAAAATATTATATCTAGAGAGAGTTATGTTATGAAATATTATGTAGGATGCACTTGATCTTATCCCATGCATCCAGCTGAAGTCCTGCACTAGACTCCATATACCTTACTTCCTCAGTGACCATTTGAATCCTATTTTGTTCAGCTTGGTAGCTCTCTCTTCGGACAGAGAGTTTTCCTTATTAGATTTCTGTTGTTCTACAACCCATCGACCAAGAGAAGTCAATGATTCATCCCCGTCTGTGTATCTGGGAACATTGCAATGCCCATGAGCCTTCTTAAAATCACAAAGCATTGCATATTTAGACTCCCAGGCCTCCTCTGTACTTTTCTTGACAGACCATTCAAATCCAATTGATTCCAAATCTTCCACCAACTCATCAGTCAAGAAAACACTTGATCCAGCAGAATACTTCTTGTATTCGCAACGATGCTTATTGACATATTTCCCGAGCCACCCGGCTCACGTTGAGGAACCCTGCAATGCCCATTCACCTTTGCACATTCTTTCAATTCTTCAAATCTTGATTGATTTCTTTCTTCATGGGGTTTCCTCCAGGGAAAATCTGGGAGGCTCTCAAGGACAAGGATTTTCTTCTGTGATACCATAACATCTTCCTCACGTACGACACCGCGATGAACATCATGTCGGAGAATACTCTGCTCTTTAACCCAAAGCCCAATCTGTCGGGCACGCAAGTAACTTTCATCTCTTTCCTGCGGGATTATGTTGGGATTCTCTGCTTTAAAAGAGAGATATTCAAATAGTTGTGTTAACCAAAGTGGATCTGGGGTTGTTGTGGCGACTATGTTGGTGGGCGTCAACGTCAACTCTGCCGCTGTGTCGGATCTGCGGATGGAAATGTGAATTAAAAAAATGTCATAAGAAATGAATAATGAGGATCGTGCTATTCAAAAAATCTATAAAATTATCAGCGACAAATAAAGACAACGAGATCAATCATGGTCATTGCTCGCTGTTGGTTCACTCCGGATGAGGTCTCCTCAATGCCCGCCTGCTGGTGGCTGTTAGCTCTTGCAGAGATATTTTGCGAGAGAGAGGATAGGGTTACAAGACGACTAAATGAACAATAGCATGGTACCGACTTACAGATCTTCATCAGCTGCAGCGGCAGTCATGGTTGTCGATCTTCAACCTGCTTGCATCCACACAACTGCTGGTACCTCAAAATGTGTTAGCAAGATGTGAAACAAGTATGGTATGGTAGATGTTTGCTGTTTGTGACAGCTGTAGTAGCTGTACCAAAATATATTTAGGTCAAGATAGGTCAACAGATGTCTGGCGGTCCCCTGAATCTGAAAATCCGAACATTTGGTCTGCTGAATCTGAAACTCCGCACATTTGTTCCGCTGAACCTGAAAATCGGAACATTTGGTCCGCTGAGACTCAAAATCCACATAGTCTTGGTCCGGTCAACCATGAATTTTACGTATGAGAAAAATAATTCAATGGAACATATTTCTACGTTAGTACAACATATCTATTATGTCGTGCACGGAGGTGTGCCACCGCATTTTTTTTTTCGAGCCGAGAATTTTTTTTATTCTCGCGAGAACAGCCATTTTTCACCAAACGACATCCTTATCGGGTCGGACGGCACCAATTCTTCCCCGATCACCGATCCAACTAGCACAATCCACCATCCTTTATACCATCCACAATCCCCCCGCTCCGTTTGGGCAGTGGCACCCTATTTCTCCCGCCAGAGCACCAACAACACCCTCCATTTTCGTCGATTTTTGGCCGATTCTCGACAATGTCAACCTGTGACCGCAGCGCTGGCCATGAATCTGAAGGGGATCGCTTCCACGGCCAACATAGCATGTCACACGGCTCCACTGTCATCGAGGACGACAACGCCCCTACCATTCATGGCCCCAATACAACAGATGACATCTCCCTGTTGGACCAGACCATTTCTACAGATTTCTACGTCTGTCGCAGATGTTGAGCCCCCATCCCCACTACCTCGATATCAATGCAATTGCCACCACGTATGAATTGTTCCCACACCTGAATTCAAAGAAATTGCCTCACGTTATCCTCCCCCCTCGGATTTGTTTGTGGGAACACGTCAATTTGCCCACGATGATGACATCATGTGATGATTTATCTACAATGAGGAGCGGTGTTTACACCACGAACGTTGTCCTGGTTTCTTTGTATGGGACATGATCCCAAGAAGGTGCATTTGATGCAGGGATCCTTGAAGAATTGTATTGAGACTGGAGGGGAGGTGTAGTATCCTTCGTTCATTAGTGACACTGCCGAGAGTGTCCTTTCATGTCGAGAATGATATGGCGATTGCTTTGATGGGGGAAACTCAATGTTACAAAACTCAATCGGTCGAGAGGGCATGGCAAAACCAAGATTCCATATCAATCAAGCGTATCTCATGCTACTAACATTTGCGATAAATATGAGGTATTGCAGGCTGTGAACGAGCACTTGTACTTTTGTCATCGTTCAATCCACAAACCCAAACGAACCATATGGAGATTCCCAACCATAACAACTCCAAGACAAAAAGATTTTGCACTCTATTACTCACGAATGTGTTCATGAATTCTTCAGTTAATCACAAGTACTCTAGCTGTAATAATTAATAATTGTTTCTTTAGTTGACACTTTGTGTTTTGCAAATGTGATGAACATACTTAGAAATCATTTATAGAAGTTAACTATTAACAAACTTATGTGGTATGCGAAGTTATGACAGTTGAGATATGACATCATTGGTGAAGTCCTCCGATAAGCCGTTGTATTGGCAGGCTCGAATGCATCTCCAAGACACTGTGTTCATTGCAACTTCTTCGCCAGTTACAACCCAGTATAGGTCAGCTTTGAGGAGGACTCTGGCATACAATATGTAGGTGGTCCACTAGCGGTCGTTCTGCAGAAGACAAAACTTTGGCACGTCCATAAATGTCTCAAAGATGAAAATTGCAAATAATGGGGAGACACAGAATGGATAGACCTCACATACCGGATCTCTCCTTAATCAAAAAGCTTTCATTCTATTCCTCTCCTCATTCCCTTTACGGCTGCTTGATGTATCTCCTCAATTTCTTCTACACTAGTGTCCTCTTCAGCTTTGAAGCATAAGCAATACAAACATGTCGTAAGCATCGAAGGTTTTGCACCTGGACATTTGTCTCTCTGTTGCTTGATCGCGCCTGGTTCCAAGATTTTGCCATTGTTATCTAGCACTTCGTCGCAAATTTTACGTACAAAACATCTTGATGAATTTGTCTCCTGCGAGACCTGGCTGACGTTGACTGTCGAAATGTCATCCCCTCCCAAACAATTGATGCATGAGCACACAAGTAATTTTGTCGCCACATGATACCTATGGCGTTTGCGGTATAACGCGCCCTGTTCGTTGGTCAAAAGTCCATGTCATGCCGAAAAGACATGATCAATAGGACCGGGAGAGTCGTTCCCATCCTCAGATGGCCCAGCATCAAGCCTAGAGGACTCACCTCCATCATCTTCAGATGAAATCCGTCAAAAATCGACGAAAATGGAGGGTGCTGTTGGTGCTCTGGCGGGAGAAATAGGGCGCCACTGCCCAAACGGAGCGGGGGGATTGTGGATGGTATAAAGGATGGTGGATTGTGCTAGTTGGATCGGCGATCGGGGAAGAATTGGTGCCATCCGACCCGATAAGGACGTCGTTTGGTGAAAAATGGCTGTTCTCGCGAGAAAAAAAAAAAAATTCTCGGCTCGAAAAAAAAAATGCGGTGGCACACCTCCGTGCACGACATAGTATATATGTACAACTAATGCCATTCCCTCAACCCCAATGACTAGCACTCACGTATTCGTTTCACTACGATAGCCTTTCAGACATAACATCCTTGAACACTTTTCTGCTCCAAGCTACATGCAATAAATGAGACGCCAAGATGTCGGTTTTGTCCCACATTAACAGGGAGACGAATTGCGCTGTCCATCTGTGGAAGAAAAGGCACTTTCAAAAAAACTTGCTGTTTGCTTCGCTGGTGGTCTTGGCTTTCCTCCTCCATTTACGTTTTATTCAAGACAAGGGACAAGTCGTAGACAAAGCTAGCAAGTTCTGCAGCGATCGCTGTGGTGGAGGTGATGGTGATAGCTTGGCAAGCTCAACGCCCAAGGACGATGCGAATAATTCCATCAATGTTTTCGAAGGAGCAAAAGAAGGGGGACCATTTCCAGGATTGCAAGAAGGATCCTCTCTTGTGAAGGAAAAATCAGCTTTTGTTCCAGAAGGCATCAAAATTAAATGGCTTGCACCCGAACCTCATCTTTCTCCTGGTTGCCGTGTGGAATTCAAAGATCCCAACATGTCGTTGTGTTATTTTATTCCCTACGGGGCAAATTTTGGAGATGAATTAGGGCCGGCTGTGGTGAAACGCATTCTTGAATATCTTTTTGGCTGTTCCACTTATCATGTTCATGCCATCAACTTGTCTAAGGAGAAGCGGGATGGTCGTATATGTTTGTTTACGTTGGGGAGTATTTTCCATATGACCCGTAAGGGTGATCACGTGTGGGGTACCGGCCACAATCCCACTTGGCAAAGAGGCTGGGGAATCCTTCGTGACAAATCATCCCCTCGCGATGAACTACTAACCATCGTTTCGGTGCGTGGCCCAAAGACTTCTGAGCGATTAAATGAACTGGGACTAGTCAAGAATGCGAGTAAGATTCCAAACGGTGATCCAGGATTTCTCATTCCTTTTCTATACTCCCAATACTACCATTTACCAACGAGGTCTCTTGGTGAGTCCACAGAAAAGGCAGAATTTCCATCTTTGTACGCAAACTAATGAACGTGTTGACATAATGATGGATTGATTCTTTATCTATGGGCAGGCGTGAAGCCTGCTTTCCGGAAACCAGACATTTGTTTTGTCCCTCATGCTCACGACCTTGACTACAATTTTATCAAACAACCTCCGTCCGGCTTGAGATTGTTAACTGTCAAGCAGGGTTGGGAAACCATGTTAGATAAGCTCCGGATGTGCGACTACATTATCTCATCTTCTTTACATGGGATAATTGTTGGAGATGCTTTGGGAATTCCTACTCAATGGTATCAGTTCCCTGGAGGCAAGACCGAACAAACGGAAGGGATGTTCAAATATCAAGATTATTTTAAAACCATTGGACGTCAAGCATCAACACCAAATTCTGTCTTTGACATGAAACATTTTCTTAATTCCACAACTTACATGACGCCGTTGCCGATCCAAAAACGGAAGGAAATCGCTCAGAAGTTCGTGAAATCTTTTCCACACCATTTGTTTCGATCCGTGACAATTGATAGTTCTGTCCGTCAAAGCCGCACTCTTGTCATTGTCATGGGAAGTCTTAGAGGTGGAGAAGCAACCTGGGGAAGCATGTACAAGAACCTCTTGGAGGTAAACAAGGCAGATCTAGCATTAGTAGTGGGTGCACGCACAGAAGAAAACAAAACGTCGTCCCTGTATACAAAGGCCAAGTATGTTTATGAATATCAAGAATATGATGATTGGGCAGATGCTGTAGACTTGATTAATGGGACCAGCTGGCGAGTGGAATTGCTCAACTTCACGAACTCTAAATTAGGGTTGTTTGGAGGAGTCAATGGTTTCAGAGGAAGTGGCGCTATCATATTCATGTCTCGATGGTTCGTCGCGAAAGCTTTCAAGCAATTTAAGTGGGAGGAAAAGTATGATCGATTTGTCTTGACTCGATCAGATTATTTCTATGCTTGCGAACACGACTTGACTCTTTTGGATCCTACCAAAATTTGGATTCCTGACGGTGAGGATTATGGTGGTATTACTGACCGTCACCTGATATGTGGAAAAGAGCTGTTCCTGAGGGCAATCGACATATACCCCACGATTGTCCAACATCCAACCAAATTTGTCGACAATTCTTGGAAACGCCTGAATCCAGAAAAGTTGATCAAACAGCGCTGGCAAGAAGAGAACCTATGGAGAAGTGTTCGCCGATTCCGTAGAGTCATGTTTACTTGTGCTGTACCTGGGGATCAAACTCGATGGAGACCAATGGGAGAGGACATAGTTGAGGAAGGGGTCTATTTGAAATATCAGAAGGAGTACGTCTCATCCAAGAATTACTGCTCAAAATTAATTGGAGGTCGACCTCTACCATTTCCTTCAGATTAAGCCAGACTCTTTAATCACATCAATCGCTGTAATTTGTGTAAATGTGTGAGGAAAGTAACCTGAAATAAGAGGGCCAGATTTATATCTTTTCAACGGGAGATAGATTGGGGAAGCCTTCTTGCGCTGGAGAAATCTCCCCTTTATGGCGGTTTGTGTGCCAAATCTAGTTCTAATAAACTGGGATATGATTGTGTTCCTCACAAAATAATTTTCGGAAGACGGTGTATCTGTGTTGGCGTGTTATGTTATCTCTTCACCCTCTTAGGCCCAACCTTACAATTACCCGTACCCGAAGTTCAGCTTATTTTCTAGAATCCTGAATCTGTGTACCTTTTCGTGTTTTCCTTCCTTTTTACAGTTCACGTACACATACCCAAATCGGAGTGCTGCTATTACTAGTAAACGTGCGATGGATCTTTTGAGATTCAGCAAAATCAAAGATTCTTTTAAGTACGTCGCGCTAAAAAATGTGACGTCATCTCTGATATTGAAGACAGGTCGGCGCGATCTGACAATGAATGTCGCGTGATGGTCTGACCGCAACATGTAAAATGTGTCGTAAACCACGGGTACACTGTCCTTACAGCAACAAAATACGTCACGCACACGCGCCCCAAAATTCAGTTGATTTTGGGGTGAGCTCTGATTTCACCTGAACATGAACTTCATTTTCGGGTGGATTTTGCGCTCATAACCTGTTACCCGAAAGTTACCCTTCAAGTTCGGGTGAACTTTCCGGTTGTAAGGATGGAGATTCATGTACCACTACCCTAACTACTACACCAAAAAATCAAACTTCGGGTACGGGTACGGGTGACTGTAAGGTTGGGCCTTAGGGTATCCCTGCAGGCAGAATTTTTTATCCACCCACGTAAAAAAAAACCACCCTAATGGGTTATGAGTATGGTTTTTTGGGGGTGGTCGAAAAATATTTTCTGCATCTCGGTCGCCAGTGCTGCAGAAAACATTTTTTGACCACCCCGAAATACCCACCCCCTTTCATTAGAGATGTTGACGTCACAAATTCGCTTGTTTCTGGTTTTTATTTCTCGGTTTGTACGTGTTCGGTACTGCACCTCGTATATACTACACACATACCTACCACACCATTCTTGTCTTAAAGTGGTCATGACGTATTAACAGCTGTCAAGTTCACGATTAGATAGCGTGGAACTAAACCAAAATGGGGTGCACGGACACGTTCGTTTTTTTTCTGCCTGCAGATGAGGGTACCCACCGGGGCGACGGTCAGGCAAAGACTGAGGGGTGGGTGGTCAAAAAAGTGGTGAAATTCATCTGCCTGCAGGGATGGCCTTAGACCCTCTGCACCCCTGGGGTCTGTTTTTTGTATTGGGTTATGATCCCCAATATAGACCCCTGATCGGCGAAAAATCGCGCGCAGCCCTGGGGTCTATTCGGTGGGGGGTCTATAAAAATATAGACCCCCACCATTTTTTATCTGCTCGGGGTCTATATCGACCCAATATAGATCCAGGGTCTATTTGTATTTTTTCAAAGGTTGGCCGGGGTCTATATTTTTAGTACTAGTTCCTACACGATGATTCCATGAATAGCTCCACCAGCCCTTCTCAAATTTCGCAGAAACTTTGATAGGCTAGATCAGTTGGTAAATCGTAAATCTCCAAAACCGAAGTTCATAGGTTCGGCTCCCGGTCGTGTACATCTCATTAGGGAAGCTACGGCTGCACGAACATGGTGTTAGCAGTTCATAAATTCCGTTTAGCTATTTTATGTCTGTGTACTATCGATTGGTTGTGCAGCAACGCACTTGAGCTATGTAGTAGCCCAGCTAAGATAGTACCTATATACATAGTAGATAGGGTAGTATCATCACACCCTCGCAAGTGCATGTAGTTTCTATGCAGCAGCAGCAGCAGGCATCATTGCATGTTGCCGTTGGTGCAACATTTCAAGAGCTATGTACGGTGTGAGAAATTCCTTTCTGATATTGACATGATGAGTGGCTGAATGGTGCTTAGTCCAATAGTCAGCATAGTTTGTTTTGCCAGGTCTCCAATAAAATTTGAATTGGGCCTGGCATTCGCGGTCTCGTAACCAGTGGAAACGCATGTCCATGGCTTTGGTGCGTTTTGGTTGTACCTTTCCATTAATGACGGCATCAGCCATGGCATTGTCGGTTTGGATGGGAGTTGGTGGTTGTTTGTGCCCCATTTCTTCTAAGATTATTCTGATGTAGACTGCCTCACGAGCCATGATGTAGAGGGCTGCCAGTTCGGCTTCTGTGGCGGAAGACATGACATGTTTGATGATATGGGCGATATTGAGAATGGCACCATTATTGCGTGGCACCTTTTCATCGTGAGAGAGGAAAAAATGGCCACCAGCTCTGCTCCGAGCTTTGGGTTCGTTGAGGTAGCTGGCGTCACTGTGCACAGCTAGTATCATGTGGCTTCGATTGTAGGTTAGGACAGCTTCTTCTTGGGAGGCTAAGTAGTCCATGAGCTGTTGGGTCTGTGCCATGGTTGCCTTAGTAGGTTCCGCGGATTGGGAAGCGATGGCACTGAGCGGGGTGAGAACAGTACTATCTACTGCTCGACCATAAAAAAGGAACTTGCCACAAACTTGTTGTATGAACTTCTTGCCCTGTTTGTCAAGTTTGGGAGAAGTGGAAGGTCCCTTGGCATATTGTTTGCGGGCTCCATATTTAATGGGAGTGTGTGGAAAAGGTTGATTTTGGCGGTGAGTGGCCTTGTGGCGGAAAATGGTGAGTGCCTTTTGCACGTATCCTGGCATGAAGAGGTGAACCTGGTGCTTGACATAATCCCAACGTAGATGGATGCCTATGTAGCGATCGCCGGTCCAATCAGTGGTGACGTTGTAGTGCTGACAGAGGGCTTGGTAGAGATGGTCGGCATGTTCGCGGCCTACGTATTTGACACCAAAATCGTCCACGGTCAAGACAAACTGGATAGGACGTGTAGTATGGCGCCACAGACCAGGCACCAACTTACTTTGAAAGTATCCGTGTTGGCAACCAGGAGCCCGGATTGCGGAAGTCCGTACATACCGCGGGTGACAGAGACAAAAATCATGCCATTCTTATTGACCTTGTCGGTCAGTTTGTATTCGCGAATGATTTCGTCAGGAAGGTCAGAGAGTTTGATGCGAATGTACTCGGGGCGTAAGAGGGGTGTCATAAGATAAAAGTTAGAGATGTCCATGGTCATGAAGCGGGCACCAGGGGTGGAGACTACACTATTGAACAAAATCTTGGCGACCAGCATTTCGGCAGTAGGGGTGGCCACTTCATAGGGGTAGTTGCATTTGTCGCCTCCAGCAACAAAGCGAGTGCGGTTGGGGTCAGCTTTCTCGGGCGGACATTGCAGACAAAGCTACCATAAGTTACATCCCTTTTGCGTGTGCGAGGTATGTCCGTCTCGTGGATGAATTGGATGGTGTTGGTGCCTTTCACGCGGGTGCCGACACCTTGGGCAAGGCGGCCGAATTCGTCGGCAGCTGACCTGCTCCATGCTTCCTTGTAACGAGGATGTTTCAGCAGTTGGCGGTAGTTGAGTTGTTTGCCACTGTCAACATCAAGAACGGCAAGGGCTTGGTCAACGTATTGTTCAAGCTTGCGGAAAGCATCTGGGAAGCGTCCAGCTTTGAGGTCGGTGACGGCATTGGCCTGTGGTCGGGACCTGGTGGGGGGACGGCGTGGGATGCGGGAGTTGCCCAGGTGCGTAGAGCGCGTGGCAGTGGGTGTGGGGGGAGGGATCATGCTTGTGCGCACCCTCGAGCGTGTGCTGAGGGCTGGAGGTTGGGTAGGGTTGAACACAGGGCCACATGTCTCATGGATGCGTCGTCGGCGGGCTTGGGCACGGCGTGCTATGTCAGGCCGATGCGGTGGGCTGGTCGAAGGCATTACTCTTGGGCCGGGGTAGGGGAAGGATTGTGGCTGGGCAGCACCCTCTGAACTGGTGGCACAGTATGGGAGAGAGGGGTCATCAGTGGAATGGGCACCCGCGAAGTGGCGTGGGGTGCACTGGGGCAGGGTGGAGGTTGGCCTGTGTGGTGGCAATGAGTTCTTGCAACTCGCGGGCTTGGTCATCTGCAGGGGAATGCGAGAGCTGCTTGAGGGCGGCTTTGCAGTGTGCCAGCGCTTGCATCAACTTGTCGCTTGGGGAGAGAGAAGGATTGGTGATGTCCTTGTGCTTGAAATGGACGGTGTCACTGAGGCGTTCAGCTTTGGTGCTCTTGATGTGGCAGTTGTGTACTCGGTAGTGTTCTGCGGATGTGTTGAGGTACCAGCCATCGATGCAGTGGGAGGCCCAGGTGCCGCGCTTGTCGGCTTTCTCATGAACCTGGACTGCGCAGCCCATAGGTGCCAAGGGCATCTTGTTGTAGTTGAAAGGGCCGCACAGGTGAGCATAGGCAGACACGGTAGGTGTGGCGTTGGATTGTCGGAGAAGGTTGAGGGTAATCTCGGTCTGTGGGAGCAAGCGGTCCCAAAGGCTGGGAGGGAAAGTGGTGTCTACCCCTGCTAGGATACTGAGGAAATGAGATTTGAAATTCCTGATGGCCACTTCGGCGGCATTGCGACGGTGGCACCCAGGGGGGACAAGTTCGACTTCAAACTTGTAGGTATCCTTGATGTGATCTTTCATGTTGAGGGAGATCTCATTGTCGAGGACGTGTTTGCGAGGGTGACACCAGCATGGAGAAGTCGCTTGACAAGAGAGTCGTAGGCGCGGATCATCTCGTTGTCCTTTCTGCTGTGCATGGGCTCGAGCAAGATGGCGTTACTATCCACCTCGACCATCACCATGACATACTTGTTGCCCTGCTGGACCGTGTGGGGAATTGACCAGTTTGGTCGGAGAAGATGGTTTCTCGGACATTGTAAACGGAGGTGTAGATGTCCTGGACCTTCTTGCCGCGCAGGGAGGTGCTGTTGGCTTGCTCGAATGGTGCAGCGTGGTGTTTGGTTGAGCGGACATTCTTGCGGGTCTGATTGAGGTGCCCTTTTGGGGTCTCGTCGGTGTCGGGGTAGTACTTGGCTACATTCTTCTCAGTGAGTAATGGCCAACCCACAAAGTTCCCTGCCTTGATGGCTTTGATCCAGGTGGACTTCACTGGATAGCCACAGACAGCATGCATCCATCGGATGGCCTGCTCTACAGAGGGGAGGTCATACACGCTGTTGGCCTGTTGCAGGGCCTTGTTGACACGGGCTCGTGGGGGGCGTGGTTGCCATTGGCCGCGCTGTTGGATGAGAGGAATGCGGTAGCGCCCTTGGTCATCACGGACCCCAATAAGAATGGGCTCTCCTTGGCACGTGATGAGCACGTCGGTCTCGCGATGGATGGAGACACCATCTTTTGTGAAAATGGAGACAGTGTTGTCATCGGAGAGCCGGCCAACACTGATCAGAGAAGTGGGGAATTGGTCGAAGGTGTCGGCTCGTGTGGCAGCAGGGGACAGGTTAGGGAAAGGCAAAGCAGTGACATGTTTAGCAGAACAGGTATTGCCATTGGCAACACCGACACGTTTGGTGGAGGGCCGCAGGATAGGTAAGTTTGCTGCGGCTCGATCTCGTTCGCTGATGTAGTGTCCATCAGCTCCTGAGTCATAGGTGGCAAGGACAGTGGGCACGTGGTCTTGGTGAAAACGGCGGACCGTGTGCGTGCGGGCAAAGTGAACATGCTTGGTGGAGGTGAGCCTCTGGGCAGCTCGTTTGACGTTGGAGGCGAGGGTTTGGCCAAGGTTGATACCTAGGTGTGTGATGGAAGGTGCAGCGTTGGGGTACGCGTGTGCTGCATCTATGGCCTGGCGCCGGGGGTTGGAGAGGTCTTCCTTGGCTAGGCGGGTGCGCTCATGCTCTGCTGTGGCAATGGCCCTGTTGAGGAAAGCATCCTCTTGCTGGGCAAGGAGGTGCAGGATGTGGCGGGCATGGCGCTGCGCAGTTGTCGGCGGCTGCTGCAAGGCTGGGTGGTGGTGGAGGCATCGTCGTCGGGGGTGGTGGTGGTAGGTAGTGGTAGGGTTGTGGCATGTGGTAGTAGGGGTGGGTTAGGACCTATGGGAGTAGAGTGTGAGTCTAGAAGGTCAAAAGAATTTTTACTTCTGATAGTACTATCTCTAGATACTTCATTAGTGCCAATTAATTTTCGGTTCGTAACTTTAACTGCTACCCAGCCATCCATGGATCCCCCACCCCGTCATTCCTCGTTGGAGTCCTCTGCAAATTTGTGTTGAGGGACGTAGCGATCTCCATCTCGTCACAGACACGCCGGGGACGCCATACCTTGAGTCTCACGTTCCAAAAGCAGTCCTTGGTGGGTGTGTTAGGATGCTGCACGCGGCGTTTAAACAACTTACAGTGTTTACACGGGTTGTCTTGCCAACGTGTTGGGGTCCTGTCCCTGGACTTGCTGCGCCCACGTCCACCGCGGTTCCGGTCTCCACGCGAATTGTTGTTTTTCCCTCGACGGGGACGGGGTTGTCCCGAACCACTGTCATCCTCACTCGCGCCCATCGCTTCTTCCTCATACTCACCTATGTCCAAGCCGCTGACGAAGTCGGAGAGCATGGACATGGAGTCCGCTACTGCGTTGGCGGATTCGGGAGCTGGTGCGTCGGCGGGGTCGCGGAGGGAATCAGCGGCTGTAAGCTGCTTGATGATGTCGGCGAGGGAGGCGTCGTCGTGCTTGTGGTCGTAGCGGTACAGTTGCCGGAGTGTACGGAGGGGTTCGCGAAAATCGCGTCCGAAGTCGTGCTGGGTGGCAGCGTAGACGTTGCCAAGGATGACGAGGGCGCAGTTGTTGCTGCCGAAGGACAGCTTGTAGGAGGTGATGCGTTGGACGAGGAGCCGGAGCTGCTCCATGTTGATTTGGAAGGACTTCCTCCAATCGAGCGGTATTGGAGGGCGCTGATTTTAAGGGAGAGCATCTCTTTTTTGGTGGGGCGTTTGGCGACGGCGGCGACGGCAGCGAAGATGGCGGAGAGGCGGTATTCGTCGAGGCCTTTCGGACTTCCGTCCGAATGCTTGAGGACGTGATCGGTGACGTCCGAGCCCACGATGGTGGAGATGACTTCGGCGGCGCCCTCTTTGGTTCCGATGGTGGCTTGGATGGCGTAGTTTTGGTCGTCGGCCTCGACCTTCGCGTCGGGCGCTGGTCTCGATTTTGGCTTCTCCGCGATGTTGGTGGCGCGGGCGAGTGCGTCGGCTTCGTGTTTGGAGGCTCGGAGGACGGTGTCGGGGGTGACGCGATCGGTGGATTTGATGGTGGTCAGGACGTTGTCGCCAGACTCGATGAGCTTTCGCATTCCTTCGCCTGGCTGCTGATTGTTGTAGCAGGCACCAAGCTGAAGCTGGAAGAGCATCTTGAAGCGCTCGGCGGCATCGTGGGTGAAACGGCCGTTTTCATCACGCTGGAGCGTGATGTTGCCGGCCAGGGCGATGATGTTGGCCTTTGCGTTGGCTCTCGCCGTGTAGTTGGCTTCGCTCATCGCGCGTAGGCTAACAGGTGGAGGAGAGCAGTGGAAGAGATAGAGTTATTGGTGTAGGTCTGCTCTTTTCATAGCTAAACTAGGGAAGCTACGGCTGCACGAACATGGTGTTAGCAGTTCATAAATTCCGTTTAGCTATTTTATGTCTGTGTACTATCGATTGGTTGTGCAGCAACGCACTTGAGCTATGTAGTAGCCCAGCTAAGATAGTACCTATATACATAGTAGATAGGGTAGTATCATATTGAAAATGAGAGGGTGAAGCCAACTCCTTTGACTCGTGATTTTTCAAAACATACCAAGAGATTTCCATTCTTGTCAATCACTCCTGAAACTATGTCTTCCTGTGTGAAAACATCCTCAACCCTGGCATACTTCACCCTCTGTTGTAAATCCTAACATGACTGGTCCGAGAATACTCTTAGCCCTTGAAAAGGGGTTTTTCTGATTGAATGAATCCAAGACATCAGTCCTTAACATCTTAGTAAGGATTGTCTTGAGATATTGTATTGTAGATACCTCCCTCTTGAAATTTTGGATGTAACTCTCATTCTCACCCTCCCAGCAATGTCTCATTGGTCCTGACTCTTCGATCATGTCGCCAATGTTCAGCAGACTGAGATAATTTGCCCCTCTCACATAGAATGGTGCTTTTTCTTGTCTGTAACTGTTGATGTCCTGTCATCAACTCTTTTTCCTCGATCATCTCTTTCTTGATTTGAATGCAAGTTTTCACCAACAATCCATAACCTCCTGCACGATGATAGGAATAATCTCACCAATACATTGATTGTCTCTGTCGGAACCTTTTCTTCTGCAAAGATGTGAGAGATAAGACAGAACCAAGTCACTCTCATGCTCCTAAAGGCAAGCACCAAATGTTTGTCAAGGTTGTTTGCAACCTCGCCTTATCCAAAGGCTAAAAATGGAACAAAGACACCCGGTGAATGCAAGGTAATGATCCGACCAATTGGCAGTACCGAGGTTTTTCTTCTCCATATCTGAGAACTTCATAGCAAGACACCAGACTAGGTACACCGAATTGATTGTTTCTTGACTGCCTTGTATCGCATTGATGAGTGTGTGCCATGCTGCATTTTGCCCCGATCTTTTTGTAAGCTAACATAGATGTTTTGGCGATCAGAGATTTTTCAATTCCAAGGAAGCACATATGCATAGGCATTGTCTGGAAACTTTTCAACTCCATCCAATTGTCCTAAAATTCTTAGAATCTGAGGAAAGGCCAAAGATTGGAAGAAGCCTTCCCCCACCAGATCTTTAGTTAATGTTGGGGACAAACTAGTTGAAAGACCGATCTTGTAGGTATCTTTTATCACGCCCCTTTGCAGTATTTGACAAGGTACTAGAAAAGCACCAATCTTGTAAAGCTGTTATAGAGTTAAATATCATTTCAAGGACAGCTCAACTGCAGGAAGTTTTCAATGGTCTGTAAAAATAATTCAGGATGAATTGGGTATGTCTTGGGTTTTGTCACTCCATGGTGCCACCAATCAAGGCATTGGTCACAACAGATTTCTCTCTTCACATTCACAGTTGGGGCGAAAGAATGTATTCAATGTTTTGAGGTGACAGGTTGGACAGGATGGAACGAGATTGTCATCGAACTGGCCCTAATGTCTCCATCTGTGGGTGAATGTACCATTTTGAGTGGTACAAGTGTTTGAGCACCGTTCTACATAATCATTGCTTATCATTTCAAGAAACACCATTGTTGGGTATACCTGATTTTCCTTCCCTCCCAGTATCTGAGTGTTGGAGACTGAAGATCTTTCAACTCCTTGAGCAGCTGGATGAGAATATCATTTTGGTTTTGTCTCTGAAAGCACAAAGCAAAGGGTGCTGTATGGCGGCTGGTATTTTTATAGTTGGGGGCAATGACGGTCAGTGTGAACATCTGCAGACTGTTGAATTCATTCTTTCCTTTGATTTGATGAGCCTCGAATCCATCTGACCATACTTACGAGGAGGATTCGGGTGTCGATCGAGATATCTGTCATGGTTGAAACATTATGGTGAAGATTACATAGGAATTTTGTCCCATAATGACCAGATTGATCTACCCAGTCATCTTCATACCCAGCACGGAAGAACATTACATCTATCCCCATTGCTAAAATATGATTGATGATTTCTTTGGCTGGGATGTAAGCAGCCTTTTGACTAATACTGACAGTTGGAATTGGTAAATTTTGACAATAGAGTTTTGTCCTTCTGTATAGACTGATCGAACTGTCTTATGATTCAACGGGGCTTTGATGGAAGATGGCTTATCACCATGAATCTGCCATGCTGTCTGAACACAATCATTTATTTCCTGTACTATTGATGATACTTCCAGTCCACGGGCGGCAAGCACCTGAACGATGGAATTCTGATAATTTTCAGACAGTGCTCTTCTCAGATTGGATGATTTCATTGTGTTGGGAGATATTGTGAAGGGTCATAGTTGCAAGGTCAACGGATTTTGTGGTGGGGAGTCCATAGTACACTGACGCAATGTGGAGATGGAAAACATGTCTTCAACTGACAGCGAGGAGAAATCACTATAGACTTTGGAGTCAATGACAGAATTGAAAACCAACCCCTTTAATCCATCCCCTTGATTCTTGTGGTCCCTCATAAAAATTTCGCACTACCACTAGGCCATTCATTACGGTTTCCCAGAATGTTGAGGAGGTTGTTCCTATCGGAATGACAAGAAATAAGACCTCGCGTGTCAGAAATTCCTGCGCCACTACTGGGATCGAATTCAACTTCCCATTCCCCCCCATCTTCAACGCCAAGGTGATCAGCAGTAACACCGCTCTCGTGTATTGTGGTTGCTTCCTTGTCTTTTATCGAGTCAACTTGCGAATCGCGCCGTAGATCAGAATATGGCTGAGAATCATCGGCGGGGGTTTCTCCGACAAGATCCGTAAAGTTTTCCACGCCCTTCTTACTTTCGTGGTGGCCTGTTGTCACGTTGTTGTTGTCATTGCGTCTTACACATTTGCATCCTTTGTCTTGCAGTCTTCCAGACGTATGGGAACTTTGACTCCCACAGGACAAGCAAAAGTATAGCGCTTTTCCACAATTCCCGATCGATGAAGGACATGGTGAATGATGGAGTACCACGATTTCATTTACAATTCTTGCAGAGGAGAAGTAGGGCCTTCCGCCAAAGTGAAACAAAGATGATTTGCAGCTGGGGCATTTGATATTTTTCTTCTTGTGCCAAAAGTGTAAACGAATTTGTATCTTGTTCTGCTCCTCGAAATTCATTTTTGTATTTGAGACTGTGTGCTGACATTTGCGGCTAGAGAGATGCAACTGCTGATATAATATTTGCAGGGGTTGTTTGATGTGGTGAGGAATGTTGCAATATTCTATTTATATGAATGATGGTTTGTTGTTGTCATTATGCACAATCTGTAATATCATGGACCCTGATGACCGATGCGGATGACGTTAGAAATGATTGAATCATTACTTCTTTGGGCTGAGTTATTCTTAGCTCTAAAAATACCTAGTTAGAAAAAAATATAATCGTTTAGATCTTGCTGTTAGTAAAATTGTTAGCAGTTGGTGACAGTCAAACATTGTCCCCTAAACCTTACTAACAGTTAGCAAGAAGTGAGAAAGAATTCATTACTCCGCCCCCTGAACCGACCGTTGAGTTCGGTGTTAGCTATTCTGTTAGTGAAAAATACTTGCTAACACATTTACTAACAGTCTTACTGCTCTTACTAACAATTCGTTTGCAGTGAAGCAAGAGATAATTTGTCACTAACAGTCTTGCTAACACCTCGTTTGCAGTGTAGTGGTGGGTGTTGGTGGCACGGCCTAATTTCCTCTGTGGGCCAAGATTTCTGTGGTAAAGTTGAGAGGGAAGGTGAACAATTTAATTGAAAAATGTTAAATTGTCAGGGAAGGCAAGAGTGAAAACAAAAAAAAACCAAATACAGTCTCACCTTGCTTGCGTCACATACTCAGTGAGTTTGCTCCCCATGTGTTCAAGATTATCTGTTGAGATGGTAAAATATGCTCTCTTTGAGGGCCTCTATCTCTGCCATTAATGATGTTGATGACATGAATGGGGAAGATTTAGAAAGTGCTAATGCTGGAGATATGAAAAAAACCAACAATCATGCTGATAGCACAGACTCAGTGAGCATGCTCCCTATCTTTGCCAGATTATCTGTTGAAAGGATCATATCTGCCCTCTTTGATGGCCTCTGTCACTGCTATAATCAATGTTGATGAAATGAATGGGGCAGATTCGCGAAGTGCTAATGCAGGAGATGTGAAAAAAATCAACACTCGCTTTGATAGCACACATACTCTGTGAGTTTGCTCCCCATGTGTTCAAGATTATCTGTTGAGATGGTAAAATCTGCCCTCTTTGACGGCCTCTATCTCTGCCATTGATGATGTTGACGACATGAATGGCGCAGATTCGCGAAGTGCTTATACTGGAGATATGAAAAAAATCAACACTCGCTTTGATAGCACAGAGACTCAGTGAGTTTGCGCCCCATGTGTTCAAGTTATCTGTTGAAGTTGTGAAATCTGCCCTCTTTGACGGCCTCTATCTATGCCATTAGTGATGTTGATGACATGAATGGTGCAGATTCGCAAAGTGCTAATGCAGGAGATGTGAAAACGCATACTTAGTGAGCTTTCTCCCTAACTGAGCTGGCATATCTATCATATTTACTTGCTGCATTTTCATTCGAGAAGTATAACCATACGATGGCAGTATTCCTAGGGTAAAGGCAACTACAAAAAGTGAATGTTCATAAAAAAATTCTGCCTAGGTTTTGATAATTTAGCTGAACAACTGTTGTTTTAGAACCTTGTGTTAGTAAAATTGTAAGCAGTTACACCAATGGGAAAATATCCGAGGATCTTGCTCACTGTTAGTAGAAAATGAGAAAGAAAGCTTGACTCCACCCTTGAACCCACCGTTGAACCTGGTGTTAGCTATTCTGTAAGTAAAAAAATCTTACTTAAAGTGTCACTAACAGTAATATGAGTCTTCCTAACAATTCGTTTACAGTGTTGGTATGGAGCACAACGTCCAATCAAGCGACAAAGACAAAGTTGCATGGCAGGGTTCAAGTAATCCCACAAAACAAACAAAGACACAGCTCCGCTCGCTATCAAAAATTAAGCCCATCCGAGACACTGAAAACCAAATGTCACCGGCAGCTATCTTGCCCCCCCCTTGCTCCTGTTTTGTTGCTTTGAGGAGAAAACTGTCCCCCCTGTACGCCTTACTGACAATGCCTGAGTGGTCAAGACCAGAGATCATGTCGGTAAGGAGCACGACGTCCAATCAAGCGACAAAGACAAAGTTGCGTGGAAGGGTTCAAGTAATCCTGCAAAACAAACAAAGACACAGTTCCGCTCACTATCAAAAATTACGCCCATCCAACACACCCAAGACCAAATGTCACCCGCAGCTATCTTGCTCCCCCTTGCTCCTGTTTTGTTGCTTTGAGGAGAAAACTGTCCCCCCTGTAAGACTTAGTGACAATGCCTGAGTGGTCAAGACCAGAGATCGCATCGGTAAGGTGCACGACGTCCAATCAAGCAACAAAGACAAAGTTGCGTGGCATGGTTCAAGTAATCCTGCAAAACAAACAAAGACACAGCTCCGCTCGCTATCAAAAATTGAGCCCATCCAACACACTGAAAACCAAATGTCACCCGCAGCTATCTTGCTCCCCCTTGCTCCTGTTTTGTTGCTTTGAGGAGAAAACTGTCCCCACTGTAAGTCTTACTGACAATGCCTGAGAGGTCAAGACCAGAGATCACGTTGGTAAGGAGCACGACGCCCAATCAAGCGACAAAGACAAAGTTGCGTGGCAGGGTTCAAGTAATCCCGCCAAAACAAACAAAGACACAGCTCTGCACGCTATCAAAAATTAAGCCCATCCAAGACACCGAAAACCAAATGTCACCCGCAGCTATCTTGCTCCCCCTTGCTCCTGTTTTGTTGCTTTGAGGAGAAAACTGTCCCCACTGTATGTCTTACTGACAATGCCTGAGTGGTCAAGACCAGAGATCGCGTTGGTAAGGAGCATGACGTCCACTCAAGCGACAAAGACAAAGTTGCGTGGCAGTGTTCAAGTAATCCCGCAAAACAAACAAAGACACAGCTCCGCTCGCTATCAAAAATTAAGCCCATCCAAAACACCCAAGACCAAATGTCACCCGCAGCTATCTTGCTCCCCCTTGCTCCTGTTTTGTTGCTTTGAGGAGAAAACTGTCCCCCCCTGTATGTCTTACTGACAATGCCTGAGTGGTCAAGACCAGATATCACATTGGTAAGGAGCGCAACGTCCAATCAAGCGATAAAGACAAAGTTGCGTGGCAGGGTTCAAGTAATCCTGCAAAACAAACAAAGACACAGCTCCGCTCGCTATCAAAAATTACGCCCATCCAACACACCGAAGACCAAATGTCACCCGCAGCTATCTTGCTCTTCCATGCTCCTGTTTTGTTGCTTTGAGGAGAAAACTGTCCCCACTGTAAGTCTTACTGACAATGCCTGAGTGGTCAAGACCAGAGATCACATTGGTAAGGAGCACGACGTCCACAATGCAAACGAATTGTTAGTAAGCTGTTAGTAAAAAGCAAAGGGCTTACTAACATGTGCATGTAGGTTTAATACTAGGCAGAAACCTTCTCAAAATCGGACTTGTTAGTTAATCTGTTAGATATTTGTGGCTCTTACCAAAATTCATCGATTTTTCCGATTTACTTACATACTTACTAACAGGTCCGTTTTTGCTAACATTTTAACTAACAGATTAGAATATTTTGCGTGTCGATGAACTCCAATTTCCTTAGTAACATATTTACTAACAAGTACTCCCCCCTCCGGGTAGTAGGAGTAAACACGAAAAATAACATGTTAACTCTGTCCCTACAAAAACCATTTTTGAAATGTAATAATATTTCCC
>JABMIG010000031.1:626492-854867 GCA_013187285.1 Cyclotella cryptica | reverse complement strand
ACAGGCAAATGCATTTTGTGCAAGCTTTCATTTTGCCTGAGAATTGATATCATTTCATGGTGGATTTGGTATCATAAACTTTTACTGATGAAGGCTACACTTCAAGTTTGGTTGAAGTTTTGTGCCATAAAGTATGTTGATTAACTTATACTGTACTTGGTATGTGAAAGGGTGACTGTGAGGTTTGGTGATATCATAATCTGAGTGGTATGTGGGGAAAAAGAGCATCCGTGTGTAGTCGTAAAAGTAAGATATTATTTTTGGTGTCATCCAGGAGCTCGATGTTCACATATATCTTTGGCATCTGTATTATAGTTTCATCCATTATTGAAACAAAATTTTCACAATGCTTCATGAGAGAAAAGCAACAGATAATCATTCCATTTGATCATTGCATCTATTATGTCAGTTCATGAGATATTATGGCAGTAGTAATGTTCACATCAATCAAACAGAATTTGGATGGATGTGCTCGCAAGTGAGATAACCGGAGAACTTCGGAAAAGTAGACAGGAGAGATATTTTGAGTAATTACGGATGTCAAAGGGCAATGAAGAGGTAATCAATTGTCATAAAGTATGCCCATTTACTTATATTGTATACTTGGCATGTGAACTTGTGACTGTGACGCTCAGTGGTATCATAATCTGCGAGTGGTAACTGGAGAAAAGTGAGCATCTCAAAAGAGTAATATCATATTTTTTGTCATCCAGAAGCTTCATGCTTGCTTATATCTTTGGCATCTGTGTAAGTATTGCAACCAAAATTGCATCAAGTTGTGACAATGCTTCTTCGAGCTAGGTTGCCAATTACCCAGAAATTCCTCAGAATTTTAGGATTACTGCTTGTAATATTTCCTTTTTTGGAAGGAAGGCAGTATTTGTCACAGTGAAATTACTGTCAAACTAACCTCAAATTAGGGCTGGGGTATTATGGAAGTCAATGAAACTTGGCAAGCTGAAAGTTGGACATTATTACAGGAATGGATGCTTTGATCAAATAGGTTGATTTTTAATACAATAACATCATCAATATAGTCCTCTTTAAAGTATTTGGAGCGAGTGCACTCGAGCTTGAATTGGCATTGAAGATAGGATGGCATGTCTCCATAGAGAGGCAAATAACATTATTGCTTAATTAATTCACACTTCTTCATTGTGATTGGTATAATACAATTGTATTGCTGCGCTGCAAATTACCCAGTAATTCCACAGCAATTTAGAATTCCCTGGTAAGGTTGCCTTTTATTAGAGGCGAGGTGGTTCTTGTCATCAAAAATTTATGTGTAACTATTAAAAAATTAGGATTGGAGTTAGAGATATCAATGAGACTCCTATACTGACAAGTCAATGGAGAATACACAGCCAGTTATGGGGAATTACCAAGATGACTGCAACAGTTATATTTTGGGAGTTTGATGACAGTAACAAAGGAATTAATTTGCAACCTAGTTGTATTGTGCCCAGGAGACGGTCAAACATTGCAAATGATGATGTTAGATAAGGTCTTGATGCCACGGTTAATGTGAAATCATTGAATATGGCAAACTTGGAGTGTGCTCCTTTGGATCTTTTTATTCTTTACCAACTGAACTGTAACAATCACTCTGGAGACTGCTACACATAGTGCAGCTATAATAGAAGAAGCACATCAAAAGATAGCCAAGAAATGACCAATTTTAGCACACTGAAAACAATTGATGCTTGTAGAGTAGAATACACTGTTGCAAGTGAGTAGTGGTGGAGTGAACATTATCAGTATAGACAGCTGAAACATTCGATGGCTTGATTGAATATTATACATGAACAAATTGTCTTACATTATTTTTTCTATGTTGGGAAGACAGACAGAGCCTATGGTCAATGGGGTAGCATATTCCTTAAAGTAATGAAAAAAATTCAATTTCTGCCATAAAACTCTAACTGAGTCCGGTTGCAGAAGCACCACTATTCTTGACAATCACATGTTGTACTCCACTCTGTTGTTGGAAATCTAACCAGGTTTCTTTTCATTGGTCTTACCTGTGAATGGTATTTTGAATTTATGAGTCATTATGATGTGTGTATTGGTAAGAATTAACATTTTGATCAGATTTTTCAAGATGTTTGATGAATTGCTGCACTTTTTGGTTTTTTCATGAACTCTGTCACAGATATTAGATTTTGGAGAGATACCTTTTCAAGTTTGTGACTATGAACTCTGATGCATTCTACATGTGAATCAAGCACTAGAATGGCATCTTCCCAATAGGAATGGGGCAGGAGAAAAATTGGGTGTGGTATTTTGGCTAAGTAATTCAGCTGACTATTTTATGAATCAAACACACAATTGATTGTGTTAGGGTTCAACTTCTTTTTTAGAAAGTTCCTGAACTTTAGGACTTTGTAAATTGATCTTATTAAAGGTGCTTCGCAGCATAGGTATTAATTTGGACAGCAAAATTTTCATAAGGTTGATTGTTGGGTGTGGGCCTATTTTAGACTCTCAGCTTTCCTCGAGAGTGGGCCTATTTTATACTCTCAGCCTTCCTCGAGAGTGGGCCAAGTTTATACTCCCGGCTTCCACGAGAGTGGGCCTAGTTTATACTCCCGGCTTCCACGAGAGTCTTGGTAACTATGAAGGGGAAGGTGCTCTATGGGGGTAATAGGTTTGGAGGGGGAGATGCTGTTGTTGGAGGTCAAGATGCCATAGGGGAGAGATGTTTATTTGGCGGCGGCGGTGGCGACGGAGGGCATGGAATGGAATCAAAGAGAAGGGAAGCAAATTCAAGAGAGGAAGAGGGAGGCAACGATGGAGGAGGCAGGAGTTGGAAATGGTGGATGGAGACAAAAGAGGAATCAAGAGAGGAAGGAGGCGACAATTTTGAAATGAAAGATATCAGAGCACAGAAATCAGATCTCGTTTCGCCAAGAGAGTCAATGCCCACGAAGGACAAGGGTACCACAAATGACGCGACCACGATCACATTCCATGCAAATCAATCAATGCAAATCAAAACATCACCCCTTCTCCCCAGTCCAGTTCAAACAACAAACAAGAGAGGAAGAAGGAGGAGACAATTTTGAATCTTCATTCAAGAGAGGAAGAGGGAGGCAACGATGGAGGAGGCAGGAGTTGGAAATGGTGGATGGAGACAAAAGAGGAATCAAGAGAGGAAGGAGGCGACAATTTTGAAATGAAAGATATCAGAGCACAGAAATCAGATCTCGTTTTGCCAAGAGAGTCAATGCCCACGAAGGACAAGGGTACCACAAATGACGCGACCACGATCACATTCCATGCAAATCAATCAATGCAAATCAAAACATCACCCCTTCTCCCCAGTCCAGTTCAAACAACAAACAAGAGAGGAAGAAGGAGGAGACAATTTTGAATCTTCATTCAAGAGAGGAAGAGGGAGGCAACGATGGAGGAGGCAGGAGTTGGAAATGGTGGATGGAGACAAAAGAGGAATCAAGAGAGGAAGGAGGCGACAATTTTGAAATGAAAGATATCAGAGCACAGAAATCAGATCTCGTTTCGCCAAGAGAGTCAATGCCCACGAAGGACAAGGGTACCACAAATGACGCGACCACGATCACATTCCATGCAAATCAATCAATGCAAATCAAAACATCACCCCTTCTCCCCAGTCCAGTTCAAACAACAAACAAGAGAGGAAGAAGGAGGAGACAATTTTGAATCTTCATTCAAGAGAGGAAGAAGGAGGCAACGATGGAGGAGGCAGGAGTTGGAAATGGTGGATGGAGACAAAAGAGGAATCAAGAGAGGAAGGAGGCGACAATTTTGAAATGAAAGATATCAGAGCACAGAAATCAGATCTCGTTTCGCCAAGAGAGTCAATGCCCACGAAGGACAAGGGTACCACAAATGACGCGACCACGATCACATTCCATGCAAATCAATCAATGCAAATCAAAACATCACCCCTTCTCCCCAGTCCAGTTCAAACAACAAACAAGAGAGGAAGAAGGAGGAGACAATTTTGAATCTTCATTCAAGAGAGGAAGAGGGAGGCAACGATGGAGGAGGCAGGAGTTGGAAATGGTGGATGGAGACAAAAGAGGAATCAAGAGAGGAAGGAGGCGACAATTTTGAAATGAAAGATATCAGAGCACAGAAATCAGATCTCGTTTTGCCAAGAGAGTCAATGCCCACGAAGGACAAGGGTACCACAAATGACGCGACCACGATCACATTCCATGCAAATCAATCAATGCAAATCAAAACATCACCCCTTCTCCCCAGTCCAGTTCAAACAACAAACAAGAGAGGAAGAAGGAGGAGACAATTTTGAATCTTCATTCAAGAGAGGAAGAGGGAGGCAACGATGGAGGAGGCAGGAGTTGGAAATGGTGGATGGAGACAAAAGAGGAATCAAGAGAGGAAGGAGGCGACAATTTTGAAATGAAAGATATCAGAGCACAGAAATCAGATCTCGTTTCGCCAAGAGAGTCAATGCCCACGAAGGACAAGGGTACCACAAATGACGCGACCACGATCACATTCCATGCAAATCAATCAATGCAAATCAAAACATCACCCCTTCTCCCCAGTCCAGTTCAAACAACAAACAAGAGAGGAAGAAGGAGGAGACAATTTTGAATCTTCATTCAAGAGAGGAAGAGGGAGGCAACGATGGAGGAGGCAGGAGTTGGAAATGGTGGATGGAGACAAAAGAGGAATCAAGAGAGGAAGGAGGCGACAATTTTGAAATGAAAGATATCAGAGCACAGAAATCAGATCTCGTTTCGCCAAGAGAGTCAATGCCCACGAAGGACAAGGGTACCACAAATGACGCGACCACGATCACATTCCATGCAAATCAATCAATGCAAATCAAAACATCACCCCTTCTCCCCAGTCCAGTTCAAACAACAAACAAGAGAGGAAGAAGGAGGAGACAATTTTGAATCTTCATTCAAGAGAGGGAAGAGAGGAGGCAACGATGGAGGAGGCAGGAGTTGGAAATGGTGGATGGAGACAAAAGAGGAATCAAGAGAGGAAGGAGGCGACAATTTTGAAATGAAAGATATCAGAGCACAGAAATCAGATCTCGTTTCGCCAAGAGAGTCAATGCCCACGAAGGACAAGGGTACCACAAATGACGCGACCACGATCACATTCCATGCAAATCAATCAATGCAAATCAAAACATCACCCCTTCTCCCCAGTCCAGTTCAAACAACAAACAAGAGAGGAAGAAGGAGGGGACAATTTTGAATCTTCATTTAAGAGAGGAAAAGGGGGGAATGATGGAGGAGGCAGGAGTTGGAAATGGTGGATGGAGACAAAAGAGGAATCAAGAGAGGAAGGAAGGGACAATTAAAAACATATCTCATTTCATCTCACCTTGCTCGTGGGATTTGATGACAGAGAATGATGTTGGCTGGTGATGAATGGAGGGGCATGGTCTAAATATATCTGTGTGCAAAGTTTCCCATTGTTGAGTTCGGAGATTTGCAGAACAGAAATTCAATTAAAAACTGGCGAGTTAAAAAAACTGAAACATCATCAAGAGATGATGATTTCTTACCGTTCTTTTTGTGCTGCCACTCTGCTGAATTGAACGCGGCGACTGGGTGGCGGCAATGGTGGCGCAAAAGACGGTCTGTGGGCTTTAATGCCACAGTTATCAGTTAAGAAATGAAAGCAGTAATTTAATTGAATAATTGGTGAGTAAAAAATTGTAACATCATCAACACATGATCTTTTCTCACTGTTCTTTTAGCGAGTGGGTGGTGGCAATGGTGGCTCAAAAGATGGTCTGTGGGCTTCAATACCACAGATTGTGCGTAAGAATTAAAAGCAGCAATTTAATTGAAAAAATGGTGAGTAAACAAATTGTAACACCTTTTTGCTTTGCCCCTCTTCTGAAATGAACGCAAGTCGGTGGCAGCAAACATTGGAGCAAAAGATGTTCTGTGGGCTTCAATACCCCACATTGCGCCATCCACAGAATTGACAATTAAATTTTTTAATTGGTTCCTCCTGAGAGTTGGGATGAAAAATTATTATATCATCATTACCACAGGCCAAATGTGCTTGAGTAATAAAGGGTGTTGGGATTAGGGTTAGTTTTAGGGACAAAACAATGTATCAGAAAATCGGATGAAGACTTACCATAGTAGTTAGATTGATGGGTGTGCAAAAGACGACAGTACGTCAAAAGTCTATCCACACTTCACAGCCAGGTAAAACAACAATCAACAAAATGTACAAACAGACAGAAACAAACAGTCAGACACAATAACCCCTAACCCTAACAATTTAATTGCAACCTTCAAACTAATCCACAGAATTGACAATTTATTTTTTAATTGGTTCCTCCTGAGAGTTGGGATGAAAAAATTGTTAGATCATCATTACCACAGGATTTGCGAAAAGAACCAAGCTGGACACAGGCTTACATTACATTCTCAAGAGCAAATTAATTTCAACGTTGACAATTCAATTGTCTCAACTAATATTTAAAAATTAATAGTCTCAAAACAGATCCATTTCTCAGAAAATCACATAAAAACTTACAATATCCAAATGTGCTGGATGAATAAAGGGTTGGGTGGGATTAGGGTTAGTTTTAGGGACAAAACAATGTATCAGAAAATCGGATAAAGACTTACCATAGTAGTTAGACTGATGGGTGTGCAAAAGACAACAGTACGAATTCCACAGATTGCGCGTAAGAATAAAAAGCAGCATTTTAATTGAAAAAATGGTGAGTAAAAACTGCTACATCATCAAAAGATGATCTTTTCTCACCATTCTTTTGCTTTGCCGCTCTGGTTGAATGATCGCGAGTGGGCCACGGAGACAGCTGTGCAAAAGACGGTCTGTGGGCTTCAATTCCACAGATCGCGTAAGAATAAAAAGCAGCATTTTAATTGAAAAAATGGTGAGTAAAAAACTGCTACATCATCAAAAGATGATCTTTTCTCACCATTCTTTTTGCATTGCTGCTCTGGTTGAATGATCGCGAGTGGGCGACGGCGACGGCTGTGCAAAAACGGTCTGTGGGCTTCAATTCCACAGATCGCGCGCACGAATAAAAAGCAGCAATTTAATTGAAAAAATGGTGAGTAAAAAACTGTTAAATCATCAAAACTAGATCTTTTCTCACCGTTCTTTTTGCATTGCCGCTCTGCTGTTATGAACGCGAGCGGGTGGCAACAACAGCGGAGCAAAAGACGGTCTGTGGGCTTCAAAACCACAGATCGCGCGTACGAATTAAAAGGAGCGATTTAATTGAAAAAATGGTGAGTAAAAAACTGTAAAATCATCAAAACTAGATCTTTTCTCACCGTTCTTTTTGCATTGCCGCTCTGCTGTTATGAACGCGAGTGGGTGGCAACAACAGCGGAGCAAAAAGACTGTCTGTGGGCGTCAAAACCACAGATCGCGCGTACGAATTAAAAGGAGCGATTTAATTGAAAAAATGGTGTGTAAAAAAACTGTAAAATCATCAAAACTAGATCTTTTCTCACCGTTCTTTTTGCATTGTCGCTCTGCTGTTATGAACGCGAGTGGGTGGCAACAACAGCGGAGCAAAAGACTGTCTGTGGGAGTCAAAACCACAGATCGCGCGTACGAATTAAAAGGAGCGATTTAATTGAAAAAATGGTGAGTAAAAAAACTGTAAAATCATCAAAACTAGATCTTTTCTCACCGTTCTTTTGCATTGCCGCTCTGCTGTTATGAACCCGAGCGGGTGGCAACAACGATCTTGATTTTCTTATGCCCAGACGAGCCCTTCCCTTCGCCATTCGCGATGTCAAAGGAAAAGACTCAAATACAATAACACTAATGCATCGTTTCTGAAAATGGATTCCAATGCAATGGCGTGCACCAATGCAATTGCGTGCAGTGACGCATGTTTCATGCGTTCGTTTTGGCAGACAACTGTAGAATCTGATATACAAACCAGAATCATGGAATTTGCTGCAATGACGATGGGGGGTGTATTTGCTTTCACAAACTTGCAAACAATGGGACAAAATACTCAACCAGGATCCAGACACAGCAGACCACATATGGCACAGAATTGCAAAGAAATATTACGGGGCCGATAGACTTCACCTCCGGCGCTTAGAAATTATGGATTCTGCTTGCAGACATGAGGACAACACACAATGGAGACGACTGCTCTTCCTCGACAGGAGTCCGAAGGGTGCATTACTTCGATCATGAGTACACTGTGGCTAATTTTGAGAGTGAATGTAGAATCATCCATCGATGGCTCCATGTGTTCGGCTTTCTTCATAATGATTTCTCAGTTGGCCCGCCCGAAGCTTGTGACGATCAGGGGTTGCATGGATACATTACGGTGACATTGATAGATCGTTATAGACATGGACAAAAACGTGTGCTGTTATTGGGCTCTATGACAATTAAAGAACATACTTCCCGTCCTGTTGACATTGATTACATGGAGTGACAAAATTCTTGATTGTGGGACATTTCTGTAGAAGAGGGGGAACCCGTTAAATACTCTAAACCTTGTTTGTTGTTTCTTTTATTACAAATTTATGGTGATTTGTAGGTACTTCTCTGAAGTAACAATCCATCGGAAACCATCTTTGTAGGCTATCATAACTCATGCCTCATTGTACAGATTATATTGCCTAAGATAAGCACTCCTCTAAGGTCAGTATTCTCTTCTGAGGACAAGGAAGTGCCAACATACCTGTGTCATTGCGGGCACACCAATTTCTGCATATTGCTGTCCATAAGTTTCTCTCGATGCCATGCCGAAGCATCAAAAAGTAGTCTTTGCAAGTATCCCTCAATTCTGAACAATCTCGTACAGATATGTAACAAGGACTGAGCTTCGCTTCCGCATACCACATGTTTAGGCGCCACTCTCCTCTATTATCTTGAAATATAACAGGAAACAATTTGATTCCTTTTCCAGCATTTTCCTCGGAGAAAACAAAAAGACCATCACTGACGTCGACCAAGCCACTGACAAATATCTCCTGATCTAATATCATGTTTGGTTCCAGGCAATTTCTTCCCCTGGGGTAAATCCTAACATTGTTTGTTCTTCCGTAAACCTTGCAATTGTCTAATGGGTTGCTCTGATTGAGATAATTCAATGTTTTTGTTTGTAGTAACTTCATAAGTAAAGAGAGGAGGTGAGAAGTTCGATAGCGCATTGTTGATATTTCTGCCTTCACACATTTGACAAAGGCTTCATCCTCTCCCTCCCTCCCGGAGAGGCCCATACCTTTTTATGATGGACGGGCAGTTAAGAAGGCTGAATATATTGGATTGATCAGCATAGAATGGACAACACCCAGATTCTTTGGAGTGGTCTGAGAAATCCTTGCAACTGGAAAGGAACATCCGGATTAAATGATCAATCCTATTTGTTGATGCGAAACCAACATCGCAAAACATGTTTGATATTAAGCAAAACCACACAACTCGCATGCGTCTGAAGGAAGCAATAACACGTTTCAATTGTGTGGGGTAAACGAGACCAGAAATACCGTCTAAATCAGCAAACTGAAATAAGGATATCCGAGTGAATGCTAGGCAATGATCTGACTGCCAATTACCATGACCTATGAGGTTGAGGGAAACTGTGCAATAGTTGAGGTATATGAAATATTTAATATGTTCGTTCAGAGGGAGTGACTTAGGTACGGTATACAATGTCCCTCCAATTTCGCCAGCTGTACTGGATTTTGTGAGAGACGAACATTACATACGTAGGATTGACGACTTGAACAGAGAACAGATAATTCGCATTTGTGTTTGAATTTCGACGACAACACGAATTGCGCAAGGTCTTCAATATTAGGTAATGAATATTTACATTAGTACTATCGAAGTAATGCAAATTTTCGAACAAGAATAGGCTTATTTCTTTTCCGAGAGATAAGGCAATAACCGAGGAATAAGACTATAACCGAGTCTCGGTTATAGTCTTATTTCTCGGTTATAGCCTTATCTCTCGTTTATAGCCTTATCTCTCGGTTATAGCCTTATCTCTCGGAAATAAGAAGCATGTCTACATAGGAATAGTACTTAGTCATGTAAATCTCGGGAATAAGCTTATTCCTCGGGAATAAGCTTATTCCTCGAATAAGCTTATTCCTCGGGTATAAGCTTATTCATCGGAAATAAGCTTATTCCTCGGGTATAAGCTTATTCATCGGAAATGGTCTTATTTATAGCGCTATTCCCGAGAGATAAGCCATTTCAGAGATGTAAGGCTATTTCGAAAAGGCGATATTGTTTCGTCATGGAGCGGTTGTGCTTATGTTCGATGGGATTTTCAAAGATTTTTTTATTTTCAACCAGATCATTTTCAATAAAACAACATATGATTATTGTATTGTTCCTACATAAGGCTGTTTCTTGATCTAAGTATATTTTTCACATTTTTTCCAGTAATTGAAAAGAACTTTTGTCAAAAATAAAGTTATCTGTTACAATTGTCTTATCAATTGAAAATAGTGATATGATGCCATACAATAATACATATCCTACATTAGTATTTTGCTAGCTTCCCTCAACCTCTATGTCATTCTTTCCCACTCCCGAAAAATGCATTGGAAGACACCAGTCAATAGAAACTTTGTTTAAAGCCTGTTGCCGTCCTTGCATTGCCTGGGTTAGTTTTCGCCAAAAGGTTCCCTGTGCAGGTATCTTTCCACTGAGAATGATATTTTTGGTTTGATCAATCAATGTCTTTTCTACACCAAGGAAGCACATGTGCATGGGCATCGATGGAAACATATTGAGTTCAATGTGAAGGTCTTTAAAGCCCTTGAAGATTTCAGGATATATCTCTGATTCAACTATAGGCTGCCCTTGTCTCATGGTCTTCATGATCTCATCATTCAACCCAGCACCCAGTCCCAGCACTTGCATGTACTTTTTGGCATATTTGGATGCACCCGGTTGAGATTTGTTCTCACTGTACCAAACCTGAAGATCTTTGAGAGAATTGGTTATTAATTCAAATGACAACTCCACCGTACCAACCTTAGTGATATCACCACCAGGTGGGATGGGATACTTATTCCCACGGTCAACGTTTGACCACCAATCAGAACAAGTTTCACATGGTCTGACCGATGTATTCCTCGATTCGTCCAGAAGAATTTCCATCCTTTGAATCTGGCATTGTGCACAAGATGGAGTTGTGAGCTTGTCATACATGGATGAATGCCCAAATCTCTTGGTGTAGGTTCCTTTCTGAGAAATCGTGGTGTTGAAACACCTTTCCGGGTAATCATTGCTCACTAATTCCAACAAAGCAACAGTTGGAATGATTCGTTTGTCCTTTCCCCAGTACCGCATTGTCACTTCTCGCAGCTCCAACAATTCTTTCAAGAGCGAGACTAATATTTTACGATCATTAAATGTTTTGAAGCAAAGAGCGTAAGGTAGAGTTTGATCTTTTGGTCCCCTCAATTTCACGGTTATAACCTGAAGAGAATTGAATTGGATGTTGCCTTTCACATTGTGTGCTTCAAAACTGTCTGACCAAACTCGGAGGGTAACGACACGAGTGTCTTTGGGTATGCTGGGGTTGTTCGTCATCATCTCCTTGACATAGCTCTGTGATTCTTGTAAAAGTCACAATGTGGATTGTCCTCACTTAACAATGAGCATGTTCCATTCCCACATTCGACCCAGTCTTCTTCAAATCCTGCTCTATAGAAGTAGCAATCATATCCAAGAGCAAGAAAATGATTTAGAATCTGATTTGCTGGTATGTGTGCAAAGGAAGTTTCTTTTTCAGTACCAGCATACAAAGTTTTGACTGCAGGAGTTGGCATAGGAAGATTTTGCATAATGGATTTCGATCCATCTAGATATTTCGATCTTACTTCTTTGTAGATTGTTACCCTAGGGGACTGTGGCATTTTTATCTGATGTACCTGCAGGTCATTCCTAACGCCCGTGAGGACACCCCCAATAATACCCTGCATGACGGATTTTGGAATGATGGGTGACAATGCCAAGATAAATTGCTTCTCCAATGATTGAAAACATGCATTATTGGTTGACTGGAGGAGCTCATTGCAGTCAAGTGATGTGTGTTCTAGCATGCTGCATATATTCACAGATCCACTTCTGCTTGAGTTGTAGTGTATGATTGTAGAAAGCAGGTTTTTTCACGCATCTTCTTCCCCCCCCCTCACTGCAAACGAGGTGTTAGCAAGACTGTTAGTGACAAATTATCTCTTGCTAACAAATCGTATGTAGGAATTATACTGGGGCGATTTTCTCATTAGTTTGTGAAAAATCAAAACTGTTAGATAAATTGTTAGTACGTTTGAGGCCTCCGTCCTATCTAACCATTCGACCCGCTTGCTAACAGTCTAACTAACAACATCCGTTTTTGCTAACGTTTTAGCTAACAGAGTTGATTGAGATCGAAATGATTGACTCCGAAATCCTTACTAACAGATTTACTAACAGCGAACTGTGCCAACACGCGCGGGCGTTCTGGTAGGAGTAGCGCTGTTGAGAATCCATTTTCCTCTGTTCATACAAAATCGACTTTTGATGAGAAATCGCATTTTGAATAATGTAACTCCTCTGTTCCAACAAAAATCATTCTTTTAGAGAAATTAATTTTTAATGGACTAGATTTTTGCCCCAAAACAAACTCAAAAACACACTCATCCAATCATTAAAGTAAAACATACTCCTTTCCCTCATCACTCTCACATATCCCCAACAATGAACATCCTCTCACAGAAAGCACAACCCTTGACACGCTCAAACCAATGTTGACGCTCAATATTATCTTTGGTACACCACCAAATGTCAGTGCATAGCTGTAGATTGCGTAGCTCATGATGACAAGACATCATCAACTCCCTTTCACTTGGAACGCCACCTCTTGATCTCTTCTGGGCTTTTGAATGTTCCTCATGGCATTCATGACAAACTGCATGTTGGCATTCTCCTGGAAGGTTTGTTCTCTGGCAAATGAATACACAATACGCGTTCTTTTTCAATTGAATAGAATGATCCCGTCTAAATGTGATAGTTCTCCAGTCCTTCCCCATATATTCCTTCCCAATTACCTGTATTTTATGAATAACAAAGATAGATAAAAAAGTCTGACAGAACGCATTCACTTCATGTACCGCAAAAAACTTACCTGTATCAAAGGAATGACATTTTGATGATATTAGGATGTGGTTTGTGAATCTAACGGTCTTTTCGGTGATGCTCTCCAATTCATATCTTACCTCTTCCTTATTTCCGCCGACAACGTCGGTTTTATTGTTCAACACCTTAAATATTGGAGTCATTCCAAAAGGGATGGAGTTAACGTACTAGAATTTTATGCTTAATCAATGACAGTGTATGTTGCTCACCTTTTCGTCTACAGCTGTCATCTCCTTGCTTCTCTCCTCACCTGCCTGTTATAAGTGAAGAGATTGAGCGGAAAAGAAATGATTTCAGACCATGTGTTGAATGATAGATGTCTGTTTCTTACACTCACAATGATTTGTAATTTCTCATTTATCTTGTCAGATGTCTGTTGAAAAGTAAAAAGATAAAGCAGTGAATATTGATCAGCAACACTTTCTAGGACTATAGTTGGAGTCATTGATTGCACTAACCTGAACTGCTGACACATTCGTCTTCGCCTTCTCACGAGATATCAAACGTAACAGCATGATGAAATGTCCTCTATGAAAATATGTTACATGATCGTGGTCATATCACTCACTCCATTTTGCAAATCCTTCGTCTTTGTCTTCTTGGTTGTTTTTTTCTTGTTCTCAAGTGAAAATAGAAAAATGAGTCATTTCAAAAGGGATGCAGTTATCATACTAGAATGTCATGCTTAATCAATGACAGTGTATGTTGCTCACCTTTTCCTCTACAGATGCCATCTCCTTGTTTCTCTCCTCTCCTGCCTACAATAAGTTAACGGATTGAGCAGAAAACAAATAATTTCAGACCATGTGTTGAATGATATTATGTCTGTTTCTTACACTCACAATGATAAGTAATTCCTCATTTATCTTGTCAGATGTCTGTTAAAAGCATAAAGGCAAAGCCGTGATTATTAATCAGCATCTCTTTTTAGGACTACTTGGAGTAATCGATTGCACTAACCTCAACTGATGACACATTCTTCTTTGCCTTCTCACGAGATATCAAACGTAACAGAATGATGAAATGTCCTATATGAACATGAAAATATGTTACATGATAGTGGTCATATCACTCACTCCATTTTGCAAATCCTTCGTCTTTCTCTTCTTGCAGGGTTTTTTCTTGTTCTCAAGTGGAAATAGAAAAACGAACCTTGGAGGTTATTTCGTTGACATGAGATTTATACAATAACAGAAAATATTATCACTTTACCTTAGAACAGATTGTCCCTTTCCATGCAGTTTTCAATGCGACGGCCTCATCATCTTAAAACAGATCGTGAGAGTTCCAACGCAAGGAAAGTTCTGTGATAGTAAAAGAAATAATATCCAGACACTCACATGCTTCCTGGCCAGAAAGGTTTTCAAATGGTTCCCAAGTAGCTTCACTCAAAGGATAATCAATCCATTTCACAAGGAACTCTTCCCTTCCCTCAATAACACGCATTTTGAGAACCTTCTCCACATAATACTCCCCATCACTTCCTCTTTTAATGTCATTGGGTTTAGCAGTTTCCATCCCATCGATGAATGCCTGTCGTTCCTCATCTGTAACGCCTGTGTCATCATATATGTCAAAGTTTGGATATTAGCTATTAGTTCCATTTCATGTTAAGGAAAGAAACTCATCTGCCAAAACTCTCACCGGATGTAGATGGAAGAAATACCTCATCATCGATCTCGTTCGCTGGACGAGGGACCACCACATCATTCTTGACTCTTGGATTCGAATTTTGTCCACCTGGACCTGAAAATGGATACTTTGTGCATGGGTTACTGCTTACAGAACATACTCTCGTGGCACTGTGCACAACACTTACAAGAAAAAGAGGGGAATTCCTTTCCACGGATCTTCCTAGAAGGCAAAGAAGGTACTGCAATCGAGGTCAAAATGTTATGTGTATTCAACAGGTCCTCATGGCATCTTCGCATGTCAGCTGTCACACAAACCAGTACAGCAATGTAATTTAGTGATCCGAATCGTTCAGTTTCATCCAACATTATAGACACACTTACAGTCACCTTTCCTAAGTTCTGCCTCATCTCCCTGATTTTCTGTGGTTTCACCATTATGATATGCATTCTTCTTGGGTTCCTTGGAATGTTGGTCTGTGCTTCTTAGTTCACTCTGTACGGTAGTAACTCGACACATCTCTTCCTCCAACAAGCCAATGTCAGAGTACACCAAATCAAAATCATCTCAAACGATTAAGATTGAATATAACAGTCATGTTGAGTGCATACTCTGTACTGCAAACATCTAAGAAAGTAGTATGTTCACTCACTTGTATAATGCTCTGCCACAGGATCATGGGGACGCTCACTGCTCTCTCCACCTGCGTCCTTTTCACCAATATTATCCCAAACAGAACCAAATAATTCTTGGTCAACCGAAGAATCCCAATCCTTCCTCTCCGAATCAGGATGCTGAATGCTTTTCTTTGCTGCACCATCATCACTTCCCCTTTCGCATTTCACGTCATAGTACTCTAAACCATGCTTTCCAAAATCGTCTCTGGTCATGACCTGTTCATTGACAAGGGATGAATGAAAATAACTGTTCAGATTGTCGAAAAGAAATGTCCAACTTCGAATCACTTTGTTTCACCTCATTTCCAACATGGTATCTTTTATAATATACCCTCATTTGATCTACAAATTGGTCTTCAGGTAAGAATTGAATTGCCTTGGAGAGCTCATCTTTTGTTGGTAGGCATCTTGGGACTCCACCTGCTCTCCTGACAATGTATCCATGATACGGAAATCCCAGAACTGCTATTACCTTTTTCTCAACAACCACTGGACCCTTGAACAGGGAATCAAAACTCATCTCCTTCCCACTATCTACTTGGGCTATTTTGGGATATATCCTTTCATACCATACTCCCCCAACATTATGTAACATACCCCTCCTCATCCTTTGATTGAATGTATTGTTGAAAAGATGGTCTGCTATCTTATATAGGAAATGTTTTTGGTTATCTGGCAACTTGACCTTGAATTTTGATTCAAGAGCAACTTTTGCTCGATCAAACCATGCCCTCTCCTTCTTGTGCGGATGTTTTAGGATGTCCAGAACTCGCTCAAGATAATTGTCATCCAAAATATGACTGGACGATAGGACAGCATTGTGGATACTCTCAATACTGCTTCCTTCTACATTAAGATTATAAAACTTTGCCCTCGTCTTAATTCGATTGAGTAACATGTAGCAGATGATGGATTAATTCAAAGAATCATAAAATTGACAAATAAACAACGTACCATCAAATGCGACAACAGACATTTGGTCAGATTATCATTGGCTTCTTCATAAAAATGTTGATCTTCTCCACAAAGGATTCCATTTGAGAATAAGAAGGATTTTTTCTGGAAGGCTTCTATCAAAGTGTACAGCATATCTCCACATTTTATCGCCATGTTTTTGATCAATAAATTTTTCTTTGCTGGGAGAAAGTCATTCGGAAGAGGTAACAACTCTGGTAGTTGTCCATTTATTATCCCCATCAAATCATCAGAACTTAGGTTAGAGTTGGGTGATGTCATGGGAATTTGGTTCGTTGAAGTAGGCAACAGTGACGATTGGGTATCATGTGGTACATGCACCGCAGATGACGACCCTGTAGTTTGATGGCTTGATGTCAAGGAGGATGCTCTTGAGTAAGTTGATGGGTTTAGAGTACATGGGGTATGGGAGGGGGTTAGACTTGTTGGAGCAGAAATTGAATAATCTGCTGTAGATGACTTCACTGCTGACGGAAAATTTGAGCCCAAGGAGGATGCACTGGAATATTTTGAAGCTGGCGTATTAATTGCATGGGATGAGTGATTTCCAGTTGGGCTCCTTCTGTAGGCAACACAAGACGGTCCAGGATTGGGGAGAGTGTTGCCGGAAGGCGGATTGCTATTTGTTTCCGATGATATTTCGTACATCGCCACGGAAGGCACGCAAAGTGGAGGAAGACGGGGATGACAAGGAGTGGGCCGGGGCCACTGTGTGGAGGAAGGGGGGGCTCTGCTCGATGTCATTGGACGGTAGGCATTTGGAGGGAAGGGGAGGGAAAGTGGTCGGACATTCTGAAGGTGGGGAGTCAGGGATGTGATATCTGACCCAGTATGGATATCCCCCACAATCATACATGATGGCATCATCCATCTTAATAACCATGCATCCTGCTGCCCATATTGACCAAATACCACAATGGTGATGAACATGGGGGGCAAAATAATCCTCAGAATATAATATTATATTGAGCTGTGATGATGCAAGCATTCTGTTGAATACAGCAGAATCAATATGTATTTTATAACTAAGTACAGCAGAATCAATATGTGATATTGTACGTGATATGTAAAATGTTCAAAAAAAGCAACTAAATAACATACCTTCAAACATAACCTAAATCCCAAATTCTTTCCCCCACCCCCCCCCCCCCATCCCCCCCCCCCCCCCCCCCCCCGGGAAACAATACACTGGGATGGTTTTATGCCAAACATCAAATCTCCCATCCCTGTATGCAACAGTTTTTCCATTGTCTTTTTGTCCCATCAACGCGGGAACGGAAACGTGAGGGGCGACACATTTTCGGATTCGATTGATTGCTCTGTGTTAAACTGGGATCGTGGTCTTGTCACTGTAGTACCAGTATCCTTCGCGGGTGTGGACTCTTTGGACGAAAGCGAGATTCTGTTTTTAGCTTGGCCGTCCTTCGCATTTCGAGACTTGTTGTTGCTCGGCTCCCCCTGCTACCTCCAATTCACTTCCGTCGTCCACCGCCCGAATCACATCCACATTGTTTCCTCTGCCCATCAGCGGGAGCGGAAAGCGTGAGGGGCGACACATTTTCGGATTCGATTGATTGCTCTGTGTTAAACTGGGATCGTGGTCTTGTCACTGTAGTACCAGTATCCTTCGCGGGTGTGGACTCTTTGGACGAAACGAGATTCTGTTTTTCGCTTGGCCGTCCTTCGCATTTCGAGACTTGTTGTTGCTCGGCTCCCCTTGCTACCTCCAATTCACTTCCGTCGTCCACCGCCCGAATCACAATGGATGTAAGTTTACAGAGCAGCATACTCCCGTGGAGGCCATTCCCCAATAGCAATATTTTTGATCCAGTGCGTAACTTTGATCCTGATCGAACTTGTGAAACTCTTAAACGTGGAGCTTCTAAGGAGGCTTTCGACCAGATTTCTAACTTATGTTTCAGAGTTAGCCTACTACTTCGTCATGTGAATACACTATCATGGTTATATGTCCTTTGGTTGGAAAAAATGGATTCAAGCGGTGGAACTCTGTCAGAAGAAGATAAGTCCATGACAACTATTCTCCTCCGGATGCATCATCACATCGACACTGGAAAAAGATTCAATGACACAAGGGATCAAATAGATCCCTCGGTTGACGCCACTAGAGTACACGACCTTGGTTTTACTGGAGTTAGCCTTGACGACTTCAAAGGTGTCAAAAGGTCCCTAAAGTCTAGCTTCAAATCAAAGTTTAAGGTTGCTTTCGATAGGTGGAGATTCAGCAATTTTAATGATGTTTTCCTGAACCCAATATCAGGCGTTTGCTACAGTATGTATCAGGGTAAGATTGTATTTCTCTTCAGCCTGCTTGCACTCGTACTTTTACTGATGTTTTTTTACAGATGTCACCGCAAAGCTGAGAGAAAAGGGGCTTTCAGTGAAAAAAGTTGAAGACTGGAATATTACTGTTGAAAGTTTTGCCTGTTTCCCCACTGTTCCACTATTATTTGATAAGGAATCTTGGAAGGCCCTTTGGCCGATAATAAACAAGACACCGCTTGAGGTGAGAGAAGTCATGCAGAAAGTGCAAGAAGAACGAAAACTGAAAGAGATGAAGAAGAAGGATGAGGAGAAGCGGAAACGTCAGAAAGAAGAATTAGAAAGGCTTGATGCTCTGAAAAAAAAAGCTCAGCTTGAAGCCAGAAAGAGAAGAACAATTATAGAATCTCCCACACAATCGCCATTACCCAGCTCGCCAGACCTTACTCCTGAGAAAATAATGCCCCCCGAGAAGGCCATGCCATCCTCAATAAGCTCAGCGACTGCAAGTAAAGCTGTTGAATCAAATCCTCCTTCTGTAAGAAAAAACAGTTTCTTTTGTTTTTGAAAGATTTAGTGTTTCTCAAACACACGTATCTCTCTTCTCGTTAGGATCTGTCCATGACTGCCCTATTACAACTGCCGGCAATCCAATGGTCATATAGATACAAGCATCCCAACTCCAATATCCAATACCAAGTAACAAACACTTGCCCTTTGGACACCAACCTTCAGCTGATCTTCTTGGTTTGGATAAGGGGCTTTCTTCCCCGTTCTGTTGTGGAGAAGGATTCACTCCTCGTGGACACCCTGAATTGCATCGGGAAAGGAGAGTTTGATAGAGCCCGCCATGATGTGCTTTCAGAAAGAATCTTCCATGACCATCTTGCAGGCCAAACACTACGAAATAGTGTCGTAAGGAATGGGAACATGGAAAAATGGAGTTGTCAGGGAAATGTGTTGGATTATAGGCCATTTCGAGTATTATTTTCGTCGCATGGCGTGAGGCAGTTGATTTGGGGAGCCTGTTCCAAGATGGGAGAGAATTGCACCCTTCACAAATACTTTGAAGCCGAATCACAAACCCAGTGCTCCTGCAACACTTCCGAAATTTTCCAGAGAGGAGTACTTGGAATCCATTGCTCAATGGTATCCTTCAATGAACATGGGTTATTTGAGAAGTCACATGGTACTGGATGAAGATTGGCTTGTCAAGAGGGACAATGCTGCCGTCAAAGCTCGCAGAGCTGTGGAAGCTCTGATTGAAGCTAATAGGAACTGGTATTACCGAGTTGCCAGGATAATCACAAGAGCTATGATTCTGACGGCAACAGTGTTTCCAGTATTGCCAGTTATATGCAAAAGAAGGCAGAGAAACCAACTTGGATAAAAATGATGCGGAATTCTTCATGCATCTCAGATCCTGTTTTCCATTGTATTTTGCATTCGACACCAGGGATGTCTCGAAGAGTTACTGTCCCTTTGCTAAGTTTAACCAAACTTGGCGAGAAAGGTTTTCTTTGGAATCAATCCTTGAGGGTATGGAATGCAATGGCACAGAGTTCACCGCCGATGGGTTGCGAGATCATATTTCTCAGTGTCATTCCAAAACCTGGTGTGGAATTGGGCTCAAGTTCTTTTTACATGAACTATACCCCCACCCCAAAACAGCTTCCAAAGAGGCCACATCAAAGCAGAACAACAGGAGTAAAAAAAACAGTAAGTTGACCTATTCTCAACTGACTCCTCCCGTTGAATGATTAATTTACTTACACATCATATTGAATCCACTTGACATTTAAAGAGAGGGCTCCTCCAACTGCCACGCCGCATTCTACCGTGGTGACCAATGCATATAAAAGGATGCGTGGAGAATTGACCATGACAACTTCGATCAAACCTCCTCTCCAATCTGGTGCTGCTTCATCTACCCCTGCACTTCCTGTCAGACCACAACCACATGCAGTTAATGATGCCCCAGCAATACCTCCCTCGAGAACTCATACGCTCCCCCCTCCTCGAACAACAGTTCCTACCCCCTACAGTACTGCCAGAACACCAGGTTCTGCAGAGGCAGCAAGTGTGTCTTCTCGACCACCCAATGCTGTGCCCAGTATTTCAGCGGCAACAGATGCTGCTGGGGCTGCAAAGTCGTGTCAACTTCCTGAACCAAATACAGTCCCCATTGCATCTGGTATATTTGGAGCAGAGGAGCCTTTAGCACAACTGTCCGAACCACAAGCTGTCAATGCGGCCTCAGCAATTCCTCCCACAACAACTCATAAGCTCCCCCCTCCTCCAACATCAGTTCCTATCCCCCCAAGTATTGCCAGAACACCAGGTTCTGCAGAGGCTGCAAGTTTGTCTTCTCAATCAGCTAATCCAGGAGCGTCTGCCACGGCTCCCAGCCATAATCAAACAATTTATTCATGTAATACAAGGGAGATACCAGACAAATCAAAAGTGCCCGCTTTGGCAACCACAAAATCAACCTCAGAATCCTCCGGCGCCCAACCATCTGCTGCTCTTCCTCTTGACGCAACCGTATCATTGCCAAACGTCTCATCAACAACCGGTGGAGCTGCATTTGATGCTGATAATGAGAATCCTGAACTCCAGAGAGACACATCAGATTCAGAGCCAGAGAGAGAGCAAGGGGACGAACCTTATCCTAGAGAACCAAAGTATAGAATTGGGACATTCATTAAGAAGGAAGTGGATAACATAGAGTGTACTGGGTTCATACATGGCTATGTGCTGGACAAGGAATCGATTGTGTACCATGTTCACCTGATCGAACGTGACACTGAAGAGTCTATCACCGAAGAGGACATCCTAAATTTTGTTTTTTTTCTCATCCGATTCTTGGGTTGTGGAGAAGAACTTGGATGTTTTTGTCAGGGTGGGCAAAACTGATCATCCTGCGACCATTGATTCCATGGTCAGGTTAACGGAGGAATTAGTTGATACGAGTTCTGTTAGAATCAAGTGGAGCATCAACAACCAGAAAAGTGAGGTGGATCTTTCGACAGTTAAACCAATGCACGCGAGTCGCAGGGGAATGCAAAAGCGAAAAAGAGAAAGAAAAAAACTAGCCAGTGTAGAAGACATCACCCCTGGTATAAGAAGTACCCCAACGACCACTTCCGGGCAAGTCCAGGATTCATACTGTCCCAGGAAATTGCTAGTTGGGCTATCTTACCATTGCCGTCACTACATCAATTGCAACTCCAGGTATTCAAAACAGAAGACTGCAAAATTGGTAGAAAAAACGACTAGAGCCCCAGAGGACATCGTTACTTTTCGCGACAATTACCGATTGTATCAGCAGGAAAGATCAAAGGGTTCAGCTTTACCCTCCCAAGTTACCCTTACGACAGGAATGGAGTTGTACAGGGAAAAAGACACCATCGACTCTGTCATGAAGACATGTGATGGATTGGAAGCGAAGCTCTCTGCCCAATCTTCGTTCGCAAGGTGTTTATGTCTTATGACACACTCGTGCAGGATTGAAGAGTTCCAGGCCAAAAGTGAAGAAGATGAGGACCTGAATAAAACCATGGCTGACGTCCCTCTTGTCTTTGGTCCTCTGCGCTCTTTCATTGACAGAGACGATCAAGTCGATCTTGAACTGTCATGTTTGTCCAACATGAGTGTCACGGTTGTTTTTGTTCCCAACATCGAGATCCACCCAGTCCTACTTCGTTTCGTTTCACAGCTTTTTGGTTTACGAAAAGACCAGACGGACTACAAGCATGCCATCTTTGCAGTTCATGGTCCCTCCCTATTGGACAAGACCCACCTTGTCAATCTTCTATCTGCGGGATATTTGGACTTCATTCAAGTTTATGATGTCCTGCATGGCTCCATTTTCAAGCCTGATGTCGATGACAGGATGGACCTTTCTTGTCAACAGGCAGACACAAGCTTTCCCGATGATGGATCGCTTCGCACTTTCCTTCACAATATTTGTGTGTTAGTGGCCTGTACTATCCAAGGCCGGGTTGTCAACATATCAATGAAATCACCTTACTTCAAACCAGTGAAGAAGCATCTGGCCGATTATTTGATAAACCGATCCTCGTCAGCCAACCTTAACTGGTTGAACATATTTCTCAAGAGGATAAGGTCTAATATTTTTTCCATGGATAACTTGATTCTCGGGATTAGGGATCCTGAAGGGGATGAAGTGTTTGGCCTCCACATTGGCTCCATGTTGGATAATGTATTCAAGTTTGGAGCAAAGGATAATAGGTATAAACATCATGAGGACTGGGCTAGCAGTAATTGCTGCATTGAAACTGTCTGTGCTTCGGCCATGGTCATCTACAAGCAACCCGCAACTGGGAAATACAGTTTTTGGTGTCAGTGCTGTAAAAAGAGTGTTCATGCTTCTTCTTCTGGTGAATTCGAGTCACTCCACGATGCCATGGTTGCAATCCCATATGTCTCAATCACCCATCGGCTAGCAAGGAGACTCCAACTGTATTCATCAGAGCTCTTTACAGTGGACCCGCCTGAACCAGAAGACTACTCTTTTCAAATGGACTTCAGGTTGCATGCAAAGCATCTCATGGGAATGCAGTCTGATACCTCTATTGTGGAGTGTGTTCCTGATTCCTCCAAGTTGGATAATGCCATAGGGGACGACTCTATGCTTCTCTCTGCTCTGAAAAATGATGTAGGCCATAGGAGCGTAGGGACGGCCAGGTCGTGGAAGAGCATTGTAAAATTTATATTTGGAACACCGGACGATGATGATGATGATGATGAAACCCCTTCGACTGAACATGGCGAGACAAGGACCCTACGACAAGATCATGATGTTTTGCAGGAAAAATTCGAAAGGGTGATGGATGGGGGAGACGTGGAGACGGTGTTTCCCATCAGTCATAATGAGAAAATTTTACAGCTGCGAGAAATTGAAGGCAACGGCAAGGATTGGAAGCCTGAGCTTGATCATGTGGAGGGACTTCTTGGGAGCCGAGCGACTCACGTCACAAAGGTGGACTGGAAGGATCCATCATTTCTTTGTGTTATGCCTCGTGATATTGGGCAACTACTCGAAGAGGGCGATTGCGTGCACTTGAACAAAATTCTTCAAGATGACCAAAATGAATTCAATTTCTTTCATCAGTTGGGTTTACTGGCTGCATACCTACAAGTGGCACCAGAAGGTAGTGATGATGCACATACCTATAGGCGGATTCCAAAAATCGCACGTCAATTTGCTTTCGAGTGTTCGAATGGGTGTGAAAATATTTTCACCAAGGAGGGCCGAAAGAGGATAATCAAGGACTCCAATATATATGTCATGACATCTGAAGTAACTCCTTCACATTATAAGAAACTGCAAGATATATCTAAATTCCTGAAGGGTGAAGAATTTTATGACATTGTAGGTGATCGTTCTAAAGCAGCAAAACGTGTCCAATGGGTTGCAAGTCCAACAGTTCAGGGTATTTTAGAGGAAGACGTGAAGTTTTTTGAGGGACTTGAACATAACATGGAGGTGGCTCTTCCAGAGAAGGTGAAAAGTAACCTGAGCAATCATTTTGAATCACTCAAACAAGAATACGAGGCACCGGACTTTTTCCAAGTAACTGTTCTCCATCCCTACCATTCTTATCTTCGGATACGACGTCATGGGGGTTTCGACAACACCTGTTCATATGGATTTGCCGACACCCAAGTTGCAATGTCAACCTCCTTCCTGTATGGTACTATTCCCTTCATGAAGGCTATGGAGAGAATGACCAATCCCTGTTTTCAGGACAAGGACTTTGCAAAGGTCATGAAAGGCAAACATGTAGAAGAGGATCCTGATGACTTTCGTGTTGAGTTAGAAGATGTCGGCGGCACAGCCAGCGAGAACTTTGATGCCAACACTACTGACCCAATAGTAACAGGGGACAGTCCTGACCCAACTGCGACTGGCAATGGCAGCGACAGGGAGAATGTCGATCCAATAGAGTCTGTAGATAGCTCAGCAAGATCGGGGAGAAAGAGGGTTTTGGTCCCACCTCGGAATGTACCACAAGGGAAAGTACTCAGGGCAATTCCTCCTAGGGCCGCAAAGAAGATAAAGGATTCCTCTCCACCGGAGGATGGCTTAGCTCCTGATTATCATTCCTTTCCACCGGTGGTGCATTATTCCATCAGATTCCCCATTCCAGTCACAAGAGAAAAGTTAAACTGTGTGTTTGGAAATACAGTGAATCTGTTAACATACATCAATCACTTCAATACAGGTTTGAAACAAAAATTGTTGGATTTACAAACACAACAATCATGTCCCGGCCTACTAGAAGTCCAGACGTGTATTAAGCATTGCGGATATGACATCATGGTTCTTCCACAAATTACATGTTTTACCAGTTTACAGTCATTTGTTACCAAATTGAGTGTCCCCATGTTGGTTTCTCTGGAACTGAAATTTCGAAGTTATACGCTCAGGCATGTGATTGGTATTTCGCCCATTTTATCTCCAGAGACCGGCCAGGTCGAATACCACATCATTGATGGAGCTCATCCCGAGATGAAGGCGATGAAATTCAGCCAAGAGAATATTGATTGGTGTTGTGGAGAGGAAATCTCTTTCAAAAAGATGGCATGTGGCTTTGCTTTTGTCCCAGGGAAGAAGAGAGTTTTGGAAATGTTGACTGACAAAGCAGGATACAATGTGGAACCCGGAACATCACTATGTTTGGTAAAAAACCCAAAGACTAGTAATAGACGGGGATGGAAAAATAAAACTGACCGTAGCTATGAAAGGATATTTGGACAAAATAATGTAATCAAGAAAGACAAGAGTGAATATATGGAAATTTGGAAACATCTTATGAAAGAGTACCAAAAGAAAAAACCAGCTTACATGAGACGAAAAAAGCATCAACATCATAATGGAACCATAACATAATGCAAAACGATAACATAATGCAAAATTACACAACACAAAATGAACTACTTTGACTGCAATGTTACAATTGGGAGGACAGTTTTGCAAGAGTCATATATCCCTTGGTATTCCACTACCAAAGTGAACATTTCCAATAACATGTGTGTTTTGACTGTCAAACTGTACCATCATGCTCCTAATGCCCCCCCCCGTCTTCTGGACAATACTCCCACCTTCCAAAATTTTGAAACACTCGAAAATAGTCGTCATCACTTGAGGAAGTCCCTTCTTTAATCGTCATAGAGCCCAAGAACAGTACACGGCGGTATCCTTGATCTCTATAACGATCAATCAATGTCACGGTAATGTATCCCATGAATGTGCATTGGGAGTCCCTTACTGGTGCGTGAATTTCGAAATCATCGTGATGAAATCCAAACACGTGGAGCCATCGATGGATGATTCTACATTCACTCTCAAAATTAGCGACAGTGTAGTCATGATCGAAGTAATGTACCGTAAACTCCATTTGCTTAAAGTTTTCTTCAATGCTCCCGTCGGTGAACCCAATACCAAATCTGTAAATACCACGCAAGCGTCTAGGAAGACGATCAACACCAAGAGTGTGCCAGTACTCTTCTGCCGATACCTTACATTGTAATATTCCGTCTTTCCACGACATCCATGAGTAGGGTTCAACACGCTCATCGCTAAAAACCCATGTCAGCAACTTAAGGTATCGCCCGATTTCTCCAGAAAAAATCTTAAGGGTTGGACTTCTATCAATAAAGAGCAGTCGTCTCCATTCTGTGTTGTCCTCATGTCTGCAGGCAGAATCCATAATTTCTAAGCGCCGGAGGTGTCGTCTGTCAACCCCGTAATATTTCTTTGCAATTCTGTGCCATATGGGGTCTGCAGTGTCGGGATCATGGTTGAGTATTTCGTCCCATTGTTTGCAAGTTTGTGAAAGCAGATACACTATCCCCATCGTCGTTGCTGCAAATTCCATGATTCTGATTTGAATGTCCGATTCAACCGTGTTCTGCCAAAACGAATTTATGAAAGATGCATCACTGCACGCCATTGCATTGGAATCCGTTTTCAGACACAATGCATCTCTATTGCTTAACTTGATTCGTTTCCTATGACAAGACAAGTATAACAGAGTAAGCGATGGTGTCCAAAGGAAATCAATCTTGTAGAACCGTTTGTGATAAACTCACTGGGACGGCTGCTCTGGCCGATGTCGTTCGTTCCCCCCGGTCTCATCCCTTGAGATCATCAGTCGAAGGCCTTCCTGTGTGTCCTGTGTCACCATATCCCCGAAGGTATATTCATCTGTTGCAGATGCATTATCCTTTGTCGTTGGAACTGCGGTTAAAGCGGTCACATCCGTATCATCCGTCGCATCCTCGCTGACATTAGGTTCTTCTTCGCGACGTGTACAGTCCGTCCAGCGTTGCAGCTGGAAGTTCCGTTCTCCGCATTTCGGCTGCTAGCAGTTCCCTTCTCTGACATTGTCCAAATAATAGTGGATGGGGGGCAGATGTTGTGGAGAATGTGGCAATCTGGATTTTATGAGAATGGGCATGACTGCCAAACAAATTTACCTGTAAGTCAAAAATCGAATACAGGTTACAAACCTGTGCCAATATAAAGCATTAAAGGTATCTAGACATGGCACTAATATTCTTAGTGACAGCTTACACAAAAGCAACAGAAGAATTAATTACTTCATTAGTAGGACATTTTTGAGTGGTACAGGCAACCTCAATTTTCCCATATCATCTCTCACCCTCCAGCTGCGGCAGATCATGGTTCTCATGAAGGTGTTATTTGTATTTTTCTCTCTCAAAAGTATGAAATAATCACCACATTCCTGCAATAGTTCCTCTCTGCTCTTGTACAGATGGGAATGCAGACTCTGTGGCATAGTTTCAGTGTACCAAAGATTAAATGTCCAACTCCCATCGGTGTCATTGAAAATGAGAGGGTGAACGCCAACTCCTTTGACTCGTGATTTTTCAAAACATACCAAGAGATTTCCATTCTTGTCAATCACTCCTGAAACTATGTCTTCCTGTGTGAAAACATCCTCAACCCTGGCATACTTCACCCCTCTGTTGTAAATCCTAACATGACTGGTCCGAGAATACTTCTTAGCCCTTGAAAAGGGGTTTTTCTGATTGAATGAATCCAAGACATCAGTCCTTAACATCTTAGTAAGGATTGTCTTGAGATATTGTTCAGTGTGCTTCATTGTAGATACCTCCCTCTTGAAATTTTGGATGTAACTCTCATTCTCACCCTCCCAGCAATGTCTCATTGGTCCTGACTCTTCGATCATGTCGCCAATGTTCAGCAGACTGAGATAATTTGCCCCTCTCACATAGAATGGTTCTTTTTTCTTGTCTGTAATTGTTGATGTCCTGTCATCAGCCTTTCTCTTTTTTCCTCGATCATCTCTTTCTTGATTTGAATGCAAGTTTTCACCAACAATCCATAACCTCCGGCACGATGATAGGAATAATCTCACCAATACATTGATTGTCTCTGTCGGAACCTTTTCTTCTGCAAAGATGTGAGAGATAAGACAGAACCAAGTCACTCTCATGCTCCTAAAGGCAAGCACCAAATGTTTGTCAAGGTTGTTTGCAACCTCGCCCTTATCCAAAGGCGAAAAATGGAACAAAGACACCGGGTGAATGCAAGGTAATGATCCGATTGCCAATTGGCAGTACCGAGGTTTTTCTTCTCCATATCTGAGAACTTCATAGCAAGACACCAGACTAGGTACACCGAATTGATTGTTTCTTGACTGCCTTGTATCGCATTGACGAGTGTGTGCCATGCTGCATTTTGGCCCCGATCTTTTCTGTAAGCTAACATAGATGTTTTGGCGATCAGAGATTTTTCAATTCCAAGGAAGCACATATGCATAGGCATTGTCTGGAAACTTATCAACTCCACGTCAATTGTCCTAAAATTCCTTAGAATCTGAGGAAAGGCCAAAGATTGGGAAGCTTCCTTCCCCCCCACCAGATCTTTAGTTAATGTTGGGACCAAACTAGTTGAAAGACCGATCGCTTGTAGGTATCTTTTTATCACGTCCCCCTTGGCAGTATTTGACAAGGTACTAGAAAAGCACCAATCTTGTAAAGCTGTTATAGAGTTAAATATCATTTCGAAGGACAGCTCAACTGCAGGGAAGTTTTCAATGGTCTGTAAAAATAATTCAGGATGAATTGGGTATGTCTTGGGTTTTGTCACTCCATGGTGCCACCAATCAAGGCATTGGTCACAACAGATTTCTCTCTTCACATTCACAGTTGGGGGCGAAAGAATGTATTCAATGTTTTTGAGGTGACAGGTTGGACAGGATGGAACGAGATTGTCATCGAACTGGCCCGAATGTCTCCATCTGTGGGTGAATGTACCATTTTGAGTGGTACAAGTGTTTGAGCACCGTTCTACATAATCATTGCTTATCATTTCAAGAAACACCATTGTTGGGTATACCCGATTTTCCTTCCCTCCCCAGTATCTGAGTGTTGGAGACTGAAGATCTTTCAACTCCTTGAGCAGCTGGATGAGAATATCATTTTGGTTTTGTCTCTGAAAGCACAAAGCAAAGGGTGCTGTATGGCGGCTGGTATTTTTATTGTTGGGGGCAATGACGGTCAGTGTGAACATCTGCAGACTGTTGAATTCATTCTTTCCTTTGATTTGATGAGCCTCGAATCCATCTGACCATACTCTTACGAGGAGGATTCGGGTGTCGATCGAGATATCTGTCATGGTTGAAACATTATGGTGAAGATTACATAGGAATTTCGTCCCATAATGACCAGATTGATCTACCCAGTCATCTTCATACCCAGCACGGAAGAACATTACATCTATCCCCATTGCTAAAATATGATTGATGATTTCTTTGGCTGGGATGTAAGCAGCCTTTGACTAATACTGACAGTTGGAATTGGTAAATTTTGACAATAGAGTTTTGTCCTTCTGTATAGACTGATCGAACTGTCTTATGATTCAACGGGCTTTGATGGAAGATGGCTTATCACCATGAATCTGCCATGCTGTCTGAACGCAATCATTTATTTCCTGTACTATTGATGATACTTCCAGTTCGTCGATTCCACGGCGGCAAGCACCTGAACGATGGAATTCTGATAATTTTCAGACAGTGCTTTCTTCTCAGATTGGATGATTTCATTGTGTTGGGAGATATTGTGAAGGGTCATAGTTGCAAGGTCAACGGATTTTGTGGTGGGGAGTCCATAGTACACTGACGCAATGTGGAGATGGAAAAACATGTCTTCAACTGACAGCGAGGAGAAATCACTATAGACTTTGGAGTCAATGACAGAATTGAAAACCAACCCCTTTAATCCATCCCCTTGATTCTTGTGGTCCCTCATAAAAATTTCAGCACTACCAGTAGGCCATTCATTACGGTTTCCCAGAATGTTGAGGAGGTTGTTCCTATCGGAATAACAAGAAATAAGACCTCGTGTCAGAAATTCCTGCGCCACTACTGGGATCGAATTCAACTTCCCATTCCCCCATCTTCAACGCCAAGGTGATCAGCAGTAACACCGCCTGTATTGTGGTTGCTTCCTTGTCTTTTATCGAGTCAACTTGTAATCGCGCGTAGATCAGAATATGGCTGAGAATCATCGGGGGGGGTTTCTCCGACAAGATCCGTAAAGTTTTCCACACCCTTCTTACTTTCGTGGTGGCCTGTTGTCACGTTGTTGTTGTCATTATGCCTTACATTTGCATCCTTTGTCTTGCAGTCTTCCAGACGTATGGGAACTTTGACTCCCACAGGACAAGCAAAAGTATAGCTTTTCCACAATTCCCGATCGATGAAGGACATGGTGAATGATGGAGTACCACGATTTCATTTACAATTCTTGCAGAGGAGAAGTAGGCCTTCCGCCAAGTGAAACAAAGATGATTTGCAGCTGGGGCATTTGATATTTTTCTTCTTGTGCCAAAAGTGTAAACGAATTTGTATCTTGTTCTGCTCCTCGAAATTCATTTTTGTATTTGAGACTGTGCACTGACATTTGCGGCTAGAGAGGTGCAACTGCTGATATAATATTTGCAGGGGTTGTTTGATGTGGTGAGGAATGTTGCAATATTCTATTTATATATGAATGATGGCTTTGTTGTTGTCATTATGCACAATCTGTAATATCATGGACCCTGATGATATCAATGCGGATGACATTAGAAATGATTGAATCATTACTCCATTGGGCTGAGGTATTCTTAGCTCTAAAAATACATAGTTAGAAAAAAACATAATCGTTTAGATCTTGCTGTTAGTAAAATTGTTAGCAGTTGGTGACAGTCAAACATTGTCCCCTAAACCTTACTAACAGTTAGCAATTCATTCCGCCCCCTGAACCGCTGAGTTCGGTGTTAGCTATTCTGTTAGTGAAAAATACTTGCTAACACATTTACTAACAGTCTTACTGCTCTTACTAACAAATCGTTTGCAGTGGACTATTGTACTTCCTTTGTGTTACACAAAGGGAAGAGGACCATTGGAGATTCCACCTGGAACCTCTTTGGGTTTACCAGTTAAGGTAGATAATTGGCCTATGTCACACATACACCATACATACACCACATACCACACACACCAATCATGCTCTTCTGTTAGAATTTTAAATAAATATCAAGTGAAAAAGCAATCATGCTTCAAGCTGCCAGCTCCTGCTCCCACATTTCAGCTGCCCTATATTTCTGGCAACAAGCCAATGGCACCACTATCTTTGACAATGCCTTTGCCGGTGCATTGATGTCATCCTGCTCTCTCTGACCAGCCCATCCCTGCTGTCCAGTCCTCACAACAACCAGCTCAATTAGATTTCATTGGGATGTCCTATCTCCAGCCACCATAGTACATCATTGAACCCCACCAGCTCCTGTTGTCATTGCTCTGTTTCCCATGGCCACCAGCACTGCCCAACAGAGTAGAGTTTGGTATCATAAGCTGATGCTAGCAGAGAGTTACTCTCCAGCTCTTTGTCATGTTACGACCCACAGAAATGCATGAAATATTCTGCTGGGCATTGTTTATCAAGGGAGATGTTAGAGTCTACCACTGCTGATGATCTCTACATTGGGCAAAGCATGAAGTCTAGGCAATGGCACTGCAAATGAAAAACTCACTTGAGTGTACAGGAGTGGCTTACTGGACCTAGTCCCCCCAAATGGTACATTCTACTGACCCAACCGTATACTTCAGTAACTTTATGGTACATTGTACAGTAGAGTTATTGAAGTATACAGTTGGGTTACGGGTTATTTCAGACAAAACCAGTTTTACATTTATTACTCCTTAGGAATGGAAATGGTATTTTTACAGGAAAACTGACTTCTCAGTAAGATATAGAATCAATATCAATCTATACAGAGGCTATAACCACATTTCTTGGCAGCTAAAAAGTGTTTACCGGCGGTATAGTGGAAAGAAGGTACAGTTGGGTGACTGAAGCATATCATTGGGTTACTTAAGCGTTTGGTTGGGTTACAGTTTAGTACCTGAGATCCAAGTGTACGGTTGAGCTATGGGAAAACAGCTAAAAGAAATGGTTAACACTCCAATTCTTATGTTTTACTACAATAGTTACATGGGGTCGGTTATATGGAGCCCCCTGGGTTTGTCAGACGAAACAAACCACTTCGTCAGACGAAGCATTTTTGTCAGTTAGGTGTCAGTTAGATGTCCAACTGACACCATTTTCAAGAAAAGGTATCCACTAGATTTAAAAACAAATTCAAATCGAAAACACATTTCGTCAGACGAAATCACCAAAAAGTCTTAGAGGTTTTGTAAGACAAAATCAAAAGTCTTACAGAAATAAAAAATTTGCATGCTTACACTAGTAAACATGGCTTTGTAAGACGAAATCGAAAGTCTTAGAGAAATGAAAAATTTGCATGCTTACACTAGTAAACATGGTTTCGTAAGACGAAACCATGCAACTGTAAAATGACAAAAGAAGGAATCGAACCCCTGTCCAGAGGTGATGCGATGTCAACCTTTACCGCATAGCCTTAGCACACCTGCAAAGCTCTGTGTTTTTTAAATATATACATAATAAATGTTATTTCGTAAGTTTAGTTAAAACGATCTCCGGTCAGATTGGAAGCAAAATGGGATACCTTTTATCTTATATTCACGTCTGTATTTGAACATACCCTCGATCCGTTTCGTCAGACGAAACACCTAACTAACTTGGTTTCGTCAGACGAACCCAGGGGGCTCCATATAACCACTGCCATTTAATCAATTCCAGGACCACCCCTTCATCCCCCAAAGAATGAACCTGAAAAGCAACACCCTGCCAAATTTCAGCCCCACACTAGAATTGCTACCAATGACTATCGGCGCCAGCATGAAGACTTGACATTTCCTGGAAACCAACAAGAACACACTATTGCAATGATAATGATAATGGTTGAAAGTTAATTGTAATTCAAATCAGAAATATAATTAAACACAAAAAACTGCACTTACAGGCAGTGATGTTGGAGGGATTCCAAACTCGGTCTGTGGGCTGAGTTGTGGCTATTCCAGTGGAGAGGTCATAAATATTTAATTGAAAAAATATGTTGTAGTGAAAAAATCAGTAGAGAGGTTGGGTAAATAAAATAGTCACTTTTAAAATATGCCCTGATGTTGCCTATTGTTGTTGTCTAGGCAACTATGCCGGGGCAGGAGCCCGAACTCAGTCTGTGGGCTGAGTTACGGCAGTTCCTGTGATAGGACGGCAGGTATTTAATTGATTTTTTTAATGTTATCTAAAAGCATGGACAAAACAGGTGAAGGAAGTGACAACTCACCTTTAAAAAATACATGTTGCTGCCTATTGTTGTTGTCTATGCAATGATTTGGGGTGGGAGGCCGAACTCAGTCTGAGGGCTGAGCTTCATCTGTTCCTGTGATAAGACAGCAGGTATTTAATTAATTTTTTGTTATGTTAGCTTAAAAACATGGGTAAAACAGGTGAAGGAAAAAATAACGGACCTTACTTAATTAGCTGCCACTGACTATTGCTGTCGTTGTCTATGCAACAATGTGGGGAGGGAGACCAAACTCAGTCTGTGGGCTGAGTTTCAGCTGTTCCTGTGATAAGGCAGCAGGTATTTCATTGAATTTTTTGTGGTGTTAAGGAACATGGGTGAAAAATTTATGGGAATAATAACTTGCCTTCGTAAAATACCTGCTGCTGCCTGTTGTTGGCCAACCCAATGTGTTGGCTGAGTTTCTGTAATTCCCTCGATGGGATGACAAGGTAACAAGTTAATTGAAGAAAATGAATTCAAGGGGAGGGCAAGTGCATAGTAGAGCTGCCTCTATGATGCCAGCAGGTGTGTTGTAGTAGGTTGTAGTTGTGGTATTATACCATACCATACCATACTTTAGACATACAATTTTGTGATGTGTGATAATTCTTGTGTTTGTAATTTTTGGCACAATCACTTTTCATAGTCATGTTTTGGATAGCTTAAAATGATGGAATTCACTTATACTTATCTATTTTGTTAAAAAATTATGTTGTAATCAAGATTTTAACAAAAAAAGATAGGCATAGCCAGTGAATGACCTACTTCTGTGATGGGAATTTTTGAAATTCATACTTAATTCCTATTTATGATTTGTTTATAAAAAGGGGACTGGCAATGTCAAACACACAGATTTGTCAATAAAAAATAGGACCAATGAGCTGTCACAAATAAAACACCAAAAACCAAAGCTAGAATCAGCACCAAAACTAGATCCAACAGGTGATCTTTGTTGAGGTAAATTGTGATTCATGAAATATCAGTCATGAACTTCCAGTACAAGACCCACAATTTGATGATATTTTTCATCAAAACTTAGCATGATAAATGAAATTGTGGTCTAAGCACCACATAAAACAGTAAGCTACCCGAACACTCTCGGAACCTCCAGTAAGCCACCTGTCCACTCTGACATTTTGAGAGTGTACTGGGATGATATCATAGTTTTCATTTGCAGGGGACGATGCACATGAAGGCACTTTCCATCCAATCCATTAGCCTCCACTGTCCTATCTCAGATTAGGGCCATCTCATACTGCGCGGTAGGCACCACCATGGCCTGGAATGAGAGAACTCAGATGGGGAATCTCACCCACTTCCAATGGATGACCTGCCTCATAAAGCACAAGAAGTGCTTTCAGATACAGTGCCAAGGCATACCCTCCCCCTCCCCAAGCTTGAAGACCAATGTCAAAAGGGGGGAGTTCAAAATGATTCAAGAGCATGATTGGAATATCTCAAACAGGGAACTTGGTCTTCTTGAGGCAGCTACCTCCACTTTCCAGCTCTCCATAAATGCAAGGATTGATGATACCACTAAGTCTAGAATTATGGCATGGCAGCATATTCCCTCTTTCTTGAGTTTGGCATTATTGCAACACTCCCTTGATCAAAGAATGTCAATGTTGTGCATGATGATCCACCTCAAGTTTTGTTTGGTGCCATGGACACTTGATACTAGGATGTCCTAAATAACATTATTACATGTCGAACCCATGAGATTATGAGTTCATCTTTGGGTATCAATGCCTTGATGATCCAATTGAAATAAAGGAGAGGAAGTCCAAGTTTCTGAAGGATTAAATGAAGAGAGAATGCTTTTAATTGAACAAGCCAGAGAATTACATCAAAAAGGGCCAAAAGTTTTGAATAACTGTTCCCTTACTTACTGTCCTGACCCAGTAACAAGTAATTACTTGGTAACATTAGTAGGTCATAATTATTTACTGAAAGTTTATACAGTTTTGTTGGACATTTCTACTGACCATTACTGGCCATAAATGTAGTCCAGTAACAGATTAATCTATAGTGAAATCAAGTAATTGTGTAAATTGATAAGAAAGCACAGTTATCAATCTTAATATATTTGCTAAAACTAAAAAATGCAGTACCAATATGAGCCAAAGAATGGACAATTAAGTATCAATATTACTCCTAATTCAAACCACAGTAGTCTTCCCTTATTGTTAAGTCTAGCACAGAGCATGCTGAAGATACGTATAGGTTATCTTCATCATAGTGTTGATAATAAGTGAGCCACAGTCCGCTTTTCAAATTAAATAGTTCAAGGCCTAGAAAAACCAGCCAAAAAACAAAACTTCTCATCCACATCAATCTTGGAGGTTTCCACTAGTAGATAATTCTCTTGCATAGAGGGAGGCAAAGATGGCAGTTGGTTACTTTAAAAAAGTAGGAGAGGAGTGATAAAATACAATGAGCCAGAGTTCATTTCTCAATGAAATAGTTCACTGCCTGGAAAAACCAGGCAAAGAACAAAACTTCTCACACTATACTAGCTGAGGCTATCTCCCCTCATAGATCATTCTCTCGAGTGGAGGGAGGCAAAGATGGCATTGGGCTATCTTAAAAATTGGGAGAGGAATGAAAATAACAATGGGCAATAGTAGATTTTTCAATGAAATAGTTCACTGCCTGGAAATACCAGGCCAAAAACAAAAGCACTCACATTATCAGAGCTGGAGTGGTCTCACCCCGTAAAATATTCTCTCACACAGATTGAGACAAAGGTGGTGTTGGGTTATCTTGAAAATTGCAATAGATGCCCCCACCGCGGCATCCTCTGCTTCAATGCAATCGCTTGGTTTGGTGTGGTGCACCATATTGGTTACAAACTTTTAACTCTCCTACACAGCGATTTTTGCGACAAAAATATATCACGGTGCTGCAAACAAGGAAAAGGAGTGTTAATGAGGGTAAACACCTTTTTAGTGCCTATTCAATTATGTAATGTACTCATTCTACATCATCGTATCACCAAAATCTCCTGCTGGCACTTATTCAAATTGTTCCTAGGGAGGCAGTTCATCCAGAGCTACTGTGTTTGCAAATTTGGCATGACACAGATATTCCGGAGAGTCCTCCTTCTCTTCCATGCTCTCCAACTTACACTTGAACTCACTTCTCTCCTTCTTTGACCTCTTGGTAGTAACATTGATCACTTGTTTGTAATATGGAAAAATCACAAGACACAACAATCAACCAAATGGGACAAACTTTCTATCAGTCAGGGCTGTGTTTTGTCAAGGTTAGTCAATGGCACAGTGGAGATAGTTAACATTTGAGTCATTGCATTTTTTGCTATTTTGTTTGCAAAAGAAGTTGATTGATTGTAGTCTGTGATCAGTCCTTAATTTAAGTATAACTACTACAGGAGTGTTGACTTTGCTTGTATATTGTCTTCTAATCTTTTCTTAATTAATTTTGTCTTCCATCAAGCTTTACAAGCTTGACAATGCATTTCTATAAGGTCATCACTTATCAAAGATGACTGCTGAATGAATGAGACCAGTGCTTCCATCTGTCTACCTGATTTGTAGCTTCCCCATGATCATGGGCCATTAGATATATAGTCCACTAGGAATATTAGAAACAAAATTGATTCCTATCCTATTTGTGATGATAGAACTATAACTATAGGACTCAAGGAATTTTTAAATAGGAATATTTAGAGGGCTCCACTGAATTACTGTATTGGGATTATTACACCTCATGGTATCAGGTCTGCATAAAGTATTCTATCACGATCAGGGTCGATTTTGAATTTCCTACCACATGGTACCATACAGTATTGTCAAGATTTTTTCTGGAAAAAATCTCAGTTTTTCAGTAACCGATATTTTTCTTCTCTCCTTCTCCTTCTCCTTTTTCTCCTCCTCCTCCTCCTCCTCCTCCTCCACAAGACACTTTTTAACTATTGAATATTTTAGCTTCAATCATACACTTACTGCCTAAACTTACCGGTAAATAAATTATTCTCGTGTTTGAAATGCATGGGTGGTCATGATCTATTCATATGTGTGCTTACCTATAAAAATAAACTAAACTTTCCTCCATACCTGTTTAGGTAATAATGTTCTTTTTAATAGTGGTTACCTTCTATGCATTGCCTTTTGCAATCAATGGAACTTCTTAACTGTACAACAGTTGTGTTACCTTCAAGCTATGCCTAAAAATGCAGCTGTGGCCCCCAAGAGGTCTATGTCAGATTAAAATGACCACATTGCCAAACTTAAATGTTCCTCACAAGAGGCTTAGGTATGTTTTGCTCTCTGCTGTTAGGAGTGTATTCTCAATCTCATTTTGTGCATAGGCCCACTTTGGATGAGAGAGTGGACCAACACGTTGTCAAGAATTTCAAGCGATGCTGTAGTAGACTTGACCGGAAAGTGCCTCCAAGTGTGAAACAGCCATAGCGATCATTTTTGGAACAAAGCGACTGCGCTAAGAAAACGCCTTCAGAATACTCAATAGGCCATCAAAGTTCCCATATTGCCTGAGAGTGAACCAAATGTAATCTTTAATTAGGCATTAGCATATCATACATTGCTGAATTGCTTAAGAATCAAAATGAAGTGCAGAGTCGTGTTTCTGTTGCGCGACAAGTATGGGCGTCTACCTAGTTCAACATAAATTGACCACAAATCAAAGCAGGAAAAACTGCTGCCAAGATTCTCATGATTGCCCGATTTGCCCAAGAAGTATAACTGCTTATTGCTGTAGTCTAACAGGGAAACACGCAACTCTTCGAGTTCTTTCAAATTTCAAGATTGAATAGAAAAAAGGTTCCCAAGTCATCCATGCGAACCTAGATGTTATTATGTATTGTACCAAAAAAAGGAAATGTGATAGAAAGTTTGAGACAGTGTACTTCCTCTTGTCTATGGTAAAGTGCATGTGAATTAATTTGAATTCGCCAAAAAAAATTAAGGGAAACATCTTGCGATGCAGAACACAAATCCAGCCTCATCATACTAAAAACAATGCCAAACCAAGAACGAACCCATAAAAATATTGATGCCACACCAAGAATGGTGGTACATCAAGATCAATGCCACCCGAAGAACCACACCATACACCAATGGGACAATCACACCACAAAGGACACAAAGACACGCCTCACAGAAATTGAGGTCACACTGAAATGCCACCTAATGAATGAACCATCTTGAGGCAATGAAGAAATCAACGTACACAGACAATATCTTACACTTCGACATTGTTCAATGTGCAAAATAGACATACGTTGAAAGATTTTACAGACTATGCAACTCAGCAGATTTAATTGTAGACTTTTTTGTTCTGCCTAGAACCTCATGGGATTCTTAGCGTAATACTGACATGTTTAGTCTAATGCATTATTAAACATGATTGTACAGAATAACAGTGGTCAGAAATGTAAACCGTACTGACAAAGGGCAACACTGTATTGCCTGAAAAAAGTACTCACATACTCCTGCTGTTAAAACTGCATACATCAGAAGAATCTGATTCTATATTAGAAAATATGGATACTGTTTTCTAACATGATGCCTTCATAGATAATGTAAACAAACTAGTGCATTCCTTGAGAGTTCCTCTGCCACCTCAGAGTATCTTCTATGTCCTGTAGCACATTTCTATTGGCCACATTTGCAATATGACATTGGTTAGTGCTGCCTTGTTCCACAGTATCATAGCACATGTTAAAGGTTGGCTTATAAAGTAGTTTATGCCCTCATTTTTAAGGTCTATTTTGTGGTAGGCCCATGTATAATATCATAAGATGGCTGATGCATCTACGATACCAGGACCGCATGTGTCACTTCCACTATTATGTTACTCAACAAAGCACGACTTCTTCCAGTTTGCATGCTCTCACTGCTGCTAAAAAATCTTGCAGTGGCTGCTAGTAATACCTAATACCTTAATACATACTACAATGCTACTTTACTATGGCACTTATCAGGAGCTTATGAGGTACTTATCCTGTACTTATCCAGTCAGTGACACCGAAACCTTCTACAAAACATCTCCTCAGCGATCAGCTGTCATGACGATGGCGTCTCGAATTGTAGAGAAGAGCAGATAGACTCTGTCGGAAACACCCACGTTCACAATGCGCATGTTGGCAGCGGCCGGCCCAGCATTTATACCATACTCGCTCTGCTCTCGCGGACGTGATTCGTTTCTATACAACAAACGCGGCATGTTAGCAAACTGCCGATCGTTTCATCTACACGATGCTGCCAGCCAGGTCCAAAGCAAACGTGACTTTCTAGGATCCTTAGAGAATGCGTTTGATTTCAACACTGCCAACGCGGCGAGCTCGATTTTCTTAGAAAGTCTCGTTAACCGCGTCGACCAAGAAGAGATAGCCCGAAACATAATAGACTCCTTTGACGAGATTGCACCAGGAAGCTGGCGGACAGTGTATGCTCAAGATTTCTCTACATCATTTGGTTTTGGTGGTATTTTTGGAGATGTTCCAGAAGTTGAGTTTGAATTCGGAAACGATGGAAGCATATCCAGTAAGCATTTCTTCGTCGCCAATGTTCAATGTAACGAGGTCAAATATAGAACATATAATACCGTCTCCTTACACTTCTCAGGCAACATTAAGCTCAAGGATTCTGCATCTACTGATGTCTCATTGAGGGGAAGCTTTGGGACAGGTAGGTACTTCGAGCATATTCCTATGCTTCATGAGTTTTCGATGTTCTTATCAATGTCATGATCCCGTAACCTTGATGCTTCCAGCAATGAATAATATATTCATAAAAATAGGGACTATATCAACCAAGCAGATCATGCGCAGGGCTGACGACGACGATTCTAATTCTTTTATATCAGACTTACAGTCATCACTAATCCCACCGATACTCGAAACGTTTGGTCGTACAATATTTTCTGGGGTGGTTGTAGTAAACATTGAATTCTTGGATGATGACTTCATGGTGTTTGATTTTGAGTTCCTCGGAAGAGCACGAGGTAGGAGAATATGTGCCAGGAAAGAACCTTCGTTCTTTTGAAAAGGCAGTTTTATGGGATGGATAAATGGATTATTTTTACATTGCAACCAAATTCAGGCTTAGATATATACTAACGATGTGACAACATTCTAATCGATTCAAATCGAAGGTGACATCATGTCATTGCTTGAAAGCACATTACGTCTAGTGTAATACCAAAGTTATGTTTGACGTAGTTAAGCGGTTGCAAAATAATCCGACCATAGTACCGTACCATATCTCTGGCCTCTAGAGCTCTCTAGGCTTCCCATGGAGGCAAAATTGACGAGCAATGCGATCGCGATTTGTTCTTGGCTGTAAAGGGGCCAAGTTTACCATACTTATTTCTTGATGAAGACTTTTACCGGTAAGTGTCGATATCACCTAGAAAAGATTCTCCACATTTTGCCTATCCCTGTTATTGTTTTTTCCACTTTAAAAGATATTTGTCACATGTCAAATGAAAGGTTCACGACCAAATCCGAACCCTCTAATAGCCTGTAATGCTCTTCCGGCTATCACCACACAATTATTAGTAGCAGGTATTCTCGATCATCCATACGATGGTATCTGAATCAACATCACCGACCATTATAGCAGCCACAATAGCATCATCAGCAGCCATAGCATACTACCTCCTGTCTAAGAAGCAGATGACCGCGAAAGAAAAGGCCATCCCTGTCGGCGACGATGCCAACCTCCCCCGTGGTTTCGTGACGAATTCTTTCACCAACAGGCGTTCTCAATCACTTTACGTGATGCATCTTCCTCGGAGAGACGGATCCAAACCTCCGAAGGCAATGTTATTCGTATTACATGGAATAGCTGAGCACTGTACGGTTCTTTGGAACTTTTTGCTGCGCAAAAGTTTATCATCCTCCTGTTCATGAAATTCACCTTACCATGTTTGATTCAAATTGTTCGTTATCATCTCAGGTACTCGAGCCGGTTATATTCGCTTGTATCAATCTCTAGCCGAGGTGGGAGTTGATGTTTATGCGCTCGATCATCACGGTAAGAGAAATGAGAAAGAAGCGATTTGTCGATTGCAAGTATCTCGCACCAACCTTTCTTGTATTGATTCCTTTCTCTACTCTGATAGGTCACGGCCGAAGTGATGGCCAGCCCAGAGGGTATGCCGAGAAACTAGATCATTATGTAGATGATTTGGTGGACTATGTTGAATTTGTGTCTAAGGAAAATTATGTAGACAAAGGACAAACGCCTCCTCCATTGATGTTGCTAGGACAGTCTATGGGAGGATTGCTCGCTGTATTAGCTGCATTGCGATTGGGAAATGAACGAGTAGCAGGGCTTATCCTCACTGCCCCTGCATTAGGGGTTGACATGTCGTTGGAACTAAAGGTTCAAAAGTTATTTGCTCCAGTGATAAACACGCTTGCACCCAAGGCAAGGATTGTTGACGCAGTGGATCCTTGGGACATGTCCCGCAATAAAGACGCAGTTCAGCAATATATTGACGATCCACTGACTCAAACTGGAAAGTTGGTTGCTCGGACCGCCATCGGGATGTCAAATGGTTTTGAGGTTGTCAAAAATCGTCGGGGAGAGATCAATGTGCCTATTTTGGCATTACATGGTACAGCAGACAAGTGCACTTCTCCGAACGCCACTGAAGATTTCTTCAAACATGTTGGGACCCCAATGGAAAAGAAGAGGTTTCTTAAACTTCCTGCAATGTACCATGAGTTGCTAGAGGAACCTGAAACAGATCAGATTTTGGAGTGTGTGAATGTATTTGTGACGTCGAATGGCAATGAATTTGCTCAGGTTGACGGAGAAGAATCTGATGGAGTTGTCCGTGTCTTGTTCAAAGAACCTTGACATTTGCATGTATGATTTTTCGAAACTGTTTGTTAAGCTCTACGAAGAAAAAGGGGTGTAATCATGGTATTAGTTGTCAACTGGATAGGAGATTGACATGACATTGTAGGCACTTATATGTTAGTGCCCAGTAACGTTCAACGTTAAAACTCATCATTACTTCGTGTTTCTGATGGCAACCCGACTTTGTGCTCCTGAATGATTTTCAAGATATCCCTCCTCTGTCGAATCCACCGTCTCAATTGTGTTGTTGTACTAGATTCTGCATTCAACATCATTTTCTCCAACCTATCAATTTCATTTAGTATCATTGTCTGCCCATTCCTCATTGATGATTTTTCCATCCATTTCTCCGCATACTTGAGAGATCGATCGGAACAGGTCTTCGCATCCTCAATTGGATTACATTGAACTGCAAGTGTTGTATCAACAAAATCTCGCAGAGCTTCCAGGGACCACGCGCCGTTGTAATCTTGTTCTATTCCATTCAAATAGTATCGAAAAGTTGGATAGGAAGTGATGTGATGGGAACGACAGATTTCCTTCTCTGCCCCGCAATCAATGCTAGCAATGAATACAGAAGGGTGTGCTAGCATAGCCAATTGCTCCCACGTTCTGAATTTGATTTCATTAATTGACAATGTCTATTGATTCGCGGGCTTTAAGAAATGTCACCATAATATTAAGAAGGTTCCACTCACGGTTTCATCTTAATAGAATGTCCACACCAGCTCTGATAAAACTTTACCATTCCATTTTTGCCTAAAGCCAACGTCAATTAACGCAGCACGTTCAAAGTGATCATGAATCATGAGTAGTGAACTCACCGGACCGAAAAAGAGTCGATGCAAAATTTGACCTATTTAGTTTCAGGACATCAGATGAGTCCAAACATTCGTCTGTCTTCAAATCAGCTGATGTGTCCAGTAGTGATGAATTGAAGAGCTGCAGCAGCAACAGAAATGAAGTTATATGAATAATACGAAACATTGTGGGAGGCACGGGACTTTGATTCCACTGAAACTACGCCCATATCAGCAGAGCGTGCAACAGTGTATGCAACCGGGTGTCATCCATGTGTGCTAGCTTTCATTTTTTCTGTTAGACATAGAAGTCTCTACATGAGCTCGCGTGACTTTTAAAAGCATAATACATATATGTACCAAAATCATGTTCTATACTTCGACTTTTATAGGTCATATTAAAATGTAGGTACATCAGTACCTATGTTACAAAAAGCTCATGCGCTATATCATCAAGTCAATAAATAATGAAACAAGGTCATGCTTTATAACGAGTAGTGTGAGTCAAAATATTTCACGAAGTCTAAACATACTTTACAACAGTGACAATGGAAATATGTCGCTAAGATCAAATGATAATGTAATGTACTCTACAAACAATTGCTCTAAGTCTGAATAATAATAATGTAACTAATTTTTAATATGAGAGACCCCCTTCCACCCTCCTAATGGCCTCTCCCATGCCCAGGTTCATGCAAAACAAGCAAGCAACTACAATCTATCTAGTTTGTCCCGCCTGTCTCGTGCCATCAGCTTCAATATCCCACAAACTGACTTCCTCTCACCATAAACAAGATAAATTCGATCAATTGCAGTATCAGAAGTGTACCCCTTAGAAGTCAGCCCAGTTACAGCATCCCAAAATACCTTGCGTAGACAGTAGCTAAACTTATCTGCCCCCCTCTCACGATAAGTGAAATCCTTGGCAGCCTTCATCACATTCAGACCAAACTCCCACTCCTTCCACACTGAATACAAGTCCTTAGGATTCTTTGAAAGCTCGACACCACTACCATTCCTGTTCATTGTCCCTAGTGTTTGAGCTTCCCTGTTCAAGGTACCACGTAATCCACGTGAGTTACTTCTTCACCTCCCTCTCTCGGCTGTAAAGAAGGGCGGACAACAGAACGAACAACAGGTTGGACAGCAATCCTCCAAAAATTAGTATTCATATTTTGGAGGTAGCGCTGCTGACCACCAAACAAACTAATAATCTCCTGCCGGAGATCTTCCAACCTTTGCTGAAGTTGGAATTGTTAGGAAAATAACATTTCAGTCTCAAGTGCAGACTTACCAGCCCAAAATTCCTCAGACCCTGCAGCTATGGCTGACGCTGCCCCTCGGCCTGGAGCGATGGCAGCTCCATCTTCTTTGGAGGTAGCACCATCACTAACACCTGGCTGTTGCACAGATGCTGCCACTGTGCCATCACCCCCGGCTTGACCTGGACGGCGAGTGAGAGGGATGATTGCAAGCTGGTCTCCAAGTTGCTGGACGACCAGCGAGATCTTCTCAATGGGATTGTCCACTGGATCTTGTCCAGCAGCAATCCATCTCTCCTTGATGAGTGATGCTAGCTTGATGGGGATGATGGGTAAGGTGTACCCATTGACCGTCATATTGCCCTAAAACGCCGCCCAGAGGAGAGGCAGCGCCAGCACTCTAGCAATCTCGCCGCCAAAGGCAGCATGAATCTTCGGGACAAGGGACTTCACAAGTTCATCACTGATGGGATCGCCGCCCTTGGCGGCATACTTGCAGGGTCCTCGGGGGCCAGACAAAACTGATGCGACTCGAGCATCAGTGTATGGGAGATATGTTTCGATGAAGGTGTCTACTTGCTGTCTCTTTCCCCTCCAACGTCCGCGTGTGCTAATCCAATCCTTGCAGATACCAAAACGAGCTGCATAAGATGCAGCCCCCCTTGCGAATAGAGTGAGTGCCAAGCAGACCCCTCCTGATCTGTTGAAACAGGTGGCTTGAGAAAATTGTGTTGAGAACACTCGATACTGACCTGTTAGAACGGTGGTTTCCAAACAACAATAAACCAGGGTCCTCCCCCCCCCTCTAACCAAGTGGCAAGGTTTAAAAGAGGGCAGACGAGCAGATCCATTGCACCAAACAAAACCTGCATGGGACAGTCTCTCTCCTCTCTGATATTTTTCGACCAATTCATTTTAATATTCAATGTTGATGGCTCGCGAGTTTGCGAGCTTCATGACATCATCAATGCGCCCAATAATTTGCCATTGCAGACAGAGCACAGCAGTCAAAAAAACCACAAGTCAATGCCTGCATACAGATGACGGGCAAGCACAAGCAAGGAACAAAACTCCTCCCACTCCAGCGCACGTCGTGCCTTACTTGATACCCTCTCCTCTCTCACCTCATATTTCTTACATTTTGTGATAACATCATTGACCGCGCTGGAGCGGGTGGGGTTGCCTCGCTGATGGATGTCATCCCATGGCATAGTGCGCAGGGGCATGAACTGGGAGATGGCCTTTTTTGGAAGGCAAGGGAGGATGCCCTCATGAAATGGGGGCGATCGTTGGGACCCGGCGAAGGCGTGCCGTAGTCTTTCTTGTTGAGATATGCGACGACCAGGTCCGCCGTGATGAGGGCAAGTTTGTCGCGGGAGAAGGAGGAAGAAGAATCATAGTGCACCCCATTGATGAAGGACATAAGGTTGATGAGGCACTTGGTGTATGCTTTAGCTGTTCGTAGAGTGTCCATTTTTTTCTGCAGTGATGTTTCTTGCAACCGCACTCAATTGCTCTTCTTAGGTTGCAAGCACTGAAATCGTGTATACAGCTTTGCAAACCATTGTTGCAAAAATACCATGTCAAAACTTGAGGTTATTTCTAGTACATGAAACGGAATAAATACAAAAAAACGTAATACGAGAAATTTGATCACTAGTCAGTCATGGCACGATTGATGTACTATGCCAGTAGCATGTTTTACAAAAAAGGGCGGGAAATTCTTGAAGGGAAATTACAACATCGGTTGCAAACTTCCGATAATACGGTGGTACTACGTGCATCCATGCACAGGATGGAGCGTCAAAAGTGGCCGGCAAGTAATGCAGATGCAGTTTTCAGGAAGCTTGGAGAGCTACTGCAGTACGGGCGCAATGCTGGCACAAAGTATGGAAGGTGGGACCCTGTGAAAGCGTATTGCGTCGTGTTCTTGATTAACCTGGGGGTTTTACTATACCGAGAACACCTTTGATATCACAAAAATATGTCTGCGATACATTCCACATAGGAATCTAGTAGGAATCTTATGAATCGTTTGCAGACCTCCCAACCAGCCCACAGCACAAGCTTGGGTAAATGCAATTTCCAAGGAATTGTAAAAATAAAAAAGTGGAAGCATCAGCTAAGAAAACAGTTTTCTTGAGCTTTTGCTTTGTGGCCAAAAAATACCTATTGCACTTCCTACAGAACAATAGTAATTATTTCAAAAATGTGAAAATCGCATTAGAATAGAGGATGCATTTTCTTCAGTGATGTCAATTGATTTTTTTGTTTGAATTCTTGTGTGCATAAAATATTTTGGCCCAATGAATGGCATCCGATTTTAAGTGACACTGTTAGCTCAGAGAATTGTAAAATTGTATTGGATAGAACCAAATAAAATTCCTAAGGGATTATTATTGAATATTTTGCTTCCCAGAGAATTGTAATGATTGATTTGGTCAACCTGTGATTACAATTCCATGAGAATTGTAATTGTTTATGACAACGCAGGTTTCTATAACAATTCTTCAGGAATTAGAATGAATCGATGCCAATCTGAAGTCAAGACATGCCAAAATACTTAAGTATCCGTTCCTGATCACTGGAAAATGATGCAGATACATTTACATTCCCTGGCTTCCCCACTAATTTGGCTGTTCCCTAAGAAGTGCGGAAGTCAAAAGCAAAAGCTTAGGAACACAGTTTTTCACTTTTTATATTTTTCCTCTTCCGTGGACATTTCATATTTCCAATCTTTTGGTCTAATACATAGATCTGTCTCCTTTTGAAATGGTTATGACGGGAAAATGATTGTAAATGTTAGAAAAAAAATTATTTACTTTTTGGATTGGCAATTTAGAATTAGAAAGTCAAAATAGACATTTCCATCATTACCAAAGTCACAAATCTGGTGATGGAGCCTAAATGATACTTTTTTCCTATGATGCGTGCCTGTTGTGAACTATTTACTTGCCATTATTGGGAGTCTAATTTTTTCAGAGGAGTCTGTAGATCCCACAGGGAGTCATGAATAGTCTATGGGCCCCAAGCAAAGGTCTATAGACCCCTTCATCACAGTCTGTAGATCCCAGGGGTCTACAAACAGCATTTTGAGAAATACAGTAAGTCCATAGACGTCAAGGAGTTCTATGTACTGTGAAGTGTGGTCTGTAGACAGTGGGTTTACAAACAGCTACCATGTACAAGACTCCCATTTCCCAGGATGGGAATGCTGTTGTTAAATGATGTGTTCCCAGTGTTAAAAGGGCACCACTACCTCTCAGGCTCCTGTTCTCCTGTGATGCACAAGAAATAGGAGACAAGGTGCAACATATTGTGCTCTTATGTACAATATCTAAGAATGCCTTCGTACATGGGTTCCTATTTTTGTTTCTGAAAGAAACCCCCTGGCTCATGTGGGTTTTTGGCAGATAGACTCACACTGACTTTCTCCCACCTCACTTTCCCCCACCACATCACGCTATAACTTGTGTAATCAATGCCCATGTCCAACACTTTGCATCCCTCACCAACAGCTTGCAATGAAGATGCAATCGTTGCATCACATCAAGGCAATCATCCTTCTTCAAGCCTCTGTCTTCATCGCAAGACTCATGTGATTGTCCTCTTGTAAGACAGTGCTTCATTACAATCATCTCAGCCATTTCTTAAAAGATCTAATGCTTCCGCTGTCATTTGGCTTCAACAAAGCATCATGATATGTCCAATGTTATCCACCATGAAGTAACTCTGTAATTTTCTGAGCCTAAGGCTAAAAAACCAAAGGTGTCTCAACCAGCAACCAAGATGTTGATCCTTTCAACAGCTTTTACTACTGGGATGCAAAGATCACATAGCATCATTTGCTTTTCAGACTGACAAAGAATTCAACACTTTCAAATGGTCATTTAAGAACAAAGCCCAAGTCACTAACCAATTACGTCAGTAATACTTCACAAAATCTTTACTCAAGTCAAAACTTGGCCCAATGTCTAGGCTATCACAACACAGTACAGCTGGAAAACAAGATGACCTTGATGTTCATACCATTCTGGATACAGACCCGAGACTATAGTCACTGTCACAACTCCACTTTGAAAACATCCTCTGTTTTCAGAAAGATGCACTTGTCTCAAACTTTCCCATTGGTATGGTTCCACCTTCAAAGATGTTACCACCCAAAATAACTTAAAAAGATCAGATCAACACAATGTCTTATTATGCATAAGGCTGTGATTTTGTTTGTTGAACAGTGGATAGCGAATAGGTATTACTGTGATTTTTTGTCTATTCGTATTTGTCCGTCAAATCACGATTTTGTTGTAAAATTGGACCATCTCGAATAGCGAACAGGCCAAGAGACCAATCGCGAGCTTCCCCGCCACCACAAAAACTGACGTAATCAAGTATATTTACTGAAATCTAATTTTTGTGAAAAGGGGGACAGTGTAACTTACGCACTTCTGATATGATTTAGAACACAAAAGAATAAGTTTGAAGTATTTGTAAAGCGCGGAGTGGTGCAAAAAAGGCGGGAAACGCTGTTCGTACATTCGTCTATTCGTTTCGTGGGGTACAAACAGCACCCTCTGTTTGTCTATTCGTGATCACTCAAAACGGATAGACAAACAGAAAAAAGGCAATTATGGCTATCTGTTTGTCTATTCGTAGGAACAAAATCACGACTTGAGCTCCGAACAGAGAACAGCCCATTTTAGCAATATTGCTGTTCGTCTATTCGACGAACAAAATCACAGCCTAAAGCACCACAGCCATGACTTGATGTCTGCTCTCATGAGTGAAGCTAATCTGAAATCCACCTTTTCTAGAAGTGAAGGTTGCATTATCCATTAAATGATAGTACTGGCTTCTCATAGACACTGTCGTTGAAGCAAGCTGTGTTATTCAGCAAGCTGATTGTGCTCTTTGGACCACCACAGCACAGGAATTGACTTTATGCTGACATTTTAAGAACAAGTCCGATACTGCTTCATCACATTCAATACATTGTTTGCCACAGGAGAGCAGGTGATTTCATTAGTTTGAACTTACTGATCAATACTTTTCTTTCAGTGCAGGTGCAATCTATGCATGATTCCTTCTTGTCATTGGCAAGTATTAAGGAGGACTGTGAAGTTGCTTTCCATGCTAATGTTCATTCATGGACTAACCATCATAGTCCATACATCATTGGACAACACTACAGCCTGTGGATTTAATGAGACACCTATGCTGTGGCAGAATCTCTCCAGTCCCTGCATTCTTCATGTTTACAACCAAAGGAGAATACCACATAGGATTCTGGGAAAACATTGCCATGTATTTTATCATGTTCTCATGAAAACAAGACAACATGATGGTCTAATGCATTGTTTGTGGTCCTGAATTGTTCCATGGGGTGTAGGCAGAAGTGCAATAAATTTATTGAGTTATTGGGACTCACATCTTCACCTATCATCATGACTGAATGCTTGCATCTTTTGTTTGATGATGACCAAGAATTCAAGATGATCAAATGTTTAGTAGGAAAGCCAGAGATAGTCTTTATCATTGACGATTTTCAACACAGTCAGAAATTGAAGAGCTAAAATGAACGTGATGGTGGATCTGGCATTATGATACCGGTGCAAATAAAATACCTGAAAAGCAGACAATTTACAATTAACCTCAATCAAGCAACAAAATTCTTGTTAATGAGTGGGAACTACATCACAAAGGCAACATTAGAATAATCATACTTGACAGCGATATCAAGGACTTTGTAGAAATCCATCCTGTTTCAACAAAATACATGTAATTTGTCAATCATAAGACATCTCAGGTTTGTGTGTGTGACAATTCATGAACATGGCTTGAAGGTCGGAATGTTTTTTGCTGTTGCAGAGTGAAGATGAAGAGTGCCTTCTTAGTGACTGATGGGATGCTCTTGAGATCTTTGATGAGGGTCAGGCCTTGCTGTCAATCATTGCTTGTCATTGAGGAAGTTAATTGCATCAAAGGTCTCGTGTTTGACATCTTCTATGACACAAGATACATATCAGTGGTGAGTGTAAGAAGTGTCACAACTATAATAGTGATACTATGAAGAGACATGCAAGTGACTAACATAACATGCATCTTGTCAGTGCCAGTTATATTGATGCACAAACCATGCAATGACATGAAACATTGTGAAACATGAACAATAATGCATGAACCTTGTTCAGACATAATGATGGGACCATTGGGGAGGGATGTAAGTTCTGTTGTATGTGCATGGATTAGTAGTGGATGAAAGCAAACAGGGTGTCATGACTCAGATGCAGAGGTGGAATCTTTATCATGAGAATGCTTATAAATATCAATTATGAGAGGTGCAATCAAATTACAGATTATTGGCATGGTTTATTATGGTGATATGCAATGCAATGCAATGTAATGTAATGTACCACACGTGTGGATCAAAAAATTTATCGGTACAATAGGCATATGTGAGCCTAGAGGGTTTTAAACATCAAAAGTTGAAGCTGAGTGCTAATGTTTCAACTGTGGACTACTCGATCTGTAAAAAGTATGTATATGAATATTTCTTATTAGTGTGCATCTACCTATACTTGAAGCCAACCTCTCACCATGAGTATCAAAAGCTAAGGAAATCATAGATAAAACAGCTAATATACTCAAATATTAATTGGTTTATAAAATGCTACAGATTATACAAACTTTGAAATCAACTTTTTGTATATTCATATTTTTGGCCTACTTGATTGACACCAGTCAACCTGAAACCTGGAAAATTTGGTTCTTCTTATCACCAGCAACATGCCAAGATGCATAGCTGCTGATAAGCTCTTATGGTTTAAAGTTATGTTTTGGCCCCATTAACTTGCCACAGATCACATCACATTAGGTGCAGAAGATTAACTGAGTAAGTACAAGTGAAAACACAAAGAGATTGACAGTTTTGGTAGGAATTGGCAAAAAGTATGATACCAAAGTCTAACCCAGAAAATAGTAAGAACACCAATAATTTCTTTACATGTAAGATAGACTACCTTCACCAGGATTGATTTTTGAAATATGTATCTTTTGGTATTTGGGGGGAAACTATTAGAGGTGGGTCTTGTTCAAGAATTCAAGATTAAGACACAAAGAATGTGTCTCATTTCAAACCACTCCAATCAAAGAATTGAGATGAGATTTTGTATTTATGGTTTGTGTACTTCCTCATAACGTAAATAAAAGCATAAGAAATAAGGGCAACATCTACTAGATATCTTAAGGTATCTTAGCACATCAAAATCCAAATTTCAGGGAATTCCGATTGGATTTCAATGGGACCTCAAAGCAACACAGCTGCAATTCAGGGCATTCATGTTGGACTTGACATTGAGACAAAGGATGTGTCCCTTTCATGCCAACTGTGCTGAATTTCCTGGCATACAAAACATCTCATACAATTACGTATCAACTTCATCCAGATGATTTGCTTGGTGATATCTTGGTCACAAACAAACCATGTTTTGATATGCTTGAGGATTTGAAGATGCCACTTCACAACTCCCATTATGTGTAATGATGAGGTTAGCTATCTCTTGATGAGCTCTTAAAACTTTTCTCAAGTGCCTTGAGGAGAAATTTCATCTGCCAACCTTCCATTTTAAGTTTTGAAGCCAATCATTTCTGTGCTGATGACATGGAAGTACCATTCTCAGCAATGTTGGCCTGGGACCTTGGCTCACGTAAGGAAAGCATGAAGAGCTTAATAAAAGAGTACCATCTTCAGCTTAAAAACAGGGTGAAAAATACCATGAAGACGCACTTCAAATCAGAACAGAAGAACTGGAAGGCCCTGATGGCCATTGCTCCTAGGTTGCAAATTCCGGAGGAATTCCGGCGGAATTGCGCGTTACACTGGAATATTTGCTAATTTTGACAGTAACGTGATTACTGTGATCGCGAGATTACTGAGAAAGACTTACTTAAGTACGTTACTCAATACTTAAGGACTGGGATGCCGTGACATCACAAAATATGACTCATTTTGACAAAATGTACAGTAATATGTCCGGAACCTACAGTAATTACTGCAGTAACTCTGATCGGTTACTGGTTACTGTGTTTTTCGGACAGTAACCAAAATCGGAATTTGCAACCTAGCATTGCTCCCATTGAAGTGGTAAGAATATTATTAGATGGATGCGGAGAATCAGGCCTTCTTCCTCTTGGACCTCTGACTCCTCCAAAAGAAGATCCATAGAACATCATCTAAACCTCCTCTGTGGCACAGCACTTATTCTTCCTCTTCTTCCTCTTCTTCCTCTTCTTCCTCTTCTTCCTCTTCTTCCTCTTCTTCCTCTTCTTCCTCTTCTTCCTCTTCTTCCTCTTCTTCCTCTTCTTCCTCTTCTTCCTCTTCTTCCTCTTCTTCTTCCCCTGACTCCTCTGACTCCTCTGACTCCTCTGACTCCTCTGACTCCTCTGACTCCTCTGACTCCTCTTCCTCTTCCTCTTCCTCTTCCTCTTCTTCTTCTTCTTCTTCTTCTTCTTCCCCTTCCCCTTCCTCTTCCTCTTCCTCTTCCTCTTCCTCTTCCTCTTCCTCTTCCTCTCCCTCTCCCTCTCTCTCTCTCTCTCTCTCTCACTCTCACTCTTCCCCTCACTCTCACTCTCACTCTCACTCCTCCTCCTTTTCACCGCATTGCAGCATGCTGGTATGCTATTCCCTATGAAAGATATTATATTGCAATGGGACATCGAATGGTGAATGTGGTGCTATACAAATTAATTACCTATTACTGCAGCAGCCATTGCAATTTCTTTCCAGCAAGCAAGACAGAAGAAAATTAATTATTGACAGCATATTGTGGACTGACTACATCTTGACGAAGGAGGTGTTTTGATTGCAGAAGTCTCATTTGTTAAAACAGAGGATGTTTGAAGTTTAAAAATAGAAATCTGCAAATAAGTTGGACTACCCTGCGGAGTGGTATATCTGTCATAGTAGAGATACTTATCAAAACTTAGCAAAGAATAATGTAAGGTTGGAGTGACATGATGTACATGTGCTCTAACCTTGGATAACAAACACATGCTCTTTGCACACTTTGCATGCCTAACAGGTGAACCCACTCATTTGGGGAATGAAGTACAATTTTTCAGGTAAGCACACATCAAAACATAATGCCGTCAAATCTATGTCAAACAAAAACCATTTATTTACAGTTATTGTGCTCCAAGCTAAAAAAACATGTTTTACCTATATTGGTGAATTGTTCAAAAGTGTCTCACAAAAGTAGAATGAGAAGGAGGAGAAGGAGGAGAAGGAGGAGAAGGAGGAGAAGGAGGAGAAGGAGGAGAAGGAGGAGAAGGAGGAGAAGGAGGAGAAGGAGGAGAAGGAGGAGAAGGAGGAGAAGGAGGAGAAGGAGGAGAAGGAGGAGAAGAAGGAGAAGAAAGAGAAGAAAGAGAAGAAAGAGAAGAAAGAGAAGAAAGAGAAGAAAGAGAAGAAAGAGAAGAAAGAGAAGAACGAGAAGAACGAGAAGGAAAAGAAGGAAAAGAAGGAAAAGAAGGAAAAGAAGGAAAAGAAGGAAAAGAAGGAAAAGAAGGAAAAGAAGGAAAAGAAGGAGAAGAAGGAGAAGAAGGAGAAGAAGGAGAAGAAGGAGAAGAAGGAGAAGAAGGAGAAGAAGGAGAAGAAGGAGAAGAAGGAGAAGAAGGAGAAGAAGGAGAAGAAGGAGAAGAAAGAGAAGAAAGAGAAGAAAGAGAAGAAAGAGAAGAAAGAGAAGAAAGAGAAGAAAGAGAAGAAAGAGAAGAAAGAGAAGAAAGAGAAGAAACAGAAGAAAGAGAAGAAAGAGAAGTAAGAGAAGAAAGAGAAGAAACAGAAGAAAGAGAAGAAAGAGAAGAAACAGAAGAAAGAGAAGAAAGAGAAGAAAGAGAAGAAAGAGAAGAAAGAGAAGAAAGAGAAGAAAGAGAAGAAAGAGAAGAAAGAGAAGAAAGAGAAGAAACAGAAGAAAGAGAAGAAAGAGAAGAAAGAGAAGAAACAGAAGAAACAGAAGAAAGAGAAGAAACAGAAGAAAGAGAAGAAACAGAAGAAACAGAAGAAAGAGAAGAAAGAGAAGAAACAGAAGAAAGAGAAGAAAGAGAAGAAACAGAAGAAAGAGAAGAAAGAGAAGAAAGAGAAGAAAGAGAAGAAAGAGAAGAAAGAGAAGAAAGAGAAGAAAGAGAAGAAAGAGAAGAAAGAGAAGAAAGAGAAGAAAGAGAAGAAAGAGAAGAAAGAGAAGAAAGAGAAGAAAGAGAAGAAAGAGAAGAAAGAGAAGAAAGAGAAGAAAGAGAAGAAATAGAAGAAAGAGAAGAAAGAGAAGAAAGAGAAGAAAGAGAAGAAAGAGAAGAAAGAGAAGAAAGAGAAGATGGAGAAGAAAGAAAAGAGAGAGAAGAAAGAAAAGAAAGAGAAGAAAGAGAAGAAAGAGAAGAAAGAGAAGAAAGAGAAGAAAGAGAAGAAAGAGAAGAAAGAGAAGAAAGAGAAGAAAGAGAAGAAAGAGAAGAAAGAGAAGAAAGAGAAGAAAGAGAAGATGGAGAAGATGGAGAAGATGGAAAACGTTGCTCTGTTTCAAATACAACAAGATTTTGAAAAATCTTGATCAATTTAAAAATTGTCACCTCACAGAGTGTATCCATGTGTGCTGCACATGTGAAGCACGCAATGCGCACCTGCTGACTGTTTTATACATGCAAGTGCAACACACATGACATAGTCGACATTACCTTCTTTTCTTAGCTCTGATGCATACATTTCGTCTGGTAAAATGCCATGTACTACTTCTTCAAATTTTAACTTTATTCTTCATCTGTTTTAACAAATGAGACTGAGTCTACCTCTTATATTCAAAGATATAGTAAATGAAATGAAAATCATAATCACACTAAGATGTCATCCAATAGACATGATAAAGACTCATAAGACATAATGTTTCTTCAAGCAGATGTCATGTGTGCATTACTCAATGATATATGTATATGCCACTAGGTCATACTATTGTCATGACAAAAACCTAAGATATTACCTATGAAAATTGAAATCAAATGATAATACTAACACTTCTTAAGGACTTCTTCAAGGTCACATACAAATTTTCTAGGAAAATTCTTAGTGAAAAAATCCATCTAACTATTTATGTGGTCCTGTGGCCAACCTATCCCTTATTCTCTAAAAGAGGAGGGTTATAATTCTATCATGAAGAGATTTCAAAACCTATACTCACAAAAGCAAACCCTAAATCCACCAAATGAACCCGCAAATCAAAAGCATCTGCTACTGCATCTCTCTCCAAATTACCTCAATGTGTGACCCTTGCTACAGTGTTCACCCTAATTCTACCATTCATCCAAGCATACCCAATAATAGTGAATACCCACTTCCTGTTATCTACTTGATTCATTGCTGTTGTTTGTAGTTGTAGAAGATTTGCCTTGTCCTGTGCAGTGTCATGCTTTTCAATTTCACCCTGCTGCACACACTTACTCCAAGTCCCAATAACATAAGATGGAAGCATTCTGACATCCTTTTAAAGGCCCCCAAAAAATTCAAAAGATACCAATTTTGAGGATCTAAGGCTCCCAATACATAGTTAGTGAAGTCTCAGCATTAAAAATATAGGTATCCTTGCTATTTGCAATCTAGAGCCTCAGTACTGTATTTTTTTTCTAGTCACACCAAAACTGTTCATTCAACTGTCACACAAAAGTAAGGTGGTGTGTGGGCATGATGTGTATATTATGTGTGTAGATGTCTTGAAAACCGGAAGTAGTTTTGTGGAGCTACACATATCAGCTTGTTGTTGTAGAGGAATACAATGGATTCGCATTGGTTTTCACTTCATAAGGGACACTTAACTAAGCCAAAAAACACAAATGTCAAGAAAATTGGGTGGAGTGATCTTAAAATCATATGGGACCTATAAACCAATTTTTACAGGATCTAGAGAAAATAGGAAGATTCCCCAATTGATGTCCTTCAAGAGCACATCAAGCATCCAAGTAGAATGGTGAACTATGCTGGAATGAAAAACTCTGAGATGCTGTACCATATTCTGCACCAGGTCTCATAAAAATGCTCTCAGTGCAAGACACACACTCTTGATTCATGCTCACTTAGCAACCAAGAGCTGTAAACAAACAAAGTGGGCTTTACCCTTCATGGTTAGAATAACACTTTTTGTGAAGAACTTGCTTGTCTTATCCACCTTTTTTATCATACTTCAAAACAACTGTATCAGAGATGCTGTGCTTGACATTGTGCAGTGACAAGCAATCAATATGGATAGAACAAGCTTTCGAATGCCACATCATCAACACTACCCACAGCACAAAACAAAAATACCTTCCTTCATAGCACATTGCAGATGGCATTGGCATCCCTCTCATGTTTGTTATTTCTTTCTGTTTTGCTTCTGCAAACTCCTTCTTGTAGTAAAACAGGAATCTATTAACCTTAGAATAAAAATCAACAGAACATTGTGTTGGAAGCTTGCAAGCCATAGTTTATTGTCTTACAAAACTTGGACACGTGAGAGTAGGATGACAGTTTCCAATTTGGCTTTGTTTTAACATCTCAGAGAGAAAGAAGAAAAGAAGTGGGGTTGAGACCTGAGAGAATGAGGACCCTGATGTTGTTTTTGCTGTAGTACAGTTCCAGGTTGGCATGATATCTGGGAGAAATGATGATGCTACAGAGCTCATAGGTGTCACCATACTTTTTGAAGAGGAAGTATTAATAATGAAGCCATCTTCATCCAAGAAACGCATGTACTGCTCATACACAGGGGCAAACAAGTTCAGCAGGTAAACAACAGATGCATTACCATGGCCTCATCATCTTGCGATACAAAAACACAACGCCATGGTGATTTTTAAACATTTAGCAATGAGACTTGCGGATTGTGATGTTGACGGATGTACCAATCTTTGGCATCTAACAAATTTGTGAATACACAAATGGCTGCTTCTTTGTCTTTGAATACTTCAACAAGATGATGCAAGCATATGATGACTTCATGGATTGAGGGCAATGCATGGTCTTGTTTACAATAGTGGAGTGGTTAGATGAGAGTGATACACAAGACAAGGCACATGAGCTTGGATGAATGTGTCAGAGAGCAAGACATGAAATTAGGATTTAAGTTTAGGTCAGTTTGAGTCCCTTGAGATGGGTGGGCACCCCCTCTCAGGGGACTCGATTTAGGGCACTGTTGAGGACTTCCTAGAAGGAGATTATGTCATTGCTAGAGGCTGGAAAATGTGGAAAAAAGGAAATAGAAAATAGGTATTGAGGGATCTGTAAATGTAAGGAGGGATCCAAGTGTCTTCTCTAGTGGTTAGTGGTGGGGACTATGAACTATAACTCATAGCCCAGTACCATACCAATTCTGTCCCATTTTCTACTGAATATGAGGACAACTATGAGCCATTTATCACTAACAAAATTACTAGTAAAAAGTATCCCTATGATAACTAAATGTAAAACCACATCTACTTTTAAGCATACAAAACACACAAAAACACCCCATGTCCTTGCCCTCAACACCCTATGCTCAGACACTGCACACTCCTGGTTCTTTTCTATTGTTTGCCCTTGCCTCTTCAGCCCTTTTTGCAGTTTGACTTTTTGCTGCCCTTGCCTTGCCTCCATCCTCCTCCGTTCACACCCTCCACAACAATTATCCATTGTTGTTTCTCAATATGACCCAGGCACCTCCTCCTCTTCCTCTGCCTCTCATGTTCTAGGTGTTCCTCTTGGGGCCGTGTCATGATGTACCTCTTCAAGTGATCGGGTAGGATAAAACTGATGTGCTCGACTTATATTACATCCAATATATTCATTTTCTGATCATAGATGCTCCTCAATGCACAGCTTAGACCTCCAGCTGATACCTGATACATCCACTCCTGTCAACTTCGCATAGTGGCATACCACAATAACAACACGTCTACTGGGTATTAACTGTCTTTGAAGAGTAGAGGTGGCAAATGTAACAGCTCTGCTGCCTGACCCTAATCTTGGACCCTCTTTTCCCTTCTACCTCTGTTTTTGGATGAGCAATTAATCGATCAGGTCCAGTAATGCACACAACATTCGTTGATCTTGCATGGGAATGTTTGTCCTGTGCACTCGGCTGATTTGTAATGCAATACCTCAAATGACCATCAGACAAAGGATTCTCGATTAGATTAGCAACTGTCCTCACATCAAAGTCATCAACAAAATTCTCATCCATATTCTCATAACAATCATATCTAAGATCCCTGACATGTCCATAGCGCTGCCTCCTCCCACCAAAGCAAGTAGATGGTACAATGCCAAAAAATGTTGTGAGAAGCTGAATCCGGTAGTTCTTTGAAAGCCAGAATATTTTGAGGGCCACTGAATTTTGACAAGCTTTGTTGTATTCTTTCCTGTCTTCAGCACCATCTCCAATTTCAATTCAAAGTTTGTTGCTATGGCTTGCAACTCTGTGTTCAAGAGTGAAAATGCTTTGTACTTCTCTCCAATGTGGTCAGATGACTTCTTTGTGGGCAGCTTCTCTGTGACCTGCCATTCCTTGATCAATGGATTGTGTCATGGATCATACACTGATTCTCCTTCCCCTTTACCAGGACAGTAATATTCATTCAAACAACAAGTAACTCATTGCAATCACTTGGCAACAAATCCAAATGTACTTTGTGCTGCATGCTGTTAGGAGGCCTGTCAACAACTGTACCGTATAATTGAAACTTTGGATTGGTGCAGTTAACTTACTTTGTACCCTGGGGTGTTTACTGGGACCCTATACTTGAAAATCTTCCTCTCCATAAATACCATCTTCCCTGTACCAATTGTTTTTTCTTTCTTAATCAACTTGGCTGCCTTGAAACCATACTTGATTCCTTCTTTTGCCAGAATACTTCTTCTTTCTGGCAGAGGTAATGGCAACAAAGGTGCCACTGTCTGTGTGGGGCTTAGACACAGCCATAGAGGCAGAGGGGATTTCTGCCTCATTCTCAGATTCAATGGGTTCAGCTGGAAAGAAGTGAAGTGGGGATGATTTAGACTCATCAGCTTCTGCACCTGCAACTGTTGGAATGTCAGGGCATTGTCTTGGTTCACAGGAGGTAGCATGGTGCCTTCAGCACTGACAGGTTTCGTCATGACTGTGTGCGTGGAGAGGACAGTGTTGCATTTGAGCAATGATGGTTCTACAATTGTTGATGGTCGATTCATTGACAAGAATTGTTGGCAGCAATGGTGGTGGATGTGTGCAGTGATGTGTGTAAAATAAAGACATCCAGAGCCCCGACACAAATTTGTTCTCCTGTATCTGTACTTTGTATAATAGAAACTCATAGCACCTTATGTAAAATCTTTCAAATTGATGACGCTCAATAACAACTAGGGACCACAAATTCCAGGACATTCCTGTGGGCAGATTACCTTGGACACATAAGGGTCAGACACCCAACTGAGGGAGGACTTTGGTGTGTCAGGTGGAGGCTATGAGTATGGGATTGCAGTTGAGTGCTTAAACACAACAACAGCATTTTGGGAGATTTGGGGCAATGGATGGGACTATGCTGGAGGGTAGGCTCATAGTCCCCACCACTGACCACTAGATCCTCCACTTTGTAATGTTTTTGAATAAAGGAAAAAGTTGGGTCTTCTCCATTGTTGTTATCTTTTGCGGTGGTGCAAGCAATGGCAAATCCATTTTTTTGTGTAGTTGTGAGCACGACCTTTGATGTAGATGCCGGCGTGTTCATTGACATGAACTCCATGATCACTTGCTGATTGATGATCATAGAAATCCATTGAGACATTGTACGAGATAACATCAAGATGGCGCAGCAAATGTTGGATGGCAATGATCAATTATTGGGACGACAGTGTGAAGGGATGCGCTGGGAGTCGTCTGGGTCCAAAATCGCCAACCTGCTGGTGTGATGGACCCAAGTAGGGTATTGCTGTGTCGAGTGAGTCTGGCGCTATCCAGAAAAAAAACTACTGCCGAAACTCCAGTTGGTTGTTGAGTTACGGTCAAAAAACGGTTTAGGCGGCCATGGTGGAGGAGCTTTGGAGATTTTGGATCTCTTCCGGTGGACAATTTTTTTCAAGAGGGGCATCAGTTGAAAAAAGGGGCATGTCACTTCCCAGGCCTCTATATAACTTAAACATCAAGATTTTTCAAAATCTTAGTTGTATCAAGATTTTTTCAAAATCTTAGTTGTATTGGAAACTGAACCACTTTTCTCCTTCTCCTCCTCCTCCTCCTCCTCCTCCTCCTCCTCCTTCTCCTTCTCCTTCTCCTTCTCCTTCTCCTTCTCCTTCTCCTCCTCCTCCTCCTCCTCCTCCTTCTCCTTCTCCTTCTCCTTCTCCTCCTTCTCCTCCTTCTCCAGTGAGACAGCGTTTTCACTTTGTGTGATAACAGGTACTTCTACTGTAAGCTCAAGTGAACTTACCTGTAAATAAACGTACATGGGTAGTCATCATGTTTTGATCCCTGTTTACCTTTAAAATTAAATCTTATTTCAAAGATGGGTGCAACCGCGTGCGAAGCGCGAGGCGCACGCGCCCATTTACCTCTAACCGTCCACAAGCCATATAATTTTAAACTACTACTTCCTCTGTTCCTACAAATTGCATTCTGTCTAGCTTGCAACAAAATGTCTTGCAGTGGCTGCTAGTAATTAGAAACTGAGACCTTTTCTCCTTCTTCTTCTTCTTCTTCTCCTCCTCCTTCTCCTTCTTGAGTGAGACAGATTTTTCACATTTTTCCAAAACAGGTACTTCCCAATAAGTTGATGAGAACTTACCTGTAAATATTTAATTTTTCGGGGTGACGTACATGGGTAGTCGTAATGTTTTGATCTCTGTTTACCTTTAAAAGTATATCTTATTTCAACAAAAACGGGCCCACGCGCCCATTTGCAACTAAGCATGGACAAGCCACTTTGTTTTCAAACTATTGCTTCCTCTGTTTCTACGGATTGCATTCTGTCTACCACGCATCAAAAACTCTTGCAGGGGCTGCGAGCTGGCTGCGAGTATGGTAATTATTTTTGGTCATCTCTTTTTAGTCTTGACGACTCACGCTCAACCTTTTAAATTGCTAAACAAGCGAATCATTTAATTGAAAACACTGCCAGTAAGATGAGGACTTTAAGCAGAATTAGAAAATGTGCAGCTGTTCTTGTCACGATGCCAATCGTAATTGGGGCGTTTAAATTAACCTCCCGTACCTCGCTATGCCATCCGTCAACGAGATGTGAGCGGCAACCAGTCGCACTTACCCATGTTTCCAGACAACTCAGGGGTTTCCCGTTATTTGCTTCCATCGATGATGAGGACGATGAAGACCGTCCGCCACGTGGCCGCATGTCATCGACGAAAGGAAACTTTTTTGAAGAGGTACCGACCGCCGCAGAACAAAAAAACGATGAAAAAAAGCAGCCCTCCTACCAAGATCTGGAAATGCTCGCCACGCCGTTTGACGAATACCTCCCAAAGATTAACGTTGTTACCCTTGTGGGACGCGTAGGAAATGATCCAGAACCACGTTACTTTGATGACGGGAAAGTGGTGTTGAATTTATCTTTGGCTGTGAAACGAAAATATCATCCGTTGGAACGCAAGGTCCGTGGGATCCGCTCTGGAGAAGAAGAGACGGATTGGTTCCCTTTAGAATTCTGGGGACGAGATGCCGAATATGTAACAAATTATGTGGAGAAAGGCGCACGTCTGGGAATTACTGGGAGTTTGGTTGGGAGTGCGTGGGTTGATAAGATGACAGGAGAGCAGAGGAGGAGACCTAAGATTCTTGTTAGACATATTGATATCTTGGAGTCTCGGGCAGAGGCGGAGTTACGAAAGGGGCAGAAAGGAGGTGGGCAATATTCTGGTCGGGGAAACAGAGATGGTGCTGGTTATGAGAGTAACGACGATGATGAGGGACCATCTTCCGCTTCTTCGGGGGGTTTCTTTGATTCGTGAGCCACTTCATTTTGCCTCTTGACCAGTACCATCACTATGCAGGTCTAAAGACAACAATAACTGTGTCCACAAGATCACGAAACACAACAAAACTGAAGTCTAGAACTTAATTTATCTATATGTTCATGTTAGGAAGACACATAATTTAAAACATTTAGGCCGTCTTCGCTACATAGCTCCTCGCCACAAGAGGAGCATTTGCTGATGAATCACTAACAAGTGGCTCTGGCGCAAAGCCCTGCTTGTCACAAGGTTCCATCTCTACATCGTCATCAATACTGCTTAACAAGAGCCTCCTGTTTTCACTGGCGGTTCGCTCAAGCCCACGGGCAAGTTCGTCGTGGGATAAAACTCCGTGCTTCTTTCTTAACTCTCTCCAGTCATCTCTGGCGGCTCGCTGCATAGCCTTGACAACCTTGATGTCGGAATTGCTCTCGATGGCGTACTCTATAGCATTACACTCTTCGTTGTCTTCGAGATTGAAAGATTCTGGGGCGGCGGCCTTGAACAGCCGAACGACCTGAAGCATGTTTTCGTTGACATCCTTCAAGGAAGAGGTTGTTGAATGGTTCCGCACGTAGTATTGGGCTACATAATGGATCGGAGTCTTCCCGGAATCGTCGGGGACGCCAGCGGCGGCGAAATTCTCGCAAATGAGATAATGAATTACGAGGGGAGAAGCCCCGTATTTTGAAGCGACATGAATGGCGAATCTCCCCAGAGCATCCGGTGATACCAAGCTCTTGGGGTACTTCGACGCTAAGAGGCGGATGATGGAGAGAGGCGCATGAAACCGACACGCGAAATGCAAAATGTTGTCTTTGTTAATCGCCGTCCCGTCATCGATTGGGATGGACTCGACGGGTTCTGATGACACCAAGCTCTCTACTTGGTGCCAGCTTTGAATTGAAATGAGTCGTGCCAGTGTCACTGGGGTTTCGGCTTGCTCGGATTGAGCAGCCATGGGATGTTTCAGCGACATCTCGTCCTTGGCTTGGTGCGGTGTGATTATCCGGCTCTTGCTCATGAACATGTTCATAATTCTAGAGTTATCCATCAGCTGGAGTTTGGGTTTACGAATTTTTGTGGGGTGGGACTTGCTCATTGCGTTTGCGATCAACCATCCGCGTGTGGTCGTTTGATTGCAAATCAGAACGCTGATTTAATTATGAGGCTGATATAGTAGAAGCAGCTAATCATGACGCGATTGGTCTCACGAGAGTTAAAAAGCCTATATTATTGCAACAGGAGTTCTGAGCATTCAGACAACTGTCACCAGCGCTTGAGGTCATCATGCATAAGAATTCTCAAACACGCATTGAGTCTACCAAAATAACATTGCAGGCAACATTCGAGAAAACAACGTGATGCCCCACCCGGGGTTGTCAAACACCATAGGATAACTTGCTTGACAAAGCAAGAAGGAACTTTTTATTGTACAATTTACACACTCCAGTTGCTTTCTGAAAATGACTACGCAAAGCATTATGACCACAACTGGACTAAGTCGTTAATCGTCGACGTCACGAACAACTCCGCCTATTATTTCTACGAGTTGTCGTATTAGACTACTATTGAGAGAAGCATGGACTTGCTTGCGGGTATCCTGGTTCGATTCGATTCATTACCGATGACACGTAAGTGGGAACCGAGATATGGTCCATTTGGAAGAAACACGAACTTAACACGTACCATACTTACGTCCAACATCATAAATGTGTGGCTAGCTGTGGATGCTCCATGAACTTCAATGTTCTACAGAACAACAATTTCACGACTATAGCTCAGGTACGAGCATTACATTACCAAAAGGAAGTCAATAAATTGTTATGCCCACCTGTACTCATGATCGTAAAAGAACATCCAAAAGTATGTTGGGTACGTTTATGAAAAAATTACAGCACCGAGACAGAGACACTCTATTGTACCATACACTCATAGCACAGAGACGTAATTGGTTTCCAAACTTTTAGACATTAGTTTTTTTCGGCCAAATAACACACTCTGTTTGTTCTAAAGCTGTCTTCTTTAGATTCACCTCATCAACACCAATTTCCCCATATTTGTCACTCCCAGTTGGTCTTAATATTACCAGCAGCCGCTGCAAGATTTTTTGTAGCGAGTTATGGAATTATTACCGAAAACTCACTACCCATCACCACGGTTAGGTGCAGAAGGGGATGCTGGTGATTGTGCGGTGTGATGTGTGTGATGTGCTCTGTACAAGATCGAATTCACTTTGAACTGTTATCTGGACTTTGAACCACTACAGAGGTATCGTACTATTCCTCTGCACGATTGTACACATTTCGAAAAAATTCTTAAGCAATGATGTCAGATAGTCTGTCCATAGTTTACTTGATGTAACCGTAAAAAATATTGCACATAAACGCGCGAACAAATGGAATTTTGATGTGTAGTGCGAGAATTTTCGACGCTTTCAATATCTGACAACTATCTTTGCATAGAAAATATACCAATTTCTCCGTGTTGGACTTTGAACCATTATATCATTATAGACCAAATATGTTGGCTAGTTTAAGGATGTGTTATAGACCACTTGAGAATGTGTGGAGCTGGACTTAACCTCTCAAGATAGTCACATAGGGTTTTACAATCTTGGCTGGATCTCAGCATGCAGATGTTGGAGTCACACGAGTAGCCAAAGATATCTGACATATAGTGATTCGAGGTGAATTTGATCTTGTACGGTGGTACCCGCCGGGTAGGTTAATAGAAGTAAAAAATTACAAGCAGCCACTGCAAGCTTCTTCAGCAGCGGTGGGAGCCTGAAAAAAGGAAAAGTCTTGTTTCCAAATAAAGATATATAACAATGGACGCCGGTTAGCTTGCGCCCCGCGCTCGCTTTGCTCGCGCTGCACGCACAGGCACGACTTTTGGAGTATGTGCTTTCCAATTTAATAAAGCAGGAGCGCCGTGTGCATGGGCACGACTTTTGTAGTACTTGCTTTCCAATTTTACTAAAGCAAGCTTCATGTGCACGAGCGCAGTGAATTTAGATATATTTTAAAAGGTAATCACAAATCAACAGTCGTCAAATACCCATGCTAATCAAAAATGAAAATAAGTTTTTACAGGCAATTTGAAGGTCTGTATGATTCGCCTATAATATTCAATAGTGAAAAAATGTCTCATGGAGAAGAAGGAGGACAAGAACAAATCTCAGATGATAATAAACTAAGCTTTTTTCAAGAAAAAGTCTTTATGAAGACAAGAGATACGTTTTTTCATCGCATGAGGACAACTAACTTCATTTGGGGTATAAGAACCACTAAAGGTATCATTTTGAAATGACCGCATATTTTGTGATTCTTATGTTCTGGTCAATATGGAAAGTATAGACCCTGGGGATAATTGTGGACGGGATTGAAAAATTGTCAATTATTGACTAAAAAATAGTAGATAGTATAGACTCCTGTGGATTAAACAGTCTCAAGAAAGTCAATCTGTCGATTTTTTTGTTAGTCAACATGTCGACTGTGTGAGTCAATGCTATCAACTCTTGAAATCAACCAACTATCGACCTCATTACATAGGAATTTGTAGCACTTAGTGCCAACTATAGACCAACTATTGAGGTTTCATCACTCATTGATAGTTGGTCGATTGTTGGTCGAGATGTCGACAAGTATAAAAACAAAAGTCGATACTATCCACTTCTATTGACCAAAAGCTTGATAGAAGATTGACCTATCGACTTAGTTGTCGACTTTCAATTGACTACTATCAACTAAAAGTCAATTATTGACCAACTATTGACCAATCTCAGAAAATTGATAAAGTTGGTGGTCTTGCAGTTACAATTTCAGCTAAATGCTGCCCTTGATACAACAAGACAGACAACTTTCAATTCTGGCAATATGTATCATCAGATGGAGTCGTCAGATGTCGTCAAGAACATTTGGAGTGTTGTTGCGATGTTGTCACTTGAGTTGTCAACGGTAGTCACCCAATGTCCTCAGGGTTGCCAGGATCATATTTCGGGCATCACTTGAGTCACCAGGTGTAGTAAGTAGTAGTCATATTGTTTGTCACTTAAATTTGCCGTGCATCACTTGCGATCATTAGTCGTGTTAGTCATCACCTTGTTGTCCTTGTTGTCCTTGTCATCAGTCGATCATAATCAGTCATGTGTGCAAGGTTGTCAATGTCCTCACGTGGGTCATTTGTGACGTCATGAGGGGTAGTCATGAGGTAGTCATGGGCATATTGGGGGTTATCAAAATATCTACCCCAGTGGTCTTCAGGGTCATCAAGGTGTTGTCATCAGCAGTCATCAGGGCCATTTATGGTTAGGCACCAGAGTTAAAAAATTCCACAGTCATCACTTGTTGTGAGTTTGGTTCGAGAGCAATTTCAGAATGGCAAAGTTGCATGTCTTGTAGTCCTGTGTAAACATAAACTACTTATAAAATACTCAAGAAAACAGTATTTGAGTATAGGCAGATGTTGCATGGATTAAATATTGTAGATTGAGAATACTGGATGTGTGTGTGGGTGGCGGGGGGGTTAACATTATGAGCTGGGAAGCTATGTGATAGAGATTTTGTATTTAGGCACATTTTTGCAGTCCAAATCTCAAATGAATATTGTGCAGTCAAATTGTTCTTTTGATGGCATGCCTCATGATTGGCTGGGGGGTAGGATTTCCCTACTATTTTTAGGATTAGGATGGATGCAATCATTGCACCCTACTGTAGAGCACAGTATGTCTTCCAAAATTATATGGGTGCAATTGTTGCACCCATAGCTGGGTGTTAATAAAAAAAGCCGTTTCTCTTCAATCAGGTTTTGTTTTGTGCCATCTGGATGAGAAATTAATGAGAAATGACACTATACTATTCTTTTCAGCTTTTTGCTTAAAGTCACGTTCTGTGTTGTGTTGCACCATCTCACTCCAGGGCTTACTGTTCTCGCCTTACTTACACACATCTATTGCACTAACATGCATGCATGGTCTGAATGTTATGGCACATCAGTGTATGCTTTGTTTCACAACTTACATCTACTAGTGTGGCATCTTGAGATTTACAGGCAAGATGGTCTAATCACAGGTGATGTAAAAATACGTGACAATATCATGTAGAACACTGTGAGAACATCTCAGAAAATTATTTGGCACAGTGGGTCATCATTCCATATAAAATATTGAAGGTACATGTATGTACATCATGCTACATTTTGAAAAGTATGACATCATTGGTTGCTCCTCGAGCTTTTTATCAATGTTCCACCATTATTTATTTCAAAACTTGTTTGTTTTGAGTTTTTGTCTACAGAGGAAATATTTTGAAAGTATGGATGCAATTATTGCACCCATAAAATATTGGTTCATTATTGCACCCGTAAGAATAATGGAGATTTATTTTTAGCCAGTGTAGTAGAGAGACTGTATTCAATATTAATTCTTTAAAAGGAGGGGATGTTGTATTGAGTACTGTTACAGAAAAGTTCCAAATAGTACACCCCAAAACGTATGACTTCTCCAATTTCTGTGATGCAGCATACTGAGCGGCGCTTTTAGAGCTTTTGTTTATGTAATGGAAATATTCAACATACCCTCAGTTTTTAAATTCTATTAAGAAAAAAGGTCATCTAAATCCTCAATCTGATATTTTTGTTTTGATTGATTTTTGTTTTTGTGATGATCATAATTGTTGTCAAAAAGGTCGTTATCGTGATCATTATAAAACATGGAAACGTTACCTCAGATGACATCAAAAACAGATCTTTGAAGAAGATATTTCTTGACAGATGACATGTGACTAATGCATCTTCCCTACTACTGTTCATGCACTCTCCTTGATTGCAAAATCTGACCTGTCACCACACATTGTAATTCCATACAATACGCAGTTGCATTGCAACATGTCTCATTGTGTTGCTACAGATAGTGTAGTGACATGCAGGGCATTGTCACACACAACATAGTGTTACATTGACACATGACATTGTGTTTCATCAACACACAACAGATTGTTGTGCTGCAACATAATAGCATCCACACTCATGATACTTAACTGTGCACCCTCAGCATGAGCAAAGATACAACCATACTTGAACTTCACCCTAAAATAAGGTAGCAGTACAAATTGACTAACATAGAGAGGAGACGTAAAAGACTTTTTGCAATGACAATGGCTATAAATTAATGTTTGACAAACCCTACTGAATGACAGCCAAAGTCCTTTAAAAGTTTTGAAAAAGGACTTGCGGTCCCCCTAAGACAATTTTTAACTTGGGGGTCTACCATATAAATCTGAGATTATAATAGTGACAGTATTATAAGGACCGTTTGACTAAATCTCATGACATTTGCATTATTTTATGTCAACCAACCAAACAACTAATATCTTGACACAAATAGATTCTCCTTTTCCCATGGGGTTATTTAGAAATTTGGGTCAATGAACATCACAAGTCACCATACACACATGGTTGTTAACCCCATGTCAAGTACATACTTTAGATGCACTCCTTTTAATTAGAACCTAATCATCTGAGCTTGTAATTGTCCAATTTCAGAAAAATAATGCTACAACTGAAACTCTGTTGAACTGAGATCCAGAATTCTTGAATCCATCCAAATGTCAACATTCATTTCAATAATGGGATCTAACTCTTAATTGTCATTTCATTTCCAACTTGACTAGCCTTGACATTTTGTTACCTACAAAAATTGTTGAGACCAAGGAGTCAAAAATTGTCACGTTTTTGTTGCTTCTCTTTTTTTATTGAGCAACCCATATGCATTGTGGAGCGGCAAATATCATGGCAGAGCAATGGGTCTGATGGGGTAGCTAAAAGGTGGGAAGGGTCACACATAACAGACATGAGACGTATTTAAGTTAAACAAAAGATATCCACATTTTTGTGACATACTACAACAACTGCTTGCACCAGATTGTAAGAAGAACTATATGATTTCTTATCGATTTTGAGGTTCTTATGAGTCAGTTTACACAGAATTTTTTTTGAGGTCTGCAACCATCATTGGTTATGATCTCTAAATCCGAAATCAGGGGGTTAAAATGTGTGGCTCTGTTAGAGCTTGCAGTGTCCAAGTCTATCTGAAGCTGTAGGAAATGTCAGGTATTAAGCACCATCAGAGTTAGCACATCAACCCTATCATTTTAAGATTTGTTCAGCTCTCCTATGTGACACATGATCTGATGATATTGCCTCAAGAGATAGTTTATCATTGAACAGGGCAATCTCAAAGTGGACATCTAGTAGGAGTTACTACAAAAATAGATTATCCATAAAAATTATTGCCAAGATACCAATGTAGAAATTTGAAATTTAAGCACTAAAAATTGGTTTAAAAACCAATGCTTACTGTAGCACTGAAGTTTCACTTCATTTGATATAAATATGCCTTGTCTTTAAGTCACACTACAATGTCTGGGGGTGGGGGATTTAAAAATGCAAGATGCAGGATAACCGTTGAAAAGTTGATTATGCACTGTTTTTATAGTGCATAACACCACATATCTTTTTTGTTAGCAAAGAAATCTGATGTGTCTCAAAAGTTTGGATACAAGAGTAAGAAGCCTTTTGTGCCAAATTCTGCACTACACTTTCAGCTTGAGCAGTCTAATATGTGTGAGGAAACAAACACTAGGAAGAATTCTCAAATTGGAGTGGAACCCAAGACCCTCTAGACTCACTAAGGATGTCTACCAACTGTGTTTTGCCACATGAACATTATGCAAATTAGAAAGGACTAGTGCTGCGATCTGTATCAATACTCGAAACAAGGTATCAAATATAGACACTCTGTGACTGTGACACGCGAAAAAATAAAATAGACCCTGATCTGAGCTGAGTTGAATGTACCCCAGAGTTCAATGAAATAAGTTTATTTTGGGACTTTTTAATATATTGTGGCAATGTCATGCTGGACTTAGGCTCTGTGTACATTCCTTGACAATCCTTTAGTGCAACTCTTGCACCACCTTGACAGTACCTAGAAACATACTCAATAATCTCATCGCATCTTTGGTAGCTGATATACATTAGTCATTTTATGGTTTGACACAACAGACTGACGACAGAAGAAAATGTTGAAGCGTTGTGTTAGGGAATAGGGAATCCCAAAACACTTTGAGATCATTGCACTCTTGCTTTCTTTCCCTTTTTAAAAGTCCTTTTTGGCCATGAGACAATTGTTCCCTCACCTTGACCTATATCACATCTTCTACCCGGATTGCCCAGTACATCTATGGTGCATTTTGAGTTTTGGTCTTGGTCTTGTGGCACTAACAAACACTTATTTGTGCCCTGTTCTTAGCACCTGACTAATTAGCTTCTCCTCAATTGGCAAGTTAGTATGACACCCGTCTTTATGAATATATTTCTCCTATGCCAAGTACCTAATATGGTGAATTTTAGGGGTGATCATGGCGTCACAACGGGAGGCCCAGAGTATTTTGCAGCTAGGTGCAGCTCAAAAATGGGTTTGCATGATGTTTAGCCACTGCGCCCAGGTGCGGCCCTGTTCACAATCAATAGTACAAAATCAGACCCTGTTCACAATCAATAAATGCCCATTGGATGCAATTTTTTGTTAAATTGTCAAACACTGTTGAAATGAAAAGTTTTACAAGTGTTGAGATCTAGTTAGAAAGCCCCTCGTTCACCTACATGGTATCCAGGAATGAGACCGGCGACAAATACTAAGAAGTTTGGTGTATCAATTTTATGTCTTAATAGCTGAGAATTACTCCAGGACAGAGGACATGATTCTTAATATTGCCTATCTAACTGTACATCACATCACACAGTCATTGATGTGTGTGCTCTTCATAGAATCACACAATATTGATGCTTGAAAATTGATTGGTTTGAAAGATATAAAAAGCTTGACTGCCATCACATGAGCCCACAGCCATCCAACTAGCTCAACTGCCATTGCAGAAGCTCGACAGCCATTGAACTACCTCAACTGTTATGAAATGAGATTGACTACCATCACATGGGCTGGACTGTCATTGAACTGGCACAACTGTCGTCAAGCAAGCTTGACCGCCATCAAACAAGTTTGACAGCCATTGAACTAGCTTGACAGCCATTGCACAACATTGAGAGCTATCACACAATCACCTCAGCCATCAAACACTTCTTGACATCATACATGTTTTCTTTATTAGCCATCGTTGCATGTCCTCAGCCCTCACATGAACTACTCAGCCATTGTTGGATATAAGTAGTGTGATATTTAACACTGTCCTTTTCTCAAGGTAATCCGTCAATACACAATAGCTATTAATTCATTTTCATATTCAGTGCATGAAATAAATTGTACTCGAAATCTATTAGCAACTACTATTTGTTATCGTAAATTCAAAATGGTATTGCCTCGGGTCGTGATCTGCCCTTTGTTGGGGTTGATCATGATCAGGTACTGTCTGAGCTGAAAAGCAATAGTTTTTTGTTTTTTATGATCTGTTGTTGTTGCTTGTATTGAGAAAGAGTTTTCCTATTTTTTGAATATGGCAACCATTTATTCTTGTCATAGGTATGGCTCTGTCAAAGATGGAAATTCTGATCCTTGTAGTAGCCACTTTCTCTTTCATGGAAGCCAGGAGACAAAACTAGGCCCTTTCTTATTCAAGCTGGGAGACAAAACGAGGCCCTCTCTCTTGGAGGCCTGGAGACAAAACTAGGCCCTGATTCAACAATCCACCAATTATCAAGTTTAGTAGTCCAACATAAGAATAACAGATAACAGTGCAGCAGAGGTGAAGTAGGCTGAAGCAGCAATTGCATGTTTGGCTGCATTATTATTTTTTAGCAAAGATCTTTACACATAGTAGTATTCAAGGAGTGAGTAGATGTCTCTGAACTAGAGCACAACCAAAAAGCAGGAAAATCTCACTGTCTGAAATTTGAAAATTACCACTTTAGACAATTATATGTTCAACTGCTGAAATATGCATGTCTTGACCTTAGTTTCACATGTCCTGGACATGTCCTGGACGTGTCCTTGGGCATGTCCTTGGGCATGTCCTATGTCCTTAATTTCTCCAGGACATGGGTTTTTTGTGGACACGAGGACATACGTCACTGTTGACTCCCATGTCCGCTCCATGTCCTCAGAAGTTTTGACTTACATACATTACATAACAGTATCTAGGCACATGCCACGGTATCTTGAGTATTTTTGTACTGCAAGCCTTATGGATTGCACTCAAATGAATGTAATATGCATGCAACAGCTACCACTCTTGGTATAGTTCATCTGAAAGTGTCAGAAAGGACCCTTAAATGAATCCATGTCCTGCCATGTCCTGCCATGTCCTCTGTGTCTAAAATTGAATGTCCTGTGTCCTCATTTGAAAACACTAAAAACAAGAGATGTCCAGGACATGTCCTGGACGTGTCCAGGACAAACAATTTTTGGACGCGGACGCAGCAGACATGTGAAACTAAGGTCATGACAAACTTATCATTGCAAGTTTACCAGGATAGCTTGGACGCGGACGCAGCAGACATGTGAAACTAAGGTCATGACAAACTTATCATTGCAAGTTTACCAGGATAGCTTGCCACACTTACTCTTGCAAGAGTCTGGCTCCCCATCATTACTCTTTGTTACAGTTGGAAAAAATGGCATCATATCTTAAATACTGTCCCACAGGTGAGTTGCATTTAACCCATCCCACTTTTCATTTGACCAAACATCATGCTCACAGCAAAATACTTCACCAGATTAAGAATGTGTTTAATGAAGTGCCTCCCAACTCCATGTTTGTCAAAGTGAGCCACCTGCTTGCAACTGATGTACTTTTTGGATGCACAGTCTCTGTTGGACTTCCCATCTGATGCAGTATAATGACCCAAATCAATGACATGTTTGGATATGACCAAGTAGCTGGCAACTGGTTGAGTGCACCATGATGAAAACCAACCAGAAGTCCATCCTTCTCTCTATTCTTCAAATGCTGCTTCTGTCTGTGCTTAATGCAACCATTGATTGCCCGCACATGCAAAACCATTTTGTCGTCAAAAGTTATTTCAATGCCATCATCCTCTTCAATTCCACCAGCATCAAAGTCATTGGTGCCATCTTTTCAGGTAGTGGCAATTGAACAGGCATAACAGAAGTCATTTGTTTGATAAGCTGATCTAGTGTATAGTCTATCTCCCTTGAGAGACCATACCCCTCACCTCTAACCAATTGCTCATCTAGCTCTCCTTGAGACCAGCAAAGATCTCATGTGTGACTCTGGAATTGTCTGACAATAATGCAGCACTCATTTCATTGAGCTTCTCTATATGTATTTCAACCTTAGCCATGTCAGGTAGTCCGGTAAATGTTGGAGTATCATCTGTTGCATCCCTTTGATATTGTGTTGTTGCATGCTCAGAATGAGGAGTATCCTTGGACCAAAATGGACTCAAGCAAATGACATGTTCTATCAAGCCAGGTCCTGTGATAAATCAGTTGAGCGAGGTATGACTTGAATAATGCAAACATCTTGCCATTTACTGTACTGGCAGCTGGCATCCTTGCTTTTATCCAGTCATTAAACCCTTTGACATCTATTCCTTATCAACAGGGCTGTATTGAGAGAAGTCAATCCAGCACTGCTCTGAGAATAAACCCTTACCAAGCCTCCTTTAGTCAGAAGCACATCGGCCAATATACATACCAATCTCCCACTCCTTTGTACTTGATATATCAGCTCAACAACCACATAATTTCGTGTGCAACTCGCAGAATCACAAAACACGCTCCGAAAAAATCCAGATCGACCATGGGGTCCGAATTTGCACGCAAAAAGGTGCATGATATGTGCACAAAGGTTAACTATGTGAACATAACCAAAGTTCCTTAATCTAGAGAAGTGTTTCTCGTGTGACTCATTTAGCAATTAAGTCAAGATACTGCAAGTTTTTCTGGGACTAGAGGGGCATGAAGTTCAAGTACAATTTCTACCATCAATGCCCAGAATTGTCTGGCATCTGGTCTATACTTGCAAGTTCATGCTAGCATAAAATTGTGATTACGTCCCGCTGGAACTAAGTATTATTGCTTTATAGGAATAAGTAGTCAACTCTGCTGACTGCTGACAGTCATGGTGTCATTCATGAACCATTGCCTGTGACATTGAGATCCTTACAAAACAACCAATTTGTTGCCTTCATCAATTTCATCTGAATCTCGTTATCCCCTGTCATCATCCCTCCAATGTTCCCCACCCTGCCCACCACCTGCAGCTGAAATGGCTGCAGCTCTTGACGTATAGGACAGAGGCACAGCAGCCTGATTCAATTGCCATCAATATTGCCTTATTCAATTAGGCTTTTGGAGAAGGTTCTGGTAGAACCATCCTTTGGAATATCACAGTGAATAGCCGCACTGGTCGTGGCTCTAGTGGCATTGGGGGAGGAGGCGAACAGATCATCACTGATTTATTTGGTCGTGCTACCACCAATTGAAATGGCATAGCAACACACAGGATTATCAACACCCTTGATCTTTTTGTTGAGGCCTTTGGAACCATAGATGTATCGGAACAAAGGGGATGGAACAGCAGGAGGCAGAGGTAGAGAAGGTTTCAAGCCAGAGGTTGGGATCACTGTGTAAGGAAGCACTAGAGAGACACAAACATGGCCTCAGTCAGACGGAGGGGAAGAGCCCACTACCATTTGCAGTATATTAGTACTTTGCTGACATCCTTCACTGCAGCAATACTGCCGGTCACATTGAAAATTATCTATTTTTGCTCCTGGATTGTAACTTGATCTCTCATGTGGATGGTGTTGGACTTCAAATATCTACCTAGTTAACATGTGACCTGATTCTCTCCATTTCGCTATTGGGCCCACAAAGACAGACAAGGTTGGCAATAACCACCGCTCCCCACACAACCGTCCCCCCCCTCACTCCAATCGGACAGATCCGTTCTCCAATTTTCGAGTGCAGGAGCGTGACCTAAAGGGTTGTATCGCATCTACAGGTGTTGTAGATGCGATGAAGCCCTGTAGGTCACACTCCTGTGCTCGATAATTGGAGTCCACTGCATTTACATTTTGGGCGGCGAATCCCATGGTTGTCGTGTAATTTTTCATGGTCAGTAGCAAATATCTCAAATGTTTTTAAAAAATTACGGTAGTCACTAAGTATCATAGGAGGCAGGAAAAAGCATCTCCAAGCTGTAGGAAAAAAGGGCAGAGAGCTTTGGACCAATCACTAACAAATCCAACAATCAACTTAAAGCAATAGCAGAGTGGAGAGATTCTGTGATGACTCAACAAACAAGCCTGATAATATTATAGCCACCATTACCAATGTCAGTTAACAAAACGCAACAATCAACCAATATAAACGGGAGCAAAGAAGTTGGGGAGAGTTCAGGTAATTAATGTACCCTTCTGTTTATTAATTCATCAAGCAATTAACTAATTGTTTAATTAATTAATTAATATTAGTTACTAACATGTTACTTAGCTTCGTCCTCTCTACTTAAAAATGTCTTTGTGAAAATATTTTGTCTCCCAAGTGATACTGTGGATATTGTACTTACCTATATGTGCACTTTGTCCATACACTTGTATTAGCTAAAACGTCAGCTGGACTCATTAAGGAATTGGTACAACCACTTGTGCACAAAAAAGTTCACACATGTTGTAGATTATGACTTTTACATTTCAAAAGTTGGCGATTTATTTAACCCTTTCCTGCATCTCCCGCCATACTCGATTTTTCGGCGAGACGCAAAAATTGCCTTCACACATTTCCGACCCCTAAGAAAACCGAACGCTAGCACAACCATCGCGACACCAACACAACTCGCGATCACGTAGTGTCATCTAGACACAATTGTTACCAGCACGCAGCCATCACGATGTCTGCGTGTGATCCAGGAGAAGAGTTCTGGGGCAATCTTGCTAGGCAGCAAGAATTTTTGGATCCGGTCGCCTAAGATGCATGGGCTCGTGAAAACGAGGAATTTGTTGATGAAGGTGATGACTCCTTTGCCTCAGGAATCACAGATCTCCAAGCTGATGGTTCCTTTGGCTTAAGTTTTGCTCCGACAACAACCGAGCAGACCAATAATGACCTCCCTGATGCCTCTGCTTCTGACACGGCCGAGGTGAGTTTTTGCACCAAAAATCCACTTTCATGCTTGTGACTAATTTGGTATTTTGATAATGTTCTTGGACCCAACAGGCCCCTACCCCCGACGTCCCTCCCAGGCCAACTCACAATCAAATTATGTCGAACCTCAATTCAATATTTCTCCATAAGGTTGTTGAGTGCTGTACGACACGCGAGACTTTCTCCCGGCATTAGCTCGTTGTTTGAATCTACAAGATGGTTCGATAGCAGTGACTTTGTTGGCGATTCATCTCCTTTGTTTGTACGTTTAAGCACTTTTTCCCAGCGAGCACACATGGCAAGGCTGAGTTCGATGCCTGCCGCGCCTCCGCCTACGACAACAACGTTTGTGTCACAGTTGGATAATCCATCAGAGTGCTGCTTCTTTGATAAGTTTGGGCCAATTTAGTAAAAGAATGAAATATTATGTACACTGCAATGCCATGAGTTCATTGGATACCTCACCTCAACCTCTCGGTCAATATATCTTCCTCCATTTCAATCCGCCGTACCAAATCCGTCGGCCTTGTAGAAATACAATATTAACTGACACCCGGTACCGTCGTAAAGTCACGAGTTGTACTCCCAATGTCATTGGAAACCACATCAAATGGGATATCTTTTGTGGTGACGACAGCGCAATGATCGCTGTTTGGGTCGGGTATTTCTACGTGCACTAGCTTCTGTTTGTTGCTGGTTGCTTCGTGTGGAGCTGGTAGTGTCATGCCCACCACTTTGCCATGTATACATTCCTTTCCTGCCCATTTGGCTAAGGAATGCAAATCAATTTGAACTGGAATGACACGATTATGCAATATTAGGACAGTCGTCATTGTTGAGACAATAAAACATGCTTGTAATGGTGATAAGTGCAAACATGTTTGAAGACAGAAACTCACCTTGGTCAAGAGTAGACAATTTAGCGACACATCCCGGAACCATTCCACTGTAGGAAGCCAATGACTGAAGGTCGATCAACGTGACATGAATGTTTTCCGGTCTTGTCCTTGAATTCAGAGCTTTAATCACTTTAATTTGGTGTGTGTATTTAAGTGTTGTGCATGTGTGATTGGTACTAGATTACATGGTCACAACAGCTAAAAATGTAGAACAATTATCACTGAGTATGGTACTTCTCATATAGGAGGATATCTACCTAACCAGCCAAATCTGGGAACTCCAAGATGATACTACCATAGCACCATCTACAGATGGATTATCAACATGAAACTTGGTAACATCATCAGAATCGGTCTAAATAAGAGTATGCCATGCTCGGAATGAGCAAAATCGGCTGAAAACTGACTGAGTTACGCTGTTTTCTAGCCAAAGGGCCCCTGAGAGGCCCCGATGCAAGAAAGGGTTAACCCAATGTTCTTTTGGGTTCATCGTGTCTTCCTGGAACAGTACAATACCATAGGATTTGTGATTCCTATGTTCTAGAACAACAGGATTTTTTTCTCTGGGCTTCACCAAACCCCACAGCCTCACTGAAGCGTAATAAATATACAGGGGAAAAAATATTGAAGGAGTGGTATGGTACGCTACCATACCATACCATACCTAACCTTAACCACCTACCACAGGGTAAATTATCATATAACACTGTGACATACCTATGACACACGGTTTTGTAATAAAGGTATAAGGAGAGGACTAGGCCGTCATCTTCTGATCTCTTCGGCCATATTGGTACCGTACAATACCATAAGAACAATGCCATTCATTATTTATGTGGTCCAGACAGGGTCAAACGTTGGTACTACATCATAATACCGGCCTGCTCCACGAGAAACAGAAGGAACTACAGCCGCATAATCAATCCCTATCAATCCCAGCCAAGCAAACCATCACATAACCCAAACATCCAGCAATGAGCGAACAAGACTGCCCCATCTGCCTTAACCCCATGGCCAAGCCAGACCTCGCCCACCCCGTTCCCTGTCCATGCTCCTTCAACTTCTGCGTCACCTGCCTCTCCTCCCTCTTGGCAAGCAGCAAGGACGACTACCAAATGGCTAGTGATGGGAATCGTCACGTCAAGGTTCATTTGAACTGTCCCAACTGCAGACACGACATTAGTCGTGTAATTGAGGGGACGATTGAAGAACGACGGATCGCCAATGCAAAATTACTAAAAGATGTCCCGGATTGCGAATTGAGCAGCGGGGAATTGCAGCAAAAGTATTGGACGAAAGGTGACGAATTAATATTGCAATCGGAGAAGAATAAAAAACAAACAAACATGATGCAACCGGCACTAGAAATCGATACTACGCTCTTCGGCGGTTTGGAATTCGCCATGACGGAACAAGAGCAAAAGTATGTGACAAAGCTGATGACCAGTGGCTATGCGGATCAATTGTGTCAGGCGGCGCAGATCTTAGAGGGAACGGCCGAGCTGGTGCGAAAGGGCATTTCTCCTTCCTTGAGCAAAAAGCAGAACGATGGCTCGATCCCCCCTTCGATAAATAGAGAAGCAGCCGCCACGGCACGCACCACCTCCATGCTAGCGGGAGGATACTCCAATACCGCTGGAATTGGCCCGAGTCGCTCCCGTGACGGGAACGATGTAACCACTAATTTCCAAAGGCAAATGGCACAGAAGGCGCGAGATAAGATACGTCGTCCATTGCCGGCCCGTATGCCGTTGAGCGTGACGTTGAGCACGGGAGAATTTGAAAAGCTAGCGTTGGCGACGAGACAACAGGCGGGTTTGGTGCCCGATGCGGAGAATAAATCATGGTGGAGGGGTATCTTTGGTGATGCAGGCGAGAGGCTGAAAGGAGGAACACTGACTTTTGTAGATGATGAATGGGATGGATCAATAGCCGATGCATTCGCACGAGCAAGGATTGGGCCGCAAAAAGGGCATCGAAAAGCAGAGGTGCATAAGAAACTTGTCACGAGTAATCCAGCTGAGAAGATGAGTATTGATCGAATTTTGAAGGTTGGCGAGGAAGAAGTGCAGAATATAGATGCTCAGCAGCAGCCAAGGGAGGATATGCCTGTGGTGAGAAGTCAAAGGGTTTTGGTAGCTGGTGTGAGAGGTCAAGCAGGAAAATCGGGGATCATGAAAGGGGATGTTGTAACGCATGTGAATGGTGAACCATTCACTGGTAATGCCGACGATTTGAATTCATTGCTTGTCAGTGCATATGAAGAACAGGGAAGAGATGGAGTCGTGATGATTGTGGTGAATGCGGATGAGTGCACTGCTGAGGCGTTAAGGTTAAGGTCGAGAATCAGATAACATTGGAATGAAATGTCACTGGTATTATTGATGTGGTATGATATGTATTGCGACGCAGAGATGTGTAGATAGAATAACCAGGTAGGAAGAATTTTACAATGAAAATGCCTCATAAGCAGCTTAACGTGTCATTTCATTCAAAATAAACATGTGGCATTTGTGCTCCAAGTCATTGCAGCATTTTCTCCCGCAGCAACAATCAGGATATCAACAAATTTATGGGATCTGACATTTATGATATATCGAAATCTTCTGTAGATGGTCCCAAAATCTTGGTCCCTACAGCCAATAATAGTCCAACTGGAGAGTGACTATAGACTTTCAATATCATCATAGCAATCCAGATGACATTGAAATACAAATCATTTTCCACTTAGTTGTCAACGCTCTATGTAAGACAGCTAAATACAAAACAATCACTCGTGCTCTGTCTGTCATCCGTGTGATGGACGAAAATGATATCACAGCTGGAGTAAAATAATATTTACAACCTTACATCAATCGAAATATCTTTTTCAGAGCTTTAAAATGGTGTTCTTGCTTTGTTCATTTGAACAGTCTTTCGCCAGTTATTGTGAGTTGAATGCAGCAGATCAGAACGATCCGATCCATTCATTCTTGTAGAAAATTGGTATGTTTCTACAGTACTGCAATAGAGTTACTTCGTTCGCTCCAAAATTCTTCTATTAATTGACTCAAAATCAGTTTTTTGGAATCCACTGTCTGGCCGGCTGGGTATCATGATACCTCTAGGATACATATTGCTCCTATTGTTTGTAACTGTCATACGTTTTGACACTGAAAATTAATAACAGATTTTCAAGGTTGGGTGTAATAATCCACTCCCAACTTCAAGGGATACCCCGTCATGACGTTGCCTTCCATCATGCCACATTGCATTATCAAAATGTATCAGAACATGGAAAAATGTAGATCATGGCAATTATGTCTTCATTGGCCATTTGCTCTACAGCTAGAGCTTCGGCAGCAGTTGACAGTCCACTCAGATTAATGCTCCTCCTCACATAACATTTATTATGACTGCATGGGATGTTGCAAATGGCTACAAAATGCCTTGTCCAGCCATACTAGTAGCATGTGTTAGGTTATTGGGCTCGTTATCCATATTTAAATGCTATTTGCCTAAGAAGTCTCAAGGTTTTGCTGGCATACATGATTTTGTCGTATAATAATAAAGATGACAAGACTAGCATACTCTGAAATTCACTATGACTTGAAAATGAAAAGAGCCCTGTATACTTTCTTACATTTCGTGTTAAGTCCTACCATATATCTTTGTTCATAAGAGCCTACAAATTATAACACCCCCTACATTGAGGTACATATATTTTGAAAACTAAGTGTTTCAGCATTAAGACCCAAGACACTGACGACTGCTTACCTTCTTCTGAAGGTTTTGGTATGTCACGCAATAGGCAAAAGTTTGTCCTATGAAAAGTTAGCACAATAACTCATTATCATCTGAAATGGTATTTTTTGACATTTTGTAGATATTCCAGACCAAGATACATGGTAGTTATTTTTAATCCACTATTGTAAACTGACAATTTACAAAACCCCTTCATGATCCCTCGATTCTATTATCACTGCATGATAAATGACCACACTGTCTATACAAAGGGTGGCATACATAGCCAGCACATCACCTTTTTCAAATTAATGCACTAGGTTGCCTCTGCACCAGGTGACAACAACAGACAAAGTTGAAACCTGGTCCCAACAAGTATCTTGGCATGTGAAATCTTTGCATCAATCATACGAGTCAACTGGATCTAGTGTGGGATAATGAGCACATCAGCCATCAACCAGCAAGCATCAAAAAATCCAATAATACTCCCCAGAATAAGGCTATCACACATTTCATGACTTAGCATGACATGCAACTCACCCTCGGACACCAAACTTTTGCTGCCAACTTAGCAATGTAACTATCAGAATCTAAGGTTGAGCACAGTGACAATGGTGGTTATAGCTGTGGGAATTGTCACATCTTCTTGAGAGGTTGCCTTCAAAGAACATCTACAGCAGCAATAGATGTGGCTTATCCCTAAATCAGACAGAACAAATGCTTCGGGAAACCAAAAAGACTGAGCGTGATTTCTGAAAAAGATCTAGTGAACCAAGTAAGCCTGGTGTGATGTGACAAATCATGCAAAACATCCTTTAGTTCTCAAACAGCAATGACAATGGTACCAGACTGATTTGCAATCATGGTAAGACTAAACTAATGCAGACACATGTGCATAGCATGAAAATGCTTCATTCAGCTGGGGGTGCAGAAAAACAAACAGCACAAACAACAAACATTGTGCTGTTTCTACAACAGATCCAATGAGGAGGCCAATCCAAAACAACTCGCATATGGCAATAACCAGGAGACAGAGACAAATGAAGAGCCCAAAGTAATGGTACATTTATTAACTATTTACAAGGTGCTCATGAGGCTCGCAAACCTTGACAGGAATGTCAATGCTACTGCAAAGAGAGCAACGTTGCATGAGTTGACACAGTATGAAAAAGAAAAAAATTGCAACAACAACAATATACGCACCATTTTTAATCACAACTTCAATCCCTCAATTAATAAGGACAGGTTGAGGGGATGTTTATCTCCTTCAAAACTTACCCGTGTGGCATCAGAGACACAACACTTTATATCTAAGTTTTGAATTCCAACTGGAATTCTGCAAAGTTCTAAATTTGGTTTGAAATTACTGTAAATCAGACCAGAACCATGTTACAACAATCATTTTTGTCATAGTAATTAAAATGTAAGCACTGTCTTTAGATTCAAAGTGTGAAATCAGAAGGGGTAGGAGTCATCTGAAATGCATAGTACACCCAATTTTTAGTACTTCACTTTCTTTGTCTCTTGTGCATTGTTAACAAAGTATAAGAGGTTATATTCTTGCCACTGCACCTCTCAATTGAAAGCCCCCATTGCACCTCTACCATGTGCCAACACTCCAGCAATAAAAGTGTCATCGTGAGTGCTAGCATCGCCACCAGTGAAACAGCAAGAATTGGTTGATTTTTCAGTGTATGCTAACTTCTTTTTGGTTATTAAGTTGCCCCCACTCACCCAAACTTGTCATTGCTCCCAATCCACAGATACATTGAGAGGCTACCACTGCCTTCCTCTGACTTCAAAACAGCAAAGAAATAAGCAAAGACGAGTTTTGTAATTCTTTAAAGTTTTATTCCCTCAATGCATCACATGTTTTGCCATTAAATTTTTCCAATAAACTATGGCTCCCAGATGAATTGGATCATTGTACATCAGCCTTCAGATACACAACATGATGTTGGCCACAAATCAAGTGTGCAATGATTGTAAGGCAACAAGATTAACCTGATAAGTGCTTTGAAAGTGGAAAGAAAAGATGTGCAAAGACAATTTACAAAATCAAAGGCAAAAAACAACTTACTATATCACCACATATGCGGTGTCAAGTCCTGAAATCAGGAAAATATTGTTGCCCAGAGGAGCTGCATCGAGAGCTGAATGACCACAAGAAAATAAAATATAACAAGGTTATGACTGAATGCCAAGAAAAGTCTGCAAATTGCAAGCAGGGTAAAAAAGAAAACAAACAAATTGAGCCAATTTAAAATGATCCATTGGCTTCCTTTCAAAGTACAAGATGCTTAGTTGAAATTTTTTGTGAAGGAATCTCATCAAGCACACAGGATTTTGACAACACATGTAACCACCAAGAGAAGTTACATTTGGATAGGATGGAAGGAGAAGAAACTGTAGAGTGCTGAAATGTGCTAGACAGCGGCAATGTCAAGTGATTACGTAAACAGATCGTAACTAATTTATGAGCTAATTTCACTAGCACTTGAATTGTCATTGGTAGCGAACTTTGAAAACTTGCAGAAATTCACAAAACCTTGAAATAAAAATATAAATGATAAAAATCTTTACGCATCTCACTACTGGGTACATAGTGGCCTATAATCATGTATAGATGGTCTAGCACACCCTTGCAGTAGTGCTGACTTTGCGCCCCCCACTCATATTTTGTAATTTGCGTAGTGCCATTGTGGTGTGAGGAGTTCTGGTCTCATGTTGCGGTGATGTGATGCTGGGTGGTGTTTGGTAAAGTAATCCCCCCTGTTCGTCGTGCCGGGGCACCAATAAAATCGGAATTGTTTTTGATTTGCGCGGTCTCGCAGCCAGTGGAATCGCATGTCCATGGCTTTTGTGCGTTTTGGCTGGACACGATTGTTGATGATGCCCTCGGCCGTGGAGTTGTCGGTTTGTATGGGCGTGGGCGGCTGTTTGTGGCCCAGTTCCTCTAATATATTTCGCTCCTCGACTGCCTTGCGTGCGTTGAAGTATAGCGCCTCCGTCTCTGCTTCTGCGGCGGATGACATGACTGCTTTTATTATTTCTGCAATGTTGTGGATAGCTCCGTTGTTTGGGGGGAGGGGAACGTCTTCGGATAAAAAATGGTGTCCCCCCGCTCTGGTACGGGCGTTTTGTTCATTTAAATATCCTGCGTCGCTATGGACTGCGAGGATCATGTCGCTTTTTCGATAGGTGAGGACGGCTGGCTCTTGTGTTGCCATGTAGTCAAGAAAATGTTGTGACTTTTCCAGTGTATTTTGTGTTGGCTTGGATTGTTGTGACATGAGTGCACTCAGGGGCACCAGCGTTGTGGGATCGACTGCCCTTCCATACCATAAAAATTTTCCATTGACCTTCTGGACATGTGTTTGTCCTTCTTTTCCAACTGCAGGTGAGTCGTCATATTCGGCAAATTGGACTTTTGCACCATATTTTGGTTCAATATGCGGGTAAGGGGAGTCTTGTCTCTTCTTCGGTACCAAGTTGTCGAATTGGCGTAACGCTTTGTGCAGGTAAGGCTCCATGGAAAAATGTACTTCCCCCTTTTTATAATCCCAGTCTAACTCGATTTTGACGAATTCCTTCCCCTGGATATCGACCAAAACGTCGTAATGTCGTTTGAGTACTCCCATGAGGTGGTCAAGATCTTCCCTTTTTAGATACTTGATTCCAAAATCGTCCACCACAAGAACAAATTGGATATTTCTGGTTTTGTGCTTCCATAAACCAGGTACAACCAAGCTTTTGAAGTACCCGTTGGCATTGAGTCTCTTTTCGAGTAGATCATGGCTTAATGAGCCGGCTTGGGGTAAGCCATACTGAGTTTTATCTGCCCTGAAATAAACCCAATCGTCCTTCGTTGCTATCTCACGCAGTTTGTATTCATCAATTATTTCTTCAGGTATATCATCGAGTTTAACCCTGCCAAATTCAGGTCGTGGCATTAGGGTGCACAGGTAGAAATTGGACAGGTGACCTGTTGCAAACCGCGCTCCTGGTGTTGAAATGACGCTGTTCAAAAAGATTTTGATTAGAAGAAGATCAGCTGTTGGAGTGCCTACATCGTCGGGGTAGTGAATGAGGTTCCCTCCGAATGTTGCTCGTGTACGGTTAGGTTCGTCCTTTTCGGTTCGGACTTGGCAGACAAATTTGATGTACGTGACGTCCTTCAGTTGGTCGGCAGGTATTTCACTCTTGTGTATGAACTTTATTGTGACTGTTGCCTTTACTCGTCCTTTTATACCCTGGGCTAACCTTCCGAATTCGTTTGCTGCTGATATGCTCCAGGCCTCTTTGAACTTGGGATGACGTAACAATTGTCAGTATTCGAGTAGCTGTCCTGATTCTGGGTCGAGAACGGGGAAAGCGGCATGAATCTGATTCATTTGACGCTTTCGACGCAACAACCTTTCAGCAATGGACTCGTCATCTGCTTTGGCGATGTTGGGTGCGGTGGATTGCATGGCGTGGCGTGCCTTGATTCTAGCTGCTATGGAGTCTTCTTGCACTGTGTGGGTCAGTGCCTTTAGGATCGGTTTTGGTTTGGCCAGTGGGTTCTGCGGCGAATTGACTACCTGCTCCCTTGGCGACGCGACAATCATCCGTGTGGGCAGCCTCCCTGCGTCCCTTGGCTCTTCGAACTGCACCCTTGGATGTTGTGGCTCGGGTTGAGGGGAAGGTGCCACTTGTTTCGTGCTGTCCACCCTTGGAAGTCGGCGCTGTAATTGTTGTTCGATTTGTAACTTGTTGCCTGGACTGAGTTGGTCTTGAAATTCCTCCAGTGTGCGCATTTGCTTTGAGTCATTGGCATTTTTCATCCCTTGCAATGCTGCCTTTAAATCATTGTATGCTTTGATGATGACATCGGCTGGCTTGACCTCGGGCTGTGTGATGTATTTGTGTATAAAAAATACCGTGTCTGTGACTCGTTTTGATTGCGTTTTCTTTACAAATACGATGTGACATCTGTAATGTTCTGAAGATGTTTTGAGGTACCATCCGTCCATTGAATGTTCGCCCCATGTTTTGCATTTGTCTGGCTTAATATGAAACTGAACTGCGCAGCCCATTGGGGCGAGGGGCATGCGATTGTAATCGAAGCTCCCAAAGTTAAGAGTCAGCACTGTTTGTGGAATGAGCTCGTCCCATTCCCGTATTGGGAAGTCGTCCGATACTCCTGCAAGTACTGCTTTGAAATGCCCTTTGAATGTTTGCATCCCCTTTTCAGCTATGTTTCTTCTGTGCATGTCTGCTGGCGTTAATTTGACTCTGCAATTGTTCTCACGAATTGCTTGTTTGAGTTCCTCAGGCGCTTTGTTATCTAGGATATGCCAATTGGGGCAGATGACTCCCGTGGCTTTCCATCGCTGGTAGATCCGTTGGTAGGCTTCGGTAAGATCTTTTGCCTTTCTCGTTTTCAACGGTTCTGCATCGATGTGATTGCCGTCTAACTCAACTGCTATCATGATGTACTGATTATTTCTTCGTGAATTGCGTGGAAATGGACCAGATTGGTCGGTGTACATTGGTTTTCTTGTCGCGTCGAAAACACGTAAGTATACGTCCTTGTGCTTTATACCTGGTTTTGGTTTCGCCTCTAACAACGCATCTTTGTCTGGTACTTTAGTCGACCGCACGCCCTGCCGTGTCTGTCTCATGTGGCCTTTTGGGGTCTCGTCTGACTCGGGGAAGTGCTTGTTGATGTTGTCCGGGGTGAGGCCCGGGAATGTGACCAGGTTACCGTTGCGAGCTGCGGTAAGTAGTGTTGCTTTTGTGGGAAAACCTAAGGCGGCATGTAAGAATCTCACGACTTCTTTTGTCGATGGTAGGTCGTATACACTCAGGGCTGCTTCGTCGACGTTTTGGCTTTGGCTAACTGTGGTTTTGTCCGTTAGTGGTACTGTCCACAGGCCAGCCTCTTTTCTGCACCCTTGGAGCACGGGCGGTGACTTTAAGGTGAGAGTGAAGCTGTCTGTGTCATGCACTGTGACCCCTTGCTTGTGTGGATGAAAAATTGTTGTATATCCGTTGTTTGCAAGTGGACTAACACTCATTAATGCCTTTGGTTTTAATCCAGGCACCACCAGGGCTTTACGTGCACCCTTGCGTAATTTTGTGAGGGCAAGAAGGCCTGTTGAGCTTGCTGGCATGAGGCCTCCATGGGCAGCCCGAACCATTTTGTCTGATTTTCCGGTGAGTTGTACGTCTTGTTCTGATTGTACAAATGAACTCGTTGCACCAGAATCTAACAATGCCTCCTCTGCAGCTTTGTTTTTCCTTCGCACGTGCCAGCGTTCTAGACTCGGGCCCACTTCATTGTTGTTTTGGATGGGAGTAGCGCTGCAATGCAACAATCAACCCCCTTGGGGACATGTTCTTGGGTTTCGATATTCGGTGGTGGAGGAGAGAGTCCAGTGGTGACAAGGTAAGGAAAACCTTTTGTTATCTTATTGATTTCAACTTTACCCGGCCCCCACTGCTCAGATGACTTCTCCTCCCCACCCCGTCATTCGTCCTTCTTCTCTTCTCCCGCCTTCTTGCGCTCGGCGGCCGGCTTCCAATTCTTTGGACGCTTGGATGCATTCTTTTCAAGTTCCCAGCAGTTGTCTGGCTTGGGATGGCGGAGTTTGCAATGGGGACATTTTGCGATGGTATTTGACCCTGAAGGTGTGCCTTGTTTGTTTGTCATTGCTTCGAGCGACGCCTTGAACATGTCCATGATCTTTTCCATGTGCGCATTGTTCTGAGCTGTGACTGCATTGACAATTTCTGCCATGGCTAATGCATTGAGTTCGGCTTCTTGGTCGACAGTGTTTGCAAGTCCGCGGCCTGATGCTTTTGCCGTTTGCTTGTCTCGTTTTGTGCGCTTTGCAAATTCCTTTTGGATGTACACTCGGAACGCTGACAATGTCTTGCTTGCCGTGGGCTTTGTTTCCCAGAGCTCGAGTGCACTGTCGAATTCGCCTGATTGTTGAAACCAGCACAATGCTGTTGCTAGTCTCAATTCGTGTTGTGCTGGAATGCCTGCTTTCACTAACTGCTTTTCGATCTTATCTTGTCGTTCGAACAGAGTGGTAGGGGCTTCGTCTTGATCCCAAGGTTTGAGGAGCTCAGCTTGAAGCTCCGTGACATCCATGAAATCGATTTCTCCTCCAACAGCTTCAAGGTGCGCGATGAGATCACTTGGCATCAAGTGGTTGAATCCGACATGTGGATTCCTGATCTCTGAAATCCATTCTTCGTCGACTGCTCCCACGATTGCCTTTCGTGCCCAACTCGTTACACCAAGTTGCATTTCGTATTCGCATATCTCGCCTTTGTGCTCTGCAATTTGCCTTTCTCTCACAAGGTCATCTGGATCGACTGTCATGGGATAAGGTCCTGGGTTGTCCAAGATATCATACGGTGTGTTGTTGTGCGAGAAGGTAGTGTACTCGGCTGTTGGAATGATTAGTCCAATGCGACCATGTCGTCCTCCACCATTTAGGGTCGGGATACTTGCAAGGCCCTCGGACAACTCCAATTTGAGTTTGCTGATCGCTTCTTCGCTCGGTTGACCGTCGATTTTAGTGATAAAATAGTCCTTTAGACTTTCTTCCACATCTTGTTTGATTGCTTTGCTTTTTTTGTTCTAATCTTTCGATTGCCTCAAAGGATTAGTTACGATTGCTAGACAGCGGCAATGTCAAGTGATTACGTAAACAGATCGTAACTAATTTATGAGCTAATTTCACTAGCACTTAAATTGTCGTTGGTAGCGAATTTTGAAAACTTGCAGAAATTCACAAAACCTTGAAATAAAAATATAAAAGATAAAAATCTTTGCGCATCTCACTACTGGGTACATAGTAGCATATAATCATGTATAGGCGGTCTAGCAAAATGCTCTCATGTTCTTTATTCTTCTTCAACTCTTAACTGTGCTTGATGCTGGAATAAACTGCAGCATGCTTGTAAAGACATGAGAAGTTGAAACAAAGAAAAAGTACATCATGTGAAAGATTGGAATCAAATTTGATGTCTTGCAGTCTTGGATGTTAGGCTGGAACCCATTTATCCTTGGTTTGTAAGAAAATATGCTTATGGGCCTGATGAACTGGCTGTTGATGTGTTGAACATTGTGATGCCATTTCAAGGTACAAAAAATAGTTTATTCCAAGCCACCAGTCAAGCTAGCTCATTGTCTAGATGAATTAGTTCTGAATTTGATGCTTTTCTTAGTGCAAAAGTGGATCCCATTCTTGCAAACCCCATGAAACAGAGTGTTAACATAGGCATTTTGTGTTAATAATCAACTTGGTGAAATTAAAGAGAGTGGTTGGCTGGTTCATAAATATTGAGTGGGGATCTCAAAGTTGTGGTGTGATGTACTTGCTCTCATCTCCCCTTGTCAGGGGCTTAAATCATATTTATTGATTGTGCCCATCGAGCCTTATCAGAAACCAAAATCTAGGCATGGTTCAGATCAGCACATTTAATTTTATTGAAGAAAGATGTGTTCATCATTGTCCATCACTTTCCATCACCTCTCTGTCCCCACAACTCCTGGAAAATCCTTGTTATTGTCAAGAAATGAGTCTGAGTGAACCTAGGTGGTTTTTCACATACCTTATTGGAGAAAATATAGTCCATAACCCTAGCCAATTACATTCCAACCCGTCCCATCCCTATACACCACTTGTCAGCACTGGTACATCTGGCCATGTCCCAGCCCACTCACTAAAAAATTGGATGTCCATTGTTGGCCCAAATCCTTCTTTACCGCCCCAGCAAACAAAAAACACTGCACCACTAAAACAGAAGAATTTGTTGGTCATTGTGTTTTAGCAGTGTTTGTTCTTGCATGTCACTTAAGTGTTCTCTCCATCATTCAAACTCATCCCTGTCCCCAAACCCACAGACACATTGCAATGCCACCATTGCCCTCACCCAATAAGCAGTCCAGTAAATGGTGAAGTAATGTGGCAATGCTGAGTTTTTATCTTTTTCTTGATTTCTTCTCCTCCCTTCATCATGTTTCTTGCCATTTTATTATTGTCACTTGCTTATTTCTTATTTCGCAATTGAACAACAAGTTTTGGCTGTTCTCTCCGACCCCAGATTACCGACATTAAGGACAGGTGCCCTCCCCAAGTTGCAAATCAAATAAGGATTCCACAATAGTGTGTTTTTGCCCACTTCATCCACTTTTTGTCACATTTATTTTTGCATTGACTGTCACTCACCCATGGCTTGGAATGTTGCCATCGAGTTCACAAATGACTGATTTGGTCATTGCTTACCTCCCCTGGCCAAAAATGAGGAATTGGGCCACTGTTATGTTCAATTCTTTTCAATTTTTACCCCCAAATCTAGGTTGTAACTTCCAATTTTGGCTACTGCACCAAAAATCCAGTAACCAGTCATCTAGTAGTAGCTGGACCAAAGTTTCTGTTGGTTCCAGTATATTACTGTAGATTTTGCCAAGACAAGTCTCATGTTCTGACATCACAGCATCTTTTTCTATAAGTATGGTTCAAAGCACTCAAGTATTGCTTCCTAGGTAATCTGACCACCACAGTACTTCTGCTGCTGTCAAAATGACCAGAATTTCCAGAGTAACTTTGAAATCTGCTTGAATTCCTTGTGAATTTACAGCTGCTCAACCTTGATTTTTTAATCAAAAAATTGCTTTCTACCCATTGCATTTGTTGCTCTTGTCTAGCTCCACATTCCATTTAATAGGCCATTGCTGCCCTCCCTCACCCGAAAATACGAATGAAAAGTGTGATGCTTTTGGTTGTATTGTTTTCATGGTTTCATACAATGTTTCATCTTTCATCTTTTTCAGAACTATATTGTACCAATATAATAAGTAAAGGAATTGAGTTTTTCATTAAAATATTCCCCCAATGTTTTGTTCCTTAGTATAGCTGGGGGAAGTTATGTGGAACCTCAGGACTTGTCTGACGAACAATACTTTTTGAGTTTCTTTGTCTGATGAAGCTGATCTGATGCATAAAGATTTTTCAAAATCTTAGTTGTATTGAGAACTTATCCGCTTTTCTCCTTTTTGTCCTACTTCTCCTCCTCCTTCTCCTCCTTCTCCACCTTCTCCTCCTTCTCCAGCGAGACATTTTTTCACCTTTGGCCATAACAGGTACTTCAACAATCTAGATAGGCATACATACCTGTAAATAACTATTTTTTTCTGTTTGACATGCATGGGTAGTCAAGATGTCTTGATGTTGTTTACCTTAAAATTTGTATCGTATTTCTAAAATGGGTGTGTTTGCGCGGGAGGTGCATATGAAGCGCACGAGGGGCATGTGCTCACTAATCAATCATCGACAAGCAACCTTATACTTAAACCTAATACTTCCTCTGTATCAAGATGTTTCTTCTGTTTAGTTCACTGCAAAAACTCTTGCAGCGACTGCTGGCAATGTAAACATACATACACGGATGTAACATAAAGCTATATTTCTTACTTACATCATGACTGGCAATCTGTACTAAAGAATTTAATTATATAAAAATATACTTGAAGATTTACTACTGTCTTCAACATGGATAGGGATTGTGGTTACAGATCAATTCATAGTATATATGGACCATATTCCACTTTCTTGCTCTTGCACTCTCTGCTTGCACTGTTTTGTCCTATGAAATTACATTGGGTAGTATTTGCATGCAATGTTTTTCTAACAGCTTTGATTTGTGTGTGATTCCACCAAACAAAACCACTTTTTGTTTTGAAAATATTATGGATACCTCTTCTCCTAAATGGTGTCTGTTTAGTCACTGAAATGACAAAAACGCTTGGTCGGATGAAAAAGGTCATTTTGTGGGGCAAAGTCCTGGTCCCTGGTGCTCCGTATGGCTGCCCCCTTTTGTTTAATTGATGTCAGGTGCTACAGTATATTTTTCAAGTAAAATCATGAGTCTTAAGTGTGCCAGCAATTCATTTGGCAGATTACAGTTGGATTAGTGTAAGATTACTGATTACTGCCTCAATCATTAATACTCTTGGCTTGGCCAGAGAGGAGGAGTAACAGTAATATGACGTCACTTTGAGATAGGCCAAGAATTTCCATATTTCATTCCTCTAGGTACTAAACAAAAAACTCCCAATTAAGGAATCATCCTAAGCTCCCAAGTGAGAATGAATGGACAAAGATTCATATCTTTGGATTTATGCAACACACACTCCTGTAGAGAACACCATCAAGACAAGGGCATAAACCATACCATGACCATGTAGAATCGCAAGATCCATTTTGTTTTAAGACGACAGGGACGGTATTGCCCCTCTTTCATTGTTTGTTCATTATATTCAATAATCCAATAGCGCACAATTTTCCAACACCAAAAATTGTACCCCATTTCAGATACGACCATATTATTTAATACTTTTTTGTCTACAAATGGCTTAGGTCGTCACGCCTCTAGATCATGTCAAGATGAGGGACTTTTTGTTCTGGATATGAGTCCCAGAATTGAGGTCTGTGATCAGTAACAGGTTATGATTACTGGTGTTTTGGACAGTAACCAAAAATGGGAATTTCAAATTTATTTGGATTGCATATCTCATAGTCTTCCAGTGCATCACACTGTGTCAAGGTTTCTTTGATGTGGATTTCCAGGGTGCTGTTTCTACTTGTGAAACCAGGCTACTGTGTGATCCTGGAGAACATTGGAGATTGCGTATTTCCCATCTTTGCAGAGTACGTTAAGGTCGTCCACTAGCTGCAGTGCTGGTTAAAGGTGAAAGTTTGGGGAAAGGGGTTCCCAAGCTTTTGTTTTTCCCCTTTTTTGGATTTTTATAATTACCTGGAGGAGCAGAGCCTTGGTGTAGTCACACATTTTTTGCACCATTAAATCTCTCCCAAATCATCCAAAAAATGCATGGACTTGCATCTGTCCCCTCCCTTCCCCTCCCCTCCCCAACTGTTGAATGCACGCGCAATGTCACTCAATGCTTGCCAAAAAAGGTCAATGCCCACCATTGTACCGGATCCTCTCTAGTAGTATCTTGTGTTGATGTGAGTCACACACTTGTGGCTTGTGGTGTAATCGGATCTTGCTTAAACCTCCAAAAAATATTCCCACTCCAACCCCCTCCCCACTGCTCCCAATCCATCAGGAGCAAACCTTGTCATGTCATTTCACACTCTCCAAAAAGGTGGACACCCACTATAGTTTGGGATCCTCCTGCAACTTACTGGAAATGATCTTTTTTGTATCTCTGGAGGATAGATTTTCGGACCAAGCCATGCCAAGTTGCATTTCTATTTTACCTAACACAATTAAAAATTCTTCTAGTGACATGGTTTTGCTACCATGTAAAACCATTTGTATCACCAAGTACTCAGTGGTAAGTCTGAGTGACACCAAGTAGTTGGTGTGATGTACCAAGTACTTGGTGGTCAACACCAAGTACTTGGTGGTCAACACCATGTACTTGGTACATATATCACACCAAGTACTTGGTGTTAACCATCAAGTACTACCAGGTTTACACATGTTCGGCAAGACAATAACACCATCAATGCTTAGACGCAGGGCGACTAACCCTGTAAGATCTTCTTACATCTCTCCCTAGATAATAGATGCAAAATGATTTGGCAGTCAGTATGACATTATGTTAGCATACACATGATGTCATCAGACAGCTAAGACTATTGTGGAGTGTCTCCCAATGTTGGCATGACTCACTATGTGAGATCTCTCAGTGTGGGGGCACACTTATGGTGTGTGTGTATGATTGATATGTATTGTGTTGTGAACCTATTATGATGTACACACTGTTGTAAGTCTTGTTTCCCTGTCTAGAGGCAGATACACAATGTAGTCATGTTGTAGACCAAAATATCACCCAAAGATAATAATAGGTAGAAGTAATCATACCGAGAAGTCACAGTACATCTTGTAACATGGAGTGATTCATAGTGATATCTAGCATTACGGAGCGAAACCAAGTACTTGGTGTGTCACACCCAGTGCTTGGTATTATCCGCCAAGTACTTTGCAGCATAGCCAATTACATTGCGTGGCACATACCAATGAGTGACGCAGTGAAAAAGACGGCCTGATGCCCAATTCCCATCGAGGAAGGGCAATGCAACAATCAACAACCAACAGCAGGAAGACAAGAGAAGATAAGAAAAGCTGTGCAGAGGGCTTGATGGTAATGGCCCCACTCATGTGCAGCAGCATGAATGATTGTATTCAATAATGTTTTACACCAAAAGTAAGGATTTTAATGCAGATAATGAAGTTATGGATGGCTGGGATGCAAGCACTCTCTTGCAGTCGAGTTTGTAAAACCCCATGGGGTCCCAGCACATTAAGGTCAGTCCACTTATGCCGAACTCCACAGTCTTCTCTGTGCTATCTCCCTGTGTGTACCGGATATGACATCTGGTCACAAACTCTGACACTGACATGGGTGAAATTAATCAGCAACTAGCAAATATGATTACCACCAAATGATATCAAGTGAAGTCAAGATAACTTCGAGCGAACCATAGAGACCCATAGAACATCCGAGTGATGGAAAAGTATGATCGACAAACTTGTGACTGCTCTTTTACATTTTTAAATTTAGATTAAAAAATAGAATATAGACATTTATGCTACTGCAAAAGTCAAACGTCTAATGAAGAAGCTTAAGTGATGTTTTCATTTCGTGCGTGATTCGCACCAATTTTTAACTAATCACATGTGATTTTGGCAAGTCTATAGGTATTTTAAAGAAGAGTCCAAAGACGTAGACCCGCATGAAACAGTCTATAGACCACCCACGATAGTCTATAGACCCCCATGATAGTCTATATGACCTGGGGGGGTCTACAAATGGGTTTTCGTAAAATACACAGGAGACAGTAGACTTTAAGTGGGGTCTATAGACTGTGTGAGGTGAGGTCTATAGATGAGGGGGGTCTACATATAGCTACTAACATGTACTGATGTGTGTTTCACATTTGCTATCGATTGACAATGAAATAATAGGTGTTAAATGTGTTTGTACTTTGAATGCAAAGGAAGAAGAAAATTTGAAACATGCACGATTACCTCTTTGAAAACAACAAAATTCATAAAATCTTTCAATGCACACGAAATTATTTACCAAGATTTTTCAAAATCTTAGTTGTGTAGGAAACTGAGCCGCTTTTCTCCGTCTCCTTCTTCGTCTCCTTCTTCTTCTCCAGTGCAACAGTTTTTCACTTTTTGCCAAAACAGGTACTTACCAATGAGTTGATGCGAACTTAACTTTAAATCATTAATTTTTCAGGGACATAAATGGGTAGTCATGATGTTTTAATTCCTGTTTACCTTTAAAATTATATCTTAGTGAATACCTTAAAGAACAACGTTATGACATATTATAACATCTGTTACAAGAATGGTTCTGTAAACTTGAAGGGAACATTAAAGTGTCTTGAATGCTTTTAGTGACATGGAATTTACCGTAATCAAAAAATTCTGCGCATAAATTTTTTTCTGAAGGAAGAATGACAATGACGTGTTCTCCAAACACATTTCCATAGAATCTCGGATGGAAGAATATCCTTCGGCATCTTTTTCTGACGTCATGATAACGTGAATCCTACCAAAATGTGAAGCATGTCAATTTTGACATGATTCGTCGTCAGAGATATAATATTATGTCTACCGTATAAATTGGTTTATAAGTCATTCACATTATAAGTCAAGTGGGAGTACAATCAGTGACATTTGTTCTTTTCTGCTTCATTAACACCCCAACAGCACTAAAACATAAAAAATAGATTCTCCTCACCGCCAGCAACATGCCCATATGTATAGCTCCGCACAATTCCTTCTAGTTGTGAAGTAATGCCAGATGGTAGCTGAACACACCACACATCACGGGGCACATCACATCTGATGAAGACGGGGGAGGACGCATCAATTTTCGACGCGAGCGAAGTTACAAAGGGCAAAAAAAGAAGTACCCCCTACGGAAGAAAATAGGCAAAGATACCAAAAAAAATAACACGGGCGATCTTGAGTGGATTATAGGTTACTTTTTAATATATCTTTTGACATTTCATTTACTTATAAACCGATTTATACAGTAGTATGTAATTGCACACCATGGTGAACGACAGCAGTCACACAACTACAAAAGCTACAAAAATCTGGCACCAGCTTCTGCAAGATCCCCTATATAGTCATTTACGGAGCTAATTTGACATGAATGAATCTGATTTGGGCTGGAGTAACACTTCTGATGAGAACTCCGATTCCGAACTGATGGAAATCGAGAAGCGAGAAAGTATTCTTTCTCAGTGGTTCGCCAATAATTACTTGTTGCTAAAAGCCATCAGTTGAGAACTGGTGGTAAAAAAGAACACCAGTCGCGAACTGGTGGTAAAAAAGACTACCAGTTGACAACTGGTGACCAAAATGACACCAGTCGTCAACTATGACCACCAATCCGCCACCAGAGAACAATAAAAAGTTCCAGAAATTAAGTGTGCCTACAAGTCAACGGGCATTCGGGTGAGATGACCCCATTAAAAAAATGGTGGCGAGGTGATGCTAATTATTTTTTATTCTGTTATTTGACACATAGCCCCACTTGATCCTTATGGTAGTTTTTACCACCACTACTCATCGAGTGGTGTTCTTTTTAACAACCACTGGAGGATGGTTGTCTTTTTGACCACCAGTTGTCGACTGATGGTCATTTTGGCCGCCTGTTGTCGACTGGTGGTCTTTTTTACCACCAGTTCTCGACTGGTGGTCTTTTTTACCTCCACTTCGCGACTGATGGTCTTTTTTACCTCCACTTTGCGACTGATGGTCTTTTTTACCACCAGTTCTCGATTGGTGGCTTTTTAGAGAAAGAGTACTTTCTCTCTTCTAGTGTCATTTCCGTTCATAATCGGAGTTCTTCAATGTGGAGAAACTGTAACCCATATGGTGATCAATTAATGTCAAAATTAGCTCCGTATGTGAGTGTTTAGGGGATCTTGCTGGTAATGTCTTTCTTTCTCTGCTCTTAAACCTCTATTATGTATTATTTGTAGCTGAAAAAATTATGATGATCAGCAAGTCCTTCCAATACTTGTGGTCCCTTGGACTTAACATGGATAGCTTCCACAAGCCTCAAAACCTAGACTGCTTCTTCTTCCTGGTGCCGGTTATTTTGCTCATCACGCCGCCTGTCGTCCAAAAGCTGCTGCTGTCTCAACAATCTTCTGTGCCTTTCCCTGATTCGTTCACAAAAAGGAATGCAGCAAGTTCCCTCGGTGACACAATCACGAGCATGCTTAGTCAATAGCATAAAAAGACGCACACAGACTTTGCACCCACGTCGGTATGTTATGTCACACTTCCTGACGTGATCAAAAAGGGACTTCATTCGTGTGCAATTTTTGGATGTGCAGCCTGGACAAGAAGCTGCATGTGCGATTACTTGCAAATGCACCTTGAATTGTTGCTCCCTCTCTGTACGAGGATCGTGCAGCTCACTTAGAAGCATCATTGTGCTGTACTTGGCACGGCGTAACTCATCAAACTGAAAGTAATTCTTTTGGCAAAAGTTCAAAAACGCGATGCGTGTATCGAGACATTCTTGTTCCATCGAGGGATCTTCATCAACAGTGTTGCCTATTACATGAGCGATTGACGTGGGTGGAATTGGCGGGCTGTTTGCAGTAGCATCGACCGCTCGCAAATCAAGAAGACCTGGGCTTTTGCCAATCTGTTTCGATGGTTTAATCATTGGATCGGAATTAATTTCTTCGACCCATTGCGAAACATCAACACCAATCTGAACTGCTTTGATGAAGTTATCACTGAGCAATTGAGCGACAAAGAAATTTTGTTTCATCCTGGACAAAGCCAAATCGAGACGATTCATCACTTTGTCACGATCCTGATTTACTAAGTCGCCTGGGTTACTCCTAGTGCCTCGTCTTTTACCTTCTATCTTTTGGCCCTTGGAAGCATTAGACTTCGAGTGGGAATCATGGCACTTCGCTCCTTCGCGTAGTGTTTCGTCTTTGTTGAGAATTGTGATGATCTTTTCGATCTCTCCAGGAATGTAGTCACCTTCGAAGTATGGTATGCTGGTTGGATCAAAAGGTTCACCAGTCTCAGGGTCGATGCCATGGTCTTTGAAGTATTCATCATAGAGTGTCCTCGTTTCTAGGACAACGCCTTTTTCTTGGGCCTTCGTCAAAGTCTCAACGTACCAGGCACACAACATATCATCCTTTGGAATCAATTGTTGTGGCGGATGACAGTAAAAAATATACTCGTCGCCTTTAGAAGGTGGACAGCTCCAAATATGTGCAGTATGAAACCCTCGAGATCTGACAAATCGAAGGTATTCCACTATGATGGTCTGATAGGTAAGAGTCCTATATACTGAAGGCTGAAGGTAGTGAACCGAGTCCAAGTAAGAAATATACACTCGTCTTCTATTTGGTGCTGGACATTTGTCGCCATATTCGTAGACATACATCCCAAACAGGAGGACATCAGCACCATGAATTTTCTATATTTGAGTAGTTGAATGTTTAGTGAAAGGGAGTCACAATGCAAAAATGGAGGAGGGAAGAGTCAAACTCACTTGGAACAGCAAGATGCATTTTGACGTTACTGGGAACTCTGAAGGAAATCCCTTGTTTGAATACCTTGACTGCATCTGCATCATAGTGACATATCAAATGCGCAAAAAGCGTGCGAATGAGAAACACGTGAAGAAGAATCTGAGGGTGGTAATGTGACAAAGGTCCTTACCCCCTCTCGAACCTTGTGTTTCTTCTCCTGGGACAATACTACACGAACACAGAGGCCATCTGCTTTTTCGACTTGGGATACATCACATGCTCTCTGATTTGCGATCTTCTTGTATTCCTCCGAAAGCGTCTCAAACAAGCCTGATTCTATTGCACGACTTAACTTGCACTCGGGTAGAGCACTGGCATCTTTGAACGATGAGTACTCAAGATTTTCGTTCTGCTCCTTCAACTTCGTAAGAACACACTTTGGGCAAGAAAATGTCTTTGACGAGTTGTTTCGATTCGCGTTAAAAAGGGCGCAAATTTGATGACACCAATCGTGGCATACATCACATTGGACCCACTGTTCTTCTGGTGTCAAATCATTTTTCATTCTAACAAGAAGAGACTTTTTGGTCTCCTTGCCATCGTCAAGCTGGATTGTTTGGTCTTCTTTTAACCCAGTAAAGCAACGGTCGCACCAATGGTTTTGCTTGTACTGGTCAGTGTAGTAAAAGCCATTGCGTCGGATTTTTTGCATTCCACAAACTCCACTGCAGTATAGTGCCGGTGGCTCAAATAAAAGCCTGAATTTCCCACAGAGGGAACATGTAGAGTCATTTTCGCAGGCCCCTACAGCTTCCGTTTTCGGGCTCATTCCCAGTCCTGACAAAAGTTGACGTTAGAGAAGCATGACAATCGAACTTATGACCCACCGCTAACATCACTCCCAGTGGTCTCAATGACAAATCTTACCTTTCATGAGAGATTTGACTTCGTCGTTGAAAATATCTAATAATTGTCTTGCCCACATTCCAATTTCATTTTCATCGCCATTGAATAAAATAGCATTCTCAAAGACAAGTCTTGCGTCGCGCTCAACCGATTCGATGTCTTTATAAACACAATTTTCCAGCTTTTTTTCGACTAATCCAAGATCCATAGGGTGTTCAACAATCTCAAAATAATCGTCTAAACCGAGCTCAACGGGATCTACCGGATCTTTAAACACCCATCCATGCTCATGTCTGATTAATTTCTTAATGACTGGGAGGCACTTTCTCGCAATGCACCGAGGTGTCAACTGGCAGCAATTTATCAGGGAGTCAAGGTGTTTCTCAATTGCGTCAACTGGCATCGAAGAAAGGATGTCGTTCATACCACGAGGGTTTCCGTCTGCGGACGGCTCTTGGATTACACCTATATTTTCGTTTTGTGTAGCAGTCGAAGAAGCATCATTTCCGTCTTGATAGAGTGTCGAAGTGAGCACAGAGTCATCCTGCTTAAACAACTTCCGAATTCGAGAGTCGTCGACGTCTTCCCGACAGCTATCATTTTGCGTAGTAGATCTCTTTTTAGACGCACAGGACGTAGAACAAGCAGTAAGGGCGGTATGAGACGACACAGACATGAAAGGGGGAGAGGACTCATTTGAAGATTCATTAGCCGTGGGGGTTGCATTTTTTGATTCCAGCCTCGATGACACTGCAGTATCTTTCTCGGCTGGCTGAGGTGGTGGAGCAGGAGCACTAAAACTATGAGGAAGTGATGGAGGACTCAAGCCCTGGTTCTCCCCCGATTGTGCCTGTCGCATTTGTTGGAGCTCCCGGGATCGACGGCTGATTTCTCTGTCTAGTAACAATTCTTGTCGTTCAAACTGTCCATTGAGATGTTGCAGAAGATTTATCTGATTTTGGAGCTGTGTCGAATTGTCAGGCTCATTAGATGCAGATAACTGTTCTAGAAGCAATTTATTCTGACTAAAAAGCGTTCCCTGAATGAAGCATTGGAATAAAGGGTATTGTGTGAGAAGAACCAAAACATTTTGAGACAGTGACGCAAGGTAACTCAATGAGTGTACGGAAAGATTCACACTACCTTCTGGCGACGAATTTGCGCAAGGACTGCCTGCTTCTGTTCGATATCATTTTGTAAGGCTTGAATGCCAATTACGGAGGCAGGCTCGTTAAGTTGTATATGCGGTTGAGGCGTCAAGCCCGATGCTGATATTTCTCCATGGATGGGCCCGCTGGAGTTGGACATAATGTTATCTGCAGTACTCGTGGATGAATCTATCTCCCCATCACCATCACCATACCCATCCCCATCCGCCTCGAAAACGGAGAAATTATCCCAATCGTCGTTCCAATGATCGCCGTCTGTGTCTCCAGTAAGTCGGCGAATATACTTTGCAACCGGATAACAAATCTCGCATGAGGCAGAAAGACCTCTACGTTTACAATTGCGATGATGACTCAAGACACAACGTGAGGAGACGCAATGGGGAACAGGGCATGTTTTGCCCCGACAATACTTCAAATGCTTCCAAAGAATCACCATTTGAGGGCAGAATTTCGTGTCACAGTTAGGCCCAATGCGGCATAATTTAGAATGACGCAGCAACAATAGACGGCGCTGTTGCTGCTGGAGAACAAGGTTCTTCTTCTCGGCTCGTGGATCGATTGAGCTTGTATCCGTGCCGTTGCTATGAGAGCTATCTGGTATGGCTGCCTTGAACGATGGGTCGCTAAGCATCTGCTCGGACGAGACGAAGACGCTGCTTGGGGTGCCATTCTGCACATTTTCCCTTATCTGTTGCAGCTGTGATAATTGAGACTTCATCTGTTGGGGATTCAGCCCACTGGCTTCTTGACTACCTGTAGCGAAGGGCTGCACAGCATTATTTTGAGGCTGCATGGCGTTGTTAGCTTGCATACCATTGCTAAGCTGCACGGCATTGTTGGCTTGCATGTCGTTATTAGGCTGCATGGCATTATTTCGTTGCATACCATTATTGAGATTGGCGGCATTAGTGGGTTGCATGACATGTTGATTCATGTTTGTTCCGACAACATTGCTTACAGCAGAAACGGGTGCTCGGAGCTCACTCTGATAGCCAAACTTAGGAACGCCTACCGCCTTTGCAATGAGATGAAGACGTCGTTTGAGCGAAGAAAGGTCCATGTATTCTTCCTTGGTTTGTGCCGACCTGTAGAGGTGTTCTTCGAGCTTTTTCGCCATGAGAGGCAACCTACTACTCGCGTTTCGGATCATTAAAATTCACAGAGGAGTTGGTAGGAAATGTGAAAATGACGATTATGAGAAATGAAAGCTGTTTTGCAATCGAAATAGCTTACTCCTGAGATAAACGATTGGCGGCAGGTCTCAACTTTTCTACGACCTTGATGATGCTGAGGAGAAAGAAACCCGATAAGGACCAGTTCAGATTAAGAACCACTACATCGTGCATTGAGGAAAAGGCGAAACCTTCGACCTACCTAAAGATAATCCTCTTCCTATCAGCTAAATCATCATTACTCTGCCAACCACCTGCGAAGTTTCCATCCAAACTCCTTGTCGGTCCACTTTCCCCATTTCCGCCTTGCACACAAATCCCCTGTACCTCAACATTGACACCTTCTCCCTTAACCTGCCCATCCGGTTGAAGCATTCCACCCGGGGCGGTCATGACAGGAAACGAGGCAGGATTGACTCTAGCCCCTGGGACAATAGCGTCGGGAGTAGGAATTTGCGAGAGAGATGCGTCGGGTTTCGATGAACGTTGCGATGAAAATGGTTCTGTGTTATAGGTCTTTCTGTTGTTACTCTCTTGCGAATTCGAAGTGCTTTGTGACACCATAGCTCGGAATCGCTGCACTTGACCTGGCTGGGGCTGGCCAGAATTGGCTTGTGATGACTGAGAAGCTACAGGATTACTTACTCCTTGAACATGGTTAGGGGATCCAATATTGCCACCTGTAGGATTGGGAAATTGATTGATTTGTCGCATAGCATTAAATTGATTGACGTAGTCTGAAATGTTACCCATTCCGCTACCTTGGACATTGACTGCCGTGTTATTCCTCATGAGCTGTTGGTTTTGGAACATTTGTTGCAGAAGTTGCTGCTGTTGTTGCGCCGGTGCATTTAAATCGATATTCGCGTTGCCAGCACCTATTAAACCTTGTTGCGAGCTAGGACCTTGATTCGTGCGATTGCCCCCCTCGCAGTTACTCTGGGCGTCACGGGAGACAAACGAGTTACAGCTGTTGAAATTTCCGATGGGACGATGGGACTGGTTAACATCGAACTTATGTTGGTTGGTGTTGGTCAGACTCATAAGTGAAGCACTCGGTTGAAGAAAATTCTCTTCGCGCTGACTTGATTGCGTCATTTGATTGGAGTTAACATGGGTTTGAAACTGATTCAATTGGTTTTGGTTCAGATACACGTTGTTACTACCTTGAGACCAACTGCCCCCACCGTCAGGAAAAAACCCAGGGGCGCCTTGAGCTTGTGGATTACCTTGAGTCATCTGAGCCTGCGCAACGCTTCCCATTCCCGCTCCAGATGGATATGATGAATTCATCACTTGATTGTTGGAAGACGGCGCAGTACTTGTCCCCCTGTGGGTGCAGGCGGGATTCGGCCCTCCCCCTTGATCCCCGATCTGTCCTTGTGAAGCGCGAAAGGCATTCCAGAAGAGCGCGGTCTGAGCCTGAATCTGCTGTTGATTCGCCGATGCATTCGCGTTGCGGTTGATAGAGTTTTGTGCTCCCCCACCCACGGGGCCTGCCTGGGGCATGTTAGGGAAGGTGAGGTTAGTAGATATCATGGAAGAATTATTCTCTATGCCGGTGCCACCGCTCATCTGCTGACACTGAGTGCCACTGCCAAGCGACTGGTTTTGATTGGGGGGCTGCCAATTATTGATTCCGCTTAATTGATTTCCTCCCCCACTACACGACTGCGTAGTGACATTATTGCCGTTCCATAATTGCGATTGGTTCTGCTGTGGCCAGTTGGGCTGTCCCCCCACCGGTTGAGTCAACTGACTTGGCATGGTGTTGCTATTTTGAACCTGATGGTACTGCTGCGCCTGCATCCCCCCTTGCTGGAGAATTTGATTATGCTGCAAATTATTTTGCAGCTGTTGAAAGTTGAATTGGTTCATGTGGGACTGCGTGCCGTTACGCTGTCTCTGGTTTTGATTCTGCCCGCTGTTGGGCTGCAGCTGCTGACCTGTGCTGTTGGACATTATTGCTTTCCTTGGAGATCCTCAATGGCTTGTTCGAACGGTCTATAGCTTGGCGAGAAACACCTCGATGTCGACGTGGTTTGATAGGAGCTGTCGTATTGTACAATACCTAATAAGGGCCCGCAGTACTACAGCAAATAGCAGAAAAATAAAAATCATCATCAATGGCCCCACTCTGCACCAGTCCGAAACCGAACACTGTTTCGTAGTGCGAGAGAAGATAGGTCACAGAAGGTCACAAGGCACTCCGGGTATAGCATTGCACTGTATGTTGTAGCACGGACCGATCACGCGACAAGAGCCGGTGTTGGAGGTTGTGTAAAAAGTATTAGAGCTTACGTTCATCCGAAACACACACAAAAAATAAGAAGAACGTGGGAGAGATTCGGAATGTGATATTGTCGCAACGGGATCTTATGGCGACTTAACAGATTCCTAGCTGTCGAAGAGATTTAGCGATATCCCGGTTCCTTTCAAATTCATCATTTTTTTGGTAATACTACACATCTACCTATGCTAGAGTTCTTACATAAACTTACTTACGTACTTCTGTTGTTCGAGAACTCGGGTTCGCAAAAAATAAGAACGTTTGGGACTTATGTCCAAAATTAACCTACGACATAACATAAAAAGTGATTCACGATCCCCCGCTGGGTAAAAAATACACTCTCATATGACTTTTGTGTGACATTTTGCCTTGCTGTTGATTTTCCAAGAAGACAAACCTAATTACTAATTAACCCTCTCCAGTAAACTTATGCAGGTTTCCGCTGCAGTTAGTCTTCCACCAGTCTTTGATTCCCTCTCTACAATTACCAGCAGCCTATGCAAGATTTTTTGTAGCGAGCTAGACAGAATGTGATTCCTAAAGACAGAGGAAGACATACTTTAAAAATAAAGTGTCTTGTCTACACTTAATTAAATCGCAGTAGCAAATGGGCGCGAGCGCCTCGCGCGCTTCAAGGTAAGCAGACATCAAAACATGATGACTACCCATGTACACCAACCCGAAAAAAAATTTTACAGGTAACTTCAATTTAACTTATAGTGTAAGTACCTGTTTTGGCGAAAAGTAAAAAACTGTCTCACTGGAGAAGGAGAGAAGGAGAGAAGGAGAGAAGGAGAAAAGGAGGAGAAGGAGAAGAAGAAGGAGAAGAGGGGTTCAGTTTCCAACACAACTAAGATTTTGAAAAAATCTTGATACCTAAAACCCGGTTTACAGGTGTCCCTGGTGTATAGGTGCACGGCTAGCTAATTCCATGTACATTTTTGATTTTTCGGTATTTAAACCCCCAAATGGACCTGAAACCATCAAGGCTAGTTTCCCCTTCTTAACACCAATTCACCCATATGTATAGCTCTGCATGACTTGAGATAGTTGCCGCAAAACCTCTGATTCTGTCGGAAGACACCACACAACTCAAGCACATGCTCAACGGGTGGTCAAGGGGTCGACAGCATGCAAAAGCAATGACATGAGCCAAGAATACCTACTGGTACTTCTGGCCCACATGTGCCCCAATATCAGGACATGGGCATAATAACAAAATAGTATTCTTACCATTGAAGGAAGAATCCCACCAAATATTTGGTAAGACTCTTTGGCAAGACCAGGGAGTCCTGCAGACCCATTGGCAAGACCAAGTAGTCTTGCCAGGATCCAATGTACAGCCTGATCAGGTGCATTAAGATCCTGATGGGAACACAAGAATCCAACAGGGTACAAATAAACCAAACGTAATCGAATTGCATGTAAACTACATGATATAATCAAGAGGTTTAACATTGTGCAGTCCTCAGTTTTAGTCGTTTCGATAGCTTATAAAAATAATTTCCAATCAACTGGAACGTCACGTTCTTATTTACTACAGTTCGGCTTAGGTCAAGCAATGGATGCAGCAAAATGGCGAGAGGGGTACAATAAGGCTACCTGGAGGTAAATAGCGTGAGTTGTAAACGATGCCAATATTTTTTTTGTGTTAAAAATGCTAACTTGCGCCGGATTATAAGTTCCACTAAGATGTATCTTTTCTACATTTGTGTGCATCTATAAACCGGGTTTTACGGTGGGTCTGTTTTTCTACCGTATATAAGTCTGACCACAAGATCCCACCTTTTAAAATATACATATGTCTATTATTTCTTTGACAATTCTATGTTTCGTCTACTAAAATGACCCCTGACATTATAAAACCTTCATCGTTAGGACCTAGTTAATCTACGGTTTGATTTTTATGACATGTCAAGAGGACCGGAGTAAAAAATCCTTAATTCTTTTCTATTCTATGGGAGAAATCTAGACTAGACAACAAAACAGTAATCTTGTTTCCTAGTTTCTCAACAACATCCATTGTGAGAGCAGGAGTTGCTGCAGTCTCATTTTATTTCTGCACATCTCCATGATTGTTGCTGTTTCCTGCGATGTCTCCCTCAGGTGCACTCACAGCACCCGCCGCAGTGATGTCCCCTCTTCTCCAATCAGTTTGCAAGCCCATCAACAACCATTTGCCCTGCTCTCGGCATCAACATCTCTGATCAATGGACTCTACACATGATGTGCACACCAGGAAAGTTCGATATTTTATGAATTGTTACATGATGGTTTCTCCTTTCTATTACGCATAATTAACATTGTTATTCATTTTCAAATTTAGTCTACATCATCCCTCCCTTCTGCTTCCACTGCATCAAATAAACAACCAAAGACATCCCAGTCGAAATCATCAGGTAAGTTTCCTTCATTTGCAATCTCCATTGCACCATCATTGATCAATTCTAATTCATCCCTCATCAGAAACTCTCTGAATTGTTGTACATTGTATTGTTTGGTATTGTGTCTATTGTATTTCAATGCCTGTCCTTGTCTATTTTTTGCAACTCTGCCATTTCATATTCCTCCACAACATGTACTCCAATTGTAGTTCTTGCTCCCACATTCCCATTCTCATCATCTCTCAACCATTGTCTCCATCATCAGAATGGGAATACCATGGTAAGCACGTCTTTTGTATATTTAAGGGCATCGTCACCTTAATTTTTGTGTGCTCATCATTCCCTCCTTTGTCTTCTGTTATTGCACAGGCTACCTGTTCATTTTGAGCAAATGCACTCGGAAGCTTCTCCAAGCTATAGCTTTTGAACTCACTCTTTGCAAACAGTCACAATTCTTCTTTCTTCGATGTCCTGGCACTAAAGTCAATGTCCTGTGTTCTGGTGACTTCTTCGATAATCTAGGGAAGAGGCAATCATCGTTTACATCACATGTCGGTGAACATGGAGGTTGGTTTGCAATCAACCAATCTCGCTGTGAGAATTGTTGTTCTGACCATTGTTTGTTTGTTTTTGACATGTGGTGATGCATTGTCATGTACCTCACCACAATATTTTTGCTCAATTCCCTACTCAACTCTACAGCCTAAAGCATAGGGTACTTTTTCCTTTGACCATGTTCTCTCCTACTTCCAGTTATCTTTGTGTCTACGAAGTATTGTTGTCCACTCATCCTTGATCTGTTTTCTGGTATTTGGGGCATGGTGTAGGTATTGTCATCACGGTACACTCAGCGGTAAGTGTTGCAATTTGCAATTTTGTATTGCCCTGCTCTTGAGAAATCAAACAAAAAGCTCTGCTCCCCTTTCCTAGGATCATTGTCTTTGGGGAGAAACCCCACAGTAGAGATACACAGGACCTTTTTGGCTGAATTTTCGGTGTATTGATTGCGGTAAGTTGGTAAGATTCCAAAATATGGAATCAGTGTGCTGAAAGATCACACCATTAGACAGTAAAACCACTTTTCATCAAGATGCACTAACATGAGTTGTGTGTTTGTTTTCAATAACGTTGCTCCTTCCAGAACAGATGAAAATTGATGGCCCACTTCAGAGGCTTTGTCTTGTGTTAAGGCGTCAAGGTAGGTTGTAATTTTGTTGCTGTGTATTGAGACCCTTCTTGACTCATTACGAATTCTGCAATTGCCGCTCTATTCACAAGCTGAACTCGTCCATGGCCACCTGCAATCAACTCTGCAATAACCTCCCAGCCCAAAGTTCCATTTGTCCTGTTAAGGACATTCCCAATCTCCTCCTCTATGTTTAATTGCATAGTCTTCATTCGCTCTGCCCCATCTTTTGCACTGCCTAAGTTCAGTGGGAGACAGTGAGTTAAATTTTGTGTCGATCTCTTCTTTCATGAGAACTTCCTGTCCATACAAGATTGCGTAAAGCTTGATGAAGTAATGTCTTGGAGTCCAAGAATTGCATTGTTTCTTGTACGATATAATTAGTTTCTCGCCTGAGTCTGATTGTTGTTTCCTCTTATTTGACCCAATGTTGCTGATTTGATTCAATAGACAGTCTTTCACAATACTAAGACAAACTCCAAGTGCATGTGCCAGGTCTTTTGTTGGAGAGAAAGCTCTTGAGGAGGCATGAGGGTAGAGTATTGTTCTGTGTGTTGTCAAATTTTGATCAAGAGACTCTTTTCAACTTCATCTAAAAAAGTTTCTGTTTGTTAGGTTGAATAGTGTTATTGCATGCATCTGCCTCTTCCTTCTACAGCCAACCGAATGGCTTTTTGTGGCCCTTTTTCAGGTAAGCCGTTAATGGACAATCACCTCCTATATGTTTAATTGCATAGTCTTCATTCGCTCTGCCCCATCTTTTGCATTGCCTAAGTTCAGTGGGAGACAGTGGTTAAATTTTGTGTCGATCTCTTCTTTCATGAGAACTTCCTGTCCATACAAGATTGCTTGTTGCTTGACAAAGTAATGTCTTGGAGTCCAAGAATTGCATTGTTTCTTGTACGATGTAATTAGTGTCTCGCCTGAGTCTGATTGTTGTTTCCCCTTATTTGACCCAATATTGCTGATTTGATTCAATAGACAGTCATTCACAATACTAAGACAAACTCCAAGTGCATGTGCCAGGTCTTTTGTTGGAGAGAAAGCTCTTGAGGAGGCATGAGGGTAGAGTATTGTTCTGTGTGTTGTCAAATTTTGATCAAGAGACTCTTTTCAACTTCATCTAAAAAAGTTTCTGTTTGTTAGGTTGAATAGTGTTATTGCATGCATCTGCCTCTTCCTTCCACAGCCAACCGAATGGCTTTTTGTGGCCCTTTTTCAGGTAAGCCGTTAATGGACAATCACCTCCTCTAGTTTAATTGCATAGTCTTCATTCGCTCTGCCCCATCTTTTGCACTGCCTAAGTTCAGTGGGAGACAGTGAGTTAAATTTTGTGTCGATCTCTTCTTTCATGAGAACTTCCTGTCCATACAAGATTGCTTGTTGCTTGACAAAGTAATGTCTTGGAGTCCAAGAATTGCATTGTTTCTTGTACGATGTAATTAGTGTCTTGCCTGAGTCTGATTGTTGTTTCCTCTTATTTGACCCAATGTTACTGATTTGATTCAATAGACAGTCTTTCACAACACTAAGACAAACTCCAAGTGCATGTGCCAGGTCTTTTGTTGGAGAGAAAGCTCTTGAGGAGGCATGAAGGTAGAGTATTGTTCTGTGTGTTGTCAAATTTTGATCAAGAGACTCTTTTCAACTTCATCTAAAAAAGTTTCTGTTTGTTAGGTTGAATAGTGTTATTGCATGCATCTGCCTCTTCCTTCCACAGCCAACCGAATGGCTTTTTGTGGCCCTTTTTCAGGTAAGCCTTTAATGGGCTGAGTTTGCTCTTGCTTGATTATGGCTTCCAATGTTGTGATTGAGTGAGTTTTTCATACACAGTTCAAATCATTTGTCCCGTTGCTCTTGATTTTATGTTGGTGTTAGTTTCTCTTTGTTTGATTGCATGATTTCTTGACAACAGTGATGTGGTTGCCCATCACAATTTTGTTGTCTTGCAAATGTATCTAAGTATGCTGGGTGCAAAATTCTTTTCGGAGATATCCTCACTCTGCTGTCAATTTTAAATCTGACTTTGACACCGTTGTCTCTGATTTCTTTTATCCACACATTTCCACCTTTGTCAGCAGGTTTACCAGGAGGATTCTTGCCAACAACAACAAGATTCTCAAACAAAATTAGAGTTGGTTCGCTCATACTGCAATGATTGCTGTCGAGTGGGAAATGATGGAGTGGAGATTTGAAGGGCACCGCAATGGTGTGGACAATGAGATAATTTCTGTGTTCATATTGTTCTGGATGTAGAATAAAATTGATAGAGACCGCAAACCGCAAACACCATTACCAGAACCTTCTAATACTAAATATGATGACAGGAGGCGGGAGCAAGTAAAGCTGATCAAGAAATGATCTCAAGCATTGTTGGTGATTTCATCGTTGAGTGAATTGCAAAGACGACATAGACAGATTTGATGAAAGTTGAAAAATCATAAGGTGCCTAAACAATTTACTAGTAATGATCCTGACTGACTTATCGGCTGATGGAGGTCATACGGTTTGCAAAAAGTACAACTAGGGATATTACCAACCGACTCAAGACAATAAGGGAGGGCATGACAATAGTTTTGTGGGTGGGTGACTATTTTGTTAGGTCACAACAATGCAAGAATATTAAGATACCTTAAAATAGAGCTCAAGTAAATATAGGAGAACTGATGAAAATGTATGATGAAGGGATGCCACATCATATGAGGATGTAAGGGAAAGAATGTAAATTGGTACCAATACTATGACTCATGCAAGAATTACATGGATTGCATAAAAAGGATTTTTCATGACAATCTACAAGATTATAAGGACACCGACCCAGGGGCGTTGTGTATCTAGCAGGTTAATCTCGTGTATTTGTTATTATTTGCTGACTCATGGACAACCACAGGAAGAAAGAACTCTTAAGCCCCCTTCTCAGATTGGATCCAAAATATACTGACCTTTCAAAATGTATTGATTAATCAAAAAGTATATTTTTCAAGATCGGTACATTTTCAAAGATCAGTACCAAAAAGTACCAATCTTTGAAAATGTAGCGATTTCATTTTTCTCGTAGAAATTGTATTAGTTCCTACTGTTAAAGGTACCGATCTTTCAAAATGTACCATCGACATGTATCGGTACATTTTTAGAAATTGGTACATTTCAAAAGATTGGTACCGAAATGTATGAATATTTGAAAATGTACTTTTCTTACCTTCTGTACATGAGCTTATCGTCAGGACAAAGTACAGTTGAACAGTTGATTGACCGACCTTCATAAGGACTTTCAAGGAACGACAGCCATTCATTCGGAGAGGTTGCTTTTCTAGGACGTGGTAATAAGTTCCCAATGATGTTAGTACAATATTTTTTCTTTTCAAAAGTATCAAGTTGGATTTTGTTTGTGATGCTACTTTCCCTTCAGTCCTGATGATGTCCCAGGGTTCCATATAATTGCCTTCAATGTAGAAATTTGTGTAAATTTCCTACAATGATGAATGGAACAGATCATTCAGATTTATCACAGTCAACTGACAATAACTTGCAAAAGACAGCTCAAACAAACAAAATAAGAACACCATTTGAAAACCATGAAAAATATCTTTTTTATTGATACGAGGTTGTAAATATATCATTTTACTCCACCCATGACTTCAGTTTCATCCAACTGACACACAAAAGACAGAGTAGGAGTGTTGCTATTGTATAGAGCCATCTCCATTGTATGCTGAAATAGATCCCCATAACAATACCAGCATGTGTCGCGTGTTAGTGACTTAGAGGCTAGGAAGAAAATCAGATTGAAGGGAGAGAGAGGAAAACCTGTGAGGATTGATTTTGATTCAAACTTGCATAGAACAGCGGATGATATTTCTTGAGGCTGGCCATCATTTTTCTTTTGCAACCATCCAAAATAGGCATAAGTAATAATGTTGATAGCACAACAAATTAACAAAAAAATGTATACGGTTTGTGTGCTAGCACTCTGCACTTACTCCATGACTTTTCACATTTTTGGGAGCAGGAAGTTATGCAAATAGCCATGCAGTCCTGAGTCCCTTCTATGGAGAAAAATAAATGAGTGGTCATTTATTATTGATTCATAATGACTTGCCTTCCCTTGTCAACAGTTGAAATACTTTCAGGAATGGAGATGTGCATTTGGATTGAGCAATAGAGTTAGTATGCTGCTTTATATTTGCCCCTTTGTGACCATGTGATGCTTTATTGATACTGGATGTGAAGGCTTGCTTTACAAAACGTTTGAATTGGTGAGCATTCTGGTCAGTCTTGCTCTTCATGAAATTTCATGAGATTTCAATCTTGTTGACTTGTTTTCAGTAGCATTTGTAGGTACAAGTTCACAGTACTGTTTTCACTACAAAAAACACCAGTAACCTCCTGGTACACTCGAGTGCACAGGGAGGTTACCGGAGACCCCTGGGATGATATCTTCAGGTAACCTCCCTGTAAACTTCTGTAACACTCCCATACACTAGTGTACCGGAGGGTTACCGGAGTATACCGGTGGATTATCAGAAATTTGAGACCCAAACCGGTCTTCCAATTTATTTCTAATTATGATAGGAACTACTATTTTTTTACAGGAAAACTGACTTCTCAGTAAGTCTTAGAATCGATATCAATCTAAGTAGTGGCTATAACTGCATTACTTAGTAGCTAAAATAATGTTTACTGGTGGCATACCGGAAGTGTATAGGTGAGTTACCGGAAGTGTACAGGAGGACAACCAGAAGTGTATGGGAGGGTTACCGGAGTGTATGGGAGGGTTGCCGGAGGTGTACCGGAGGGTTACCGGAACAAACAGGAGGGCTACCGGAGTGTACTGGAGGGCTACTGGGTCTGATATACTGTTAGGACCTGTACACCGTCTTAATTCCCTCATTTTTCGTAGCATATTTCAGGGGTGTATATACGCCCCGTTTTTTTCAAATCGTATGAACGAGTAAATATCTGCCCTGTATTTTACAACAAATGCCAGTAGTTAATAATATAAATGATTCTACTAATGAAAGGTAATAGGTGTGGCCACGAGACACTGGCCACATGCAATTGAATTTCTTCCCCATTCCCTCCTCCCACAGTCCATCCATATACTACGCAACACTCTGTCGCCCCTCCCATCCAAATGCAACCAAACAATCCTTCGCAGCCTACCAGCCATGAGCACAGACCAGCCAGCCCGTGATTTTGTGTGGTCTAATGAGATAGCTCAACAATATCTCCTTCCCAATGAAATAGTGCTTAGAGCCATCCAAGACCCTGGGAAGACAAACACAAAGACCGCAGGCAAAGAGACTATCTACCCTCAGGTCAAAGCGTTGACTACGCAGCATTATGCCTGCTTTAAAGAGAAGGGTTTTCCCAATCTCCCGCTAACAAGTCACGGACAACTGATCTCATCACAAAACTCCTTATTAATTTAAGGCAGATGGACAAGACATCAGTAAGGGAGGACTTCCGCATGTACTCCAAGGCCGAATCATCAAAAGTTTACATCGTCTGTAATGATGATAATGCTGGCCAGTTAATTCTTGTCTCCATTTTACTGAACCAGTGGTCATCTCAACAACAGAAAAACCAAACAAAGAGAACCCCGGCGATTGCAATTCAACTGGTTGCTGCATGTTTGCATGATTCCCATCGTGGCTATTTGTGGTAAAGTATTTGAAAGGGAGGAAATATCGTGAGGAGCAAGATCAGTCAAATAACACATCTATTGGTGGTTTTGATGTTATATTTGATTCATTTCTTGACTCAACTTTATTCATTGAGCAACCAGCTGAGATGGACCTAAATAGTGTGGACCCTAAACAGAAGATTGACCCCTTGACAGCGTGTGTTCCAGATGGAATCAAAAATGTGGTGGAATGGTCGGAATCCGTTTGGGTGGACTACATTAAACCAAAATATCGTCATATTTTGAGGAACTAATGGAAAAGTTAGCAACCCATCTTCACTTGACCAAGAAATAAGGTCATCATCCATGTCTGCTTCCATTTGTCCAACATCACGATTCTCACAGGCATTAACGAGGAAGTTGTGCAATAATGCTGCTGATCTTATGATATTGCAACACCTCTCGAGGGGAAATTGCCAAGGTTTCCACAATAACCCACAGCACATTACTATTTCCCTGAATAAGCATTCAATTCGGATCCTTGAGTTGGAATGCCAAAAATTATACGAATCCTCAGGAGAATTAGGTGTTGCATTGTCATAAGGAGCTAAAAGGAATGCGGACATGGGGTATGCCAAATCACCAACAAAGAACAGTCCATGTTCCTTGAGAAGATCTTTCATTTCTTGCAGAAGATTGTATAGTTTTGTTTCGCTCCAAGCAAAGGAGTCGTGTGATGCACCTTGATGCCCAGGACTTATCCATAAGCATCTTTTATCTCTATCACAAATGGCTTAAACACTAAGAGCGTAGAAATTTTTGCGACAGAAGTAATTCCCAGGATCCCGAACCTCCATTGGACACTTAATACGGACACCAAGGCCACCATATCAGAGTCAACTGCAAAATCTGAGCTTATCTCTTTTAGTTTTGCCAACGCTGAGAGGTTTCCATTTTTGAATTGTTGCAACAACCCAACCAATTCAAAATCAAATGTCTTGTTAATCCAATTGATTGTTGATTCAAAATACTTGTTGACAGACATCATGCTTTTCAATCCGTACGATTGTCCCACCAGGTCGAGGTAACTCCCACCAAACAAGATGTGTTATTCTTGTGTTCTCATTTTTTGTTTGCAGTCACTTCTGATAGTACTTATACTCATTAGGCCTAGCAAACAGGAATTCTCAACATTCATATTTAATTCCTACATGGAGGGTGTTTAAAAAATGGCAGAACATATATGAAACCAACCCATTTGAAAATAGAAATAGGACCAATAAGCCTTCACAAAAATCAAAGATCAAGCCTTGAATCGACACCAAAACTAGACCCAATAGGTGATCTTCCTGTTTGTAACTCGTGATTTGCAAATTGTCAGTCATGAACCACACGAACACTCCGGAGAACTTTTTGGGTTCAAAGCTTAGCGTGATAAATGTCTGTCGCTTAAATAATGGGTAAAAACAGGTAACCCACCCGTACACTCTTGGGACTTCCGGTAACCTCCCTGTACACTCTGGCATTTTGAGAGTGTACCGGAAGGCTACCGGTGTTTTTTGTTTGCAGTGTTTGTTTGTTGGTCATTGTTAGGCAACAGACCAAGTCCAATTATATGGTTTACATGACTAGTACCAATTCTTTACCTAGTCAAGCAGATACAAGCTTCCTACATGGCAGGGGATTTTATACCACCAAATCCAAAATTATTTAAAATACAATTACATGTAAGCTTAGGGCCAATAAGTTACTACGTTACAAATGACAAGTAACATTGAGACATCCTTGTCCTTTTCTCCTCCAAAGATTAGCTCTCCAATAGTTGTCCTTGTCTTAGAATTTTTACCATCAGTCACCTCTCTTACAGCTCCCCATGATACAGCTTCTATACCAACTCGGTCCATGCAACTTCCCTTTATGTTTTTCTCAGCTTTTCCTTTTTTATCTTGAAGCTGCTCTCTTCACTGGTACTGACCCTGGTTGGAATAGGTAAGATGAAGTGCATCCTGTGGGGTATATTCCCACACCCAATAAACATATTTCCAGACAACTTGTGCTCCACAATGTGTGAGTGTTGTCTGCCTGCGCTCATGTCAATGCTAGTGTAACAGGGCAAAGAGACACACCACAATCCCTGCACTTCTGCGGTGTGTTGAAGAATTTATCAGAGTACTAGCAACAAATATGATATCTATGTTGATGCACCGATGGATATTTCCCTAGCTTGTTGCAAAAATGGATGTGGATGCTCCCATCTGGTGCAATAATTTGAACAACTGGTTGTGCATTGATTTTTGATGTCATAGTTGCTCTGGTGCTGGGTTGGCCACCCGCCCAATATTGGAAGAGTACAGTGGTGAGAGGCTCACCAACCGAACTTCCAATTGTTTTAATGTTGAAGTCATCAAGTAAAATGCCATTGTCCTTGTTCTTCAATACAGCAAATTCCACCTAAATCAATTGAAGACACACACCCAAAATGCATCATGTTATCCCACTTTTGCAGATCTACCACTGACATCACCAAAAATGTTTTAAGAATTTGAGTCCAGCAGTTCCTTGTCAACCAGTGTTTCCCAAGAGCAAACGCATTCTGTTGTGCTTTGTTAGGTTCATCAATCAGAGGGAGAAGTGCATAAAGCATGTGAGCTACTGTTTGATTGTCCATTACCATACTCGTCTTTGAAGCCTGAGATAAGTGGATCTGTATGCATTGCTGTCTTTCCGCAGCTGGAGACCACATATGCAACACCCTTTGAAGATCAGGTATACGCCATGACATATCCCTACCCCCAGCTGCAGTGCACTAGAAGCACCGCAAACTTTGATCAAATCCTTGAAATCTCTTACGGTGCATCTAATGCACCTCAAGTTGTATTCCTACCTATGATAATGCTGAGCATAGCAAACGCGTAAATATTGATAATCAGGTGATTACTAAATTATGACTGTTGTATGCTAGCCATACCGTATAGTAATCAGGTAGACAGGTAAAGTTCTAAGTCTGTACCGCTGTGTAAGTAATGAGGTACACAGGTAAAGTATGTGTACATAGCACACCCTTGCAGCGGTATGGTGTAGACCGTATCTGTGTTGGTTTATGCGGCACTAGCAGCCGGTCTGCTGATGGGGCGATGCAGTAATGTGTGGCGTGGAATGCAGGGTGCTGTTAGTTTCGAATTTGGTAGTGTTGGTTGGTCAGTTGTTAAGAAGAGGGGCCGGACTGCTTGGTGATGAATAGCAGGGTGATGCTTGGTGACATAGTCCGCTAAGTTGGTGGCCCCTGCGCGCCAGTATGGCCGGAAATGTTTCTGGTTGAAACGACAACGCAACCAGTTTGGGTTGGATGGTGTTGGTTACAACGCCAAGGGCGGTAGAGTTGTCGGTTTGAATGGGTGTGGGTGGTTGTGGGTGGCCCATTTCGAGAAGGAGGTGTCGCAAGGGAATGACTTCACGGGCATTGATATATAGCGCACCGAAGTTTGGCCTCAGCAGCGGAAGACATAACGACTTTGATGATTTGCGAAATGGTGAGGACGGCCCCATTGTTGGTGGGGTAATGATCATTTTCGAAAGGAAGAAATGCCCCCCGCTGCTACGCGCGTGTGATTCGGAGAGATAAGAGGCGTCACTGTGGGCGGCTAAAATCATGTCACTTGCTCGATACGTGACGCCGGCGTTGGGGTGTGATAAGGCATAATCCAAAAATTGGTGGACCCGGTCTAGGGTGGTTGTTGTAGGTTTGGCCTGTTGTGTTGCAAGAGAGCCGAGGGCCGTAAGCATGGTGCAGTCAACTGCCCGAGCATAATAAAGGAAAACTCCAATGACTTCTTGTACGAAGGTCTTTTGTTGCTTTCCCAGTGCTGGTGAAGTGTCAGCAGTGGCACATAGTTGTTGTCTGCTGCCGTAGGTGCGTGGAGCGCTGGGATAAGGTTGGTGTTGTGGTTTGGTAGGCAGAGAGTGACGGAAACGTTGTCCAGCTGTTTCGCAGTAGCCTGGCATGGAGAGGCGGACGGTACGGTTGCGGTAGTCCCACTGCAGGGTGAGACCTATGTAGCGCCGTCCGTCCCAATCAGTGGAGATGTCGTAGTGGCCCGTGAGAGTGTTGATAAGATGGTCGGCGTGTACTTTGCCCACATATTTCACTCAAGTCATCAACACAGAGGGCAAAGCAGATGGGTCGCCAATCGTAAGTCCAGAAACCGGGTTGAGTTTGCTTTGGTGGTAGCCGCTTGGCCTGGAGGCGTTGTTCGAGGAGTTGCTGTGCAATGATGCCGGCCTGTGGGAGTCCATACATACCTTTTGAATGCGCACAAAGACATATCCATCCTGTGCAATGTCTCGTAATTTGTAGAGATCAATGATGGCGGCTGGTATGTCGGATAGTTTGAGTCGCATGTATTCTGGACGTGCCATTGGGGTGTTAAGATAAAAATCTTTAATATCGATGGTCATGAACTTTGCGTTTAATGTAGAGATGACGCTGTTGAGGAGTATTTTGACGGTGATCATGTCGGCTGTGGGCGTGCCGCAGTCACCTGGGTAGTTGATGCGATTTCCACCAACTGTGAGGCGAATGCGATACGGGTCTTCCTTCTCTGGGCGAAAGTTAGCCACAATACGCCCATAAGTTACATCCTTCCATCGGTCTTGTGGAACGTGTGATCGCTGGATGAAAGCAATGGTGTCCGTGCCTTTCACGATGCCGGGCAAACCTTGCGCAAGTCGGCCAAGCTCTTTCCCATATGCATTCTGCCAGGTGTCCCGGTATTTGGGGTTAGCGATGAGGTGGCGGTACTCCATTAACTCACCCGTTTCATCATTGAGGACTGCATGAAGCATGTCGGGTGGGTAACGCCGCTGTGTGGCCTTGGCGGCTGTTATCCCGATGTGATGTGTGGCCAAGAAGTGTAGCATGGTTTCGTGAGTGATGGAACGGGTCCGGCTACGAAGTGTTGAGGGCTGGTGGTGTAGTGGCGGGCTGCTGGTAAGGTGGGCTGGGGACGGGCGGCGTGTTGGCACCCTTGGAGGTGGCGCTGTTTCGTCGTCACTGTCCTCATCATCAGAGATAACGTGGCTGGTGGAGGGCCGCGCCAGGCCGTGGGGATAGGCGTTGTGTTTGCACCCTTGGAGGTGGGGCGTGAATAACGGCGGGTGCGCTTGCAGTTGCTGGTGCCGGGCGGTTGCTGTGCGGCGTCACTGAAAAGTTGTTGGAGGCGTTGGAGGTCTAGTAGGTTTTTGTCCCAACGCGTGCGGGCCTTGGCATTGTGCTTAATGATGTGAGCAAGATTGGCTGCGCGGCGATGAGGGCATCAGTTGGGGTCACGGATGGATTGGTGAGGTACTTGTGTTTGAAGAACACAGTGGCGGCAATGCGCGTGCTACGGGTGGTGGGAGACCATATCTTCCAGCACCGGTAGTGCTCGGTTGATGTGCCGATGATCCAACCTCTTGAGCAGTGTTGGGCGTAGGTCTTGCATCGATGGGGCTTATCATGAACGAGGGCTTCCATGCCAAGCGGAACGAAGGGTGCGGCGTTGTAATCATGTGGCCCATAGAGGTGCGCATAGGCGGAGATTTTGGGGTTTGCATTGGACTGACGTAGGAGGTTGAGTTGACGCTCCATGTGTGGGATGAGTTGGCACCACAGGTGGAGTGGAAATTTGTCGGCTGTGCCGCTAATGACAGCAACGGTGATCTTTCCACGTTTGTATGGCTTTTCGGCGACATTGCGGCGGTGGTCATCAGGTGGGACAAGTTGGTATGTCATGCCTGAATCTAGGATGGCTTGCTTGTATGCTGCGGATGCTTCATTGTTGAGGACTTGGCGCTTTGGTGAGAGTCCACATGCTCGCATACGGGAGAGAGCTCTGGTGCGTGCTAGGATGAGTTCACCCTCTGTCCTGTTCTTTGTTGGCTCAACCCAAATAGAGTTGCTGTCGGTGTGGTACAGGATCATCTGGTACCTGTAGCCTCTGGAAGACACATGGGGAAACCGACCTGTTTGATCGGAGTAGACTGTGTCCCGGTGTCGTAGGTCTTGACAAATATGTTATGGTGAGGGAGAGAGGGGCAGTGTGAGCAGGTATGGTCGGTGGAGCATGCCGAGTTGTCTTGGTGGAGCGCACGCCCTGGCGTTGGCTACGCATGTGCCCCTGCTGTGTTTCTTCTGACTGGGGAAAATGCTTGTGTACGCTTGGCAACGGTTACGAGGGGCCAAGTGTTGTAGTTACCATGCCGAATCGCTGCCATCCATGTTGTTTTGGCGGGAAACCCTGCTGCGGCATGGAGGTACCGAATAGTTTGTTGGATACTGGGGAGCTCGTAGACATTGAGGATGGAGTGCTGCTCCCGCGTACTAGATGATGCAAGGAGGGCGCGGATTTCTTCTGTGGATGGCACGACGCACTTAGTGTTGAGTGATTTCGCACCACAGGGAGAGTCCAAGATGAGGGTATCGTTGTTGATGTTGCATGTGATTTGGCGTAAGGGTACTCGCCAAAGCCCGGTGTGTGGGCATCTGTAACCCTGGAGGATGGAGGTGGCGTTGACGTGGATTTTGTTGGAGTCGTAGAAGTTGACTTCATCCTTGTCGTACACGGCAGTGTACCCAGCGTCGGCAAACTTGCTGCCGCTGAGTAGAGTCTGTGTGAGATTGGGAACAATGTCAACTTGGTTAGCAGGGGCACGGACATTGAGCATGAGTTGGGAGATATGTGTAGCCTGTGCAGTGCCACCTGTGGGCAGGAGGAAAACCTTGGTGGAAGGTTTTGTAGTGGAGTGGAATGGATCATGAAGTGTTCCTGCTGTCGAAGTGGCACCGGTGTCGCTGATGGCGGAGGGTATTGTGCCGTCTGCAATGCCCTGCTTGACTTGCTGTTTGGTCATGGGTGTGGGGTGGCGTCGCCGCTTGTATTTGGTAGTGGGACGATACAAGGTGGAGCTGCTGCGGGACATGTGGTGTCGCCAGGCTGTGCTGTTGTTGTCACGGTGGTGCGGCGGGAGATTGAAACGAACTTTTGTTTCAGGGCAGGCAAGTGGAGACCAATAGTTTAGTGAACATGGGTTTAGTGAATTAAAATAACTAACGGTCTCCACTGGATCCTATTTCTTGGTTTTGTACCAAGAGGGGCGTTTGTCCTTGTTTTTGTCAAGGGCAAAACAATCGTCATCCTCGTGGTAGACGCCGTCCTTCTTGCATGAATTGCAGAAACGTTAGGGCGTCTGCCTTCGGCGGGTGGAGTGCCATTGGATCTGTTGCGTTGCTGGCGAGGTGCAGTGGGAGGTGAAAGGAGAGTCAAGAACTTAGCTTGTTGGTCTAGGATAGCTTTCTGTTGTGCTTCAAGTTTGTGGAGGAGCGTGGTGTTGTCCAGAGTGATGGCGGCGGCGTGTTCGGTGGCAGTCTCCAAAGCCCCCTCCAAGCTGTTGGTGTACTCGAGGAGTGAGTGGTGGTCTGCTGGCGACAAGGCGGAGGTTATACTGGACGGAACATGTGGTGGATTGTTGGATGGGCGGCTGCCACTGTCAAAAAAGCTGCTGGCGCTCTCGAACCCTCCCGACCACGCTTCACGCCGGCGTTAAACTTTTCCTTGCTCTTGTAGATGGCAACGAAGTGTGCCTTAGCCGCGTCCCAGGTTTTGTCGGCAGAAGGCTTGATTTCCCAAGCCTGCATTTCCTTGTCATCGAACATGTCGGAGGCGTACATGCTCTGACGTAATGTTGGATCTTCGTGGCCTCTGCGGCGGGGACACCGATGTCCCGACAGAGCTTTTGCTGCTTGTCGAAGTTCACGGGCAAACTTCGTGATATGGCTCGTGAAGTCCCATTGGACGTGGAAGGCTTGGGCTGCTTGTTTTTCTCGAGGGTCGCTGACGATGCACCATTCGGTGCGGAGATGCTGGACGATCGTCTTGATCGCTTGGCGCTGTAGCCCACGTAGTCGTCTTCGAGCTCCTCGACGTACGTGGGATCGACGGCCTCACGCACGAGTTTGTCGACGATGAGCGCATCGACGGCCTCTTGCTTCCAAAACTCTTGGCAAGCGAGGTTGTGCAGGCCCGTGATCGATGCTCGATTCGTGAGCGTGGTAGTGTTCGTGAGGCCTGCCGCGATGATCGGCGGCGTTGGGAGGCGGTCGACGGTGATGTCCGGGTTGCCCGTGACCGTGCGATACTCGGCGTCGGTGAGCACGAGTGCGAGATGACCATGATGTCCACCCCAGCTTGTAGTTTTGACGGCTGCCGCAATTTTTGCGATTTGTTGCCGGAGATGGTTTACAGTGGAGGTCGTTGGTTGGCCCACGATCTTGTCAAGCGGCAGTGGTGCTATGATGGCTCGTACGGCCTCATAGACGGTGGCTTCGTTCGCGGTGGGCGAGGACATGGTGGTGGCTGATTTTGGTTGTTGTTGTCATGGATGTTTTGCAGGTGTTGCTCAGTGCAAAAAATTTAGTAATCACTGCTGAGCATAGCAAACACGTAAATATTGATAATCAGGTGATTACTAAATTATGACTGTTGTATGCTAGCCATACCGTATAGTAATCAGGTAGACAGGTAAAGTTCTAAGTCTGTACCGCTGTGTAAGTAATGAGGTACACAGGTAAAGTATGTGTACATAGCAGATAAGAGGAAACCAATGACCACTTCAGAGAAAGAGTTCATTTCTAATCTTGATTGTAGAACAAAAAATCATATTATCTACACCCCAACATTCAGTCTTCTTGTGGCAGAAGTGGAGGCAAAACAGGAAATACTCAACACTAAATATCTCCCATCTTATTCATGATCTCCTCATCATCTGCTATCACTGAAGAATATGCTGAGGACTCATCATCACTGTCCTCCCCTTCCACCTCCATTTCAATGGCTGATCTCTTTGTTGCTCTGATTCTGGTGATGTTCTGGTGAGCCTGCATGTGAACATCCTTTAACATAGCTTTGCATCACCACTGAAAACATGTATCAGTGTTGCCATAGTCATTTTTCATTTGCGCCCGTGCAGAAAGTGGAACTTCACATATACTGCACATGTAACTTGTCTGGCAGTTCTTATGATTCCCTGTTGCACACAGTGCACATGTCTTTCTGCTATTTTTCTTCCCAGGATCAGTATCTTTGATATAGACTTTCCTATGTTAATAGGATTCACTCGACAATGCCAAAGTTTGGACAAGTTTGGATTGTCCAAAACCGTTTGTAATTTGTTTCTCTTAACAGGCCAACAGTGTATTGCCTTGTATACCCTGAGTTCCTTGATCATAAATTCTTCATCTGATTTTAAACCCGAGATCTGACTCCTGATAATCATCTGGTGAACCTGATAGCATGATGATTGTAGAAATTTCAATGTATCAATGCCGAGTTGCAAAACACAATCACTCAAAGTAAAATCATAATTTCTTCTCCTCAACTGCGCAATTGCTTCTAGGAATGGTTGGCCAGTATCATCAGTATTCTCTCTTATAAATGCAACAATTCTTCTAGTCTGAGCAAATCACCAAGTATTTACTACTATCCCGCAAATCATCCTCAAAATATAACAAGCTTCAAAAGGAACCCTGAGGCCTAACCTGAATACATGATCAGAATTTTGGTGTTCTTGTCTAATCCCCGCTTTGGACAATTGTATTCAAATTGTTGGTAGTGCTTGAATACACTGATAGTATTCATCAGATAAAAGATACATTCAAACACAGCATCAACTGGTGACCAAACAACTACTTACCTGTACACAAAGGACCACATGGAAAGATGGTTAATACAATTGTTAATTTCTTTCTCCAACATCCAATTAGGACAGTCAGAAGTTGTCAAATATCAATGGATGAGAGCAGCTTGTAAAAAATCCAACCAACAATAGCCCCACCCATTGTTTTGAGTAAGCGGTAATGATCATCTTTTTCATCGTTGGTAACCTGAACCACTACATATTGGACAACTTCTGACGCATTCTCAAAAGCTACTTCAGTAACAAATAATCCAAAGTCAAGGTTAGTTACCATTGCTTGATGCAATAATTGCTTCTGTGTTGAAGCTGGCACACAAGCTTGGAATAAATCATCCCCGTATTTGCAAAATACAAGATCTCCATAACTTCATGCTACTTCTTTTGCTGCAGATATCATATTTCCTGACTGTCTAGTTTTCATCTCCACAAACAGGACCTGAGATTCAGCACGTTGGCTGATTCAGGTAAAGAAACAATGATGTTTGCATCTAGGGAGACAGCAACCCCACTCTGAACCAAGTTTAGACTGTAGCAAACCAAACTCAAACAGATGGCTCATCCAAGGTTGTTGCAGCAATCTCTGTCCAATAAACATTTCATTGACAGATCCTTGCCACATATATTCTGTTGATTGGTGTCTTTCGAACCATGACTTGGCACTTGGCGCAAGACACAAAATGGAGTAATTTCAATTCATCTCTGCTACCAATTCTTCATCGGCAGTAGATCCAAGAGTTTCTTTAGTAAATATTAAATTACAATGCAAATACATCAACAATAAGTCATGTGTCAGATGATTGTCTCAATGAAACAACTAATAAAAAATGAAGGGACATTGTATACCTGTATAATGAAATTGCCTGAATAGAGACCAATCTCCGGTTCGCTGTCCAATGGTCAATGGTACACAACTTTCACTCAAAACATCTTCAACCATCTTACGATTTGGCAAGTGTTTCACACCCAAGACGAGAAAGTTTCCATTCACAACCATGTTTGTTTTTTGGATCCCTATCCACAGATTTGCCATAGCATCATTTATTGATCCGCAATGTTGAAGAAGCGAATATTTTTCACCGCTTCCTTCTTATCGAACACGTCTCGAATGGCAAAAGCATTAACAGTACATTTCGCTCCAACACTTTGACATAGACTCACCTCTTTTGGGCAAAAGTTGCCTGAGCTCCAGCAGTTGGTAATCCCTCCAAAACAAAATCTTTGAATAACCTCACCTTCAAATCTGTGTTCTTATCCTTATTAGTTCCTCTTTTGAATGAATGAATGAATGAATGAATGAATGAATGAATGAATGAAGGAATGAATGAATGAATGAAGGAATGAAGGAACGAAGGAACGAAGGAACGAAGGAACGAAGGAACGGGGAAAGGAACGGCGGAACGGCGAACGGCGAAGGAACGGGAACGGCGAAACGGGAACGGCGAAACGAAGGAACGGCGAACGGCGGAACGGACGAACGGACGAACGGACGAACGGACGAACGGACGAACGGACGAACGGACGAACGGACGAACGGACGAACGGACGAACGGACGAACGGACGAACGGACGAACGGACGAACGGACGAACGGACGAACGGACGAACGGACGAACGGACGAACGGACGAACGGACGAACGGACGAACGGACGAACGGACGAACGGACGAACGGACGAACGGACGAACGGACGAACGGACGAACGGACGAACGGACGAACGGACGAACGGACGAACGGACGAACGGACGAACGGACGAACGGACGAACGGCGGACGCACGGACGGACGCACGGACGGACCCAAGGACGGACGCACGGACGGACGGACCCAAGGACGGACGGACGGACGGACCCAAGGACGGGGATGGATGGATGGATGGATGGATGATTTGGCTGGGTGATACTTGCGACAGTGGGTATTCCATATCCTTTCACTCCCACCATGTGAAGCATTTTTATCTTGCCATAACCTTGATCAAACTTGATTGAGACATTGCTGTTTGATGATAGAAGAGTGGGAAATCGGTTAAACAAATGCATGGCATTTGACAATTCAGTTTTGCCCTTGACAGGCAACTGCATCCCAATTATGCACCCTAAATGATAATCAGCAATCACATCAACCACATGACCATCTTTTCCAGCTTTGTGACAACTCAAAGTCTTGCATTCAACATCACTTGATCAAGAACTGATGAGTTCATCATCTAGAACAAGCTCACCACTCTTCTTGTTCATCATAAGACTAATGGATAGATGAAACACTCTCTCCTCCAACTCTTCTAGGTATCTCAGTCAATTACCATTTTACATCCAAATATCATCAGGTGAATTGTCTTTACTTCTACCAATAACTTCATATCCTCAAAGGCGAGGAATAATATCAATGAATCTTCAGGTGGAAGGAGAAACTGATTGTATGCAACTTGATTTGAGACACAAACTCTACTTCTCGTCATCTACAACCGCTCTAACTGGCTTCTTCCCATTTCCCATCCTTCGCACAATGTTCCAATAGACGACACATAGTTTTGCAGCTGCTTTGCTACTTAAAATAGACATGAAAGTGTTAGAATCATCAAGATCAAGTCCAAACTGATTTAAATGGGATCTCATGTTGCAGTCAATCTCTTCATAGGAATAAATCTATTTCTTGCATACTTGTTAAGAAATTCTTCTTCAGTGAAGATGGTACATGAAGAGGTTTCCTCTGTGAATCAATTTGACCTCCCCATCTTCAACACAGCTTTTGATAGAGGGATCAGGGTAAGTGCATAGGATGGCATTGTTTTGGCATGCCACAAAGGAAAGGCTTATCATTCTTAATATAGGTTGGGTGATTGGCAACATGATCTCAGTGTGAGATATGATTACTGTGTTGAAATTAATTGGTCCAAGGAATTCTTTGTTCATTTGAAATTTTGAGGCTGCAAGAGCTTGAGTATAGCTGAAACTTGCTTCACAGTTGGTTCGTATCTGGTTTGTTGCATGATGAATTAAAGGAATTTTACTTCCAATTCACGTAGAATGCTTTGAACAACGATATTGAGGTGACTGCCAGTATCCTTTCCTGTATTCAATTTCTTGAATTGGCTGGAAAATCCCAACCATTTGAAGTTGGAATATCTGTGGCTTGTTTTATTCCCATCAGTAAGACGCAAAATTCATTTGAGTCAAACTCACATGACTATGAGAAGCGTTCATGTTGTCTTCCCGAGGAGGATCAAGAGGTAAGCTCCATGCTGAGCTGATTACTGAGGGAAAAGAAAGTCCACAAATGTTCTGAAGCATTGTGTTGCTTCTTGGAAAAGGGTACTCCTTTTGTTTCAATTCTCAATTGAGCTGACAAGAATCCATGATGAGTTGAATGGACCTGTTCTTCTTCTGGATTACAAAGCAATCTGAGGCCCATCCTTGGTCTTTGATTCTTCCATTGAAAGTTTTTGCAGCACTCTGATTTTACACTGTCTGTACACTGTGCACTTCCCACCCAAAGACATCAATTTCAATCATGACATGCTGACCCTTCAGGTCACCCCAATTTCCTAAAAATGGGTCTTGTGCTCTTCGGCATGTCCAACAATTTAGAATGATGTTTGTTTGTGAGGCTTTTGTAGTTTTTCATGATCTGATTGTGGTATGCCCTGCTGAAATTTACTTGGTTGAGAACCTTGGACATATGGATTTCCTCTCCAATCACAATGTTGTCATCACTGGCAGACTGTTGATTGTGAATGATTGTTAACTAACTTTTCTTTCATTGTAGATTGTGTTCAGTAGTCCAATATTCACTGGGTACCATTCAAATTTGTTTTGAACTGAAGGAGATGGTATTTTCACCAACAAACATACCAAAGTCAAACAATCTAATCAATTCTTGACCAACTATGAATCCGTAACTGAGACCATGAGTTTGATGGTAAAGATATGGTTTATGGAGGGACATGGAAGTACTGCAACAATGTGTAGAAGAAGGTACCTGCTGCAGTGGCAAAGTTCTGAGCATTGCTCTTAGATATTGGGTGATCAAGCATGTCAACAGGCCCCAGGAAATGAGAATCTTGTAGATGAAGCATATGGGGGCCCAACAATGCGTTGCACAGAATACAAACAGAGTAAGCATCATGATTGGATTGAAAATGCTTTTCTTATCATTTCTGATGACAAATTTGGTTAGCTCACCATGTAACCCTTTGCTGTTTTCACATCTTTGTTGTTGGGTTGATAATTAGAGTCACTGAGAGGGGGGCAGTTATATGGAACCCACTGAGTTGGTAAGACAAAACAACCTACTTTTATCAGAGAAGCAGTTTTGTCAGTTAGGTGTCAGTTTGGTGTCCAACTGACACCATTTTCAAGAAAAGGTATCAACTAGATTTTAAAAAAACAAATTCAAATTTTACCATGCGAAAACACATCTCATCAGACAAAATCACCAAAAAAGTCTTAGAGAAAAAATAATTCACATGGTTAAACTGGTAAACCAGGTTTTGCATGAAGAAACCATGTTATTGCAAAATGACAAAAAGGACTCAAACCCTGATCCATGGGTTCTGTTACAGCACCCTATACTGCAGAGCCTTACCACAGCTAAGAGCTGTCAATTTTTTAATATATATGTTGGGTACCAAATTGGCACAAGCCCTGTGCCGGAACTGGGCGCGATTTTTCGCCCCGTGCCGGAACTGGGACCTCGACAGCCCCGTTTGGGCACCGTGCGGCACGGGCGTTTTTGATTTTTCGCCCGCGTGCGGAACTGGGCGCCCGTGCGGAACTGGACGTCCCGTGCCGGAACTGGACTTTTTTGATGAAACCCCGAATTGGTACTGGCCCCGTCTTGGCACCAGTGCCAAGGCGGGGCACCCCAATTCGACACTAGTGCCATTTTGGGGCGCCCCATGTCGGCACTGAAGAGGGTACTTAAGTATGTAGTTTGAAATTCGACAGTGTTTTAGCACTGTCAGTCCAGTGCCAATTTGGGACATCCCAAATTGGCACTAATGTAGTAACATGATTTTTTCCTTATGACACCACAATAGTATTCTTTATTATTAGAAAACAGGTTAGGTTATGCGAAAGATCCACTATTGATGGCCACATGATGGCGGGAAGCGGAAGCGAGCAGATGGCCTATCTACTTAGGTCAGAACATCATGTCAGAATTTTCGTGTTCGGTACCCTATCACCCTACTTCAACTGATTATGCGCCCCAAATCGTCCACTCGATTGGTGTTTTTGGCCCAGTGCCAAACGGGGCTGTCAACGTCCCAGTTCCGCACGGGCGAAAAATCGCGCCCAGTTCCGGCACGGGGCTTGTGCCAATTTGGTACCCAACATATACATAGCAAATGTTAATTTGTAAGTTCAGTTTAAAATGACCTCTGGTCTGATCAGATGCAAAATGGGATACCTTTTGTCTTATATTCACATCTGTATTTGAACATACCCCCGATCTGTTTTGTCAAACAAAATACCTAACTAATTTGGTTCTGTCTGACAAAGTCAATGGGTTTGATATAACTGCCCCCATTGCAGTACGATTGGAATTTAATCCCCATTCACTATGTTGGCTCCTATTCCTCTCAATATTGTTGGAAGATTCATTGCTGTTGTTGGTCTCATTCTTTTCCTGTCAGTTGTCATTGAGCAGTCCTTCCACTGTGCACCACTCATGACTCCTGCAAAGTTAGTTTAGAAATTTTCCCTATTGTTATTTGAGTTTGAGGTTTGGTTTCAAGTATAGAGCATATTGAGACGTTGTCTTGCATGAAATTTCTTGCTGTTCTTGATTTTGTTGGATTTTTACTCCATATTTAATATGCTTTTGATGCAGCAGCAAAGATGATAATTTCTTCCTTTTTGAACACTTATTCCCTCAGTTGTTAAGATAGTTCAGTTGTGCTTGGGGTTTGAGGTTTTGTGGCATGATCATTCTCACCATCTCATAAATCAAGAACCTGTCGATGGCCTTGCTGAAGAGTATGATTTAAAGTTAATCTTGAAGTTTGTCCTGCAACTTTCTGGCAAGTCCAATCTTCATATTGCATTCATCTTGTTCCTAGGCATCAATCTGGCGAGCCAAAGTATTCTTTCCAAAGTATTGCATATTCTCACTCTGGAGGAGCTTTTTAAATTTATTTTACGGAGCAGTTAAGTTGCCTGTTGTATGCAGTGTCACTCCTTCACTGATATTGGACCAGTAGTATATAATTCAACCTTGTAAAACTCACCAACAACTGCTTCCATTTTCTTATTTGAAAAAATTGTACCAATTTCCAAGTTTGATTGTATTTTTCCATGCCGATAAGGAGTTCGTGAATGATCCCATCTCTGAAAGTGTAGATACTCTTGCACTTTATCTCCGTTGCTGTCCTTTGAAAGGGCATGCACAATGCATTCACATCAATGCTGATCAGCAAATTGTTAACTGTCACGATACCCAATGAATTGATGAAAGCTATGGGTGGCACAATTGGTGATGACAATCACTATTAGTAGATATGGAGGGGTCACTGAGACAAGCGTGGCATGAAAGCGGGGGGGGTGATGGTGCTGTTGATGAGAAAATCACAGTGAAGGGCAAAAGGCAATGTGCAAAAACAATAATGACAACGAATTGCATCATTAAGAGTGAAAAACTCACTGGGGGCTTGAGGAACTGAAGGTAATTTTCAAGCAATGTTCATAAGAGAGTATGATGCATACAGAATTATTATTCTATCGTACATAAAAGTACCGAGAAATATTAATATAAGTGCACATATGACCTCATGAAGGTGCTTGTGAGAGTGAGAAAAATAGTCTAGATGCGCGCACTTCATGCATTGCAAGAGACTGAAAAACCTGCAGCTGAAATTCCTTGCCATGTTTCTTCAAGTCATCCATACTAAAGTACCATACTTGATAATGCCAGCAACACAGATGCACATGTAAATTGAGCACACATTGCCTGCCTTGTGTTGATCCTATGATGGTTCTTGTTAAGCAGGATTGCATACATCATAGTTATACTGCAAGCAAATTGTTAGTAAGTTGTGAGTTTAAATAAGGCATACTAACAAATGCATGTAAGCTCTATACTGTGTCTAAAACCATACAAAACTGCTCTTGTTAGTAAGATGTTAGCAATTTGAAGACTCCTACCAAAAGAGCTCATTTTTGCTATCTTACTGACAATCTTACCAACAAAGTCCATTTTTGCGAAGAGTTTGGCAAACAATATTTCAAAAAAGATTTTTGCCTCCCACTTACTTTATCATATAATTACTGACAGCAGCGTTAAACTCCTCTTTTGGTAATGTAGTAAGAATATTCTTGAGACTACATGTTTTCCATCTGTCTTCATTTTTAGAGAATTGAGGATACTAATTAAAATTATTTTTCACAACTAGAATTAGAGGCATGCAGTAATATCTGATAGTATAACAAATATAATCCCAACCATCATGACTGCAGCAAGACAGGCAACTTTGCCATGTGGAAGTTTCTGGTGAGCCAAACTGACAACAAGTGATGACTGTGGCCTTTTTTCAATCATGTGACTACCTTTCACGACCATTGGACAACCCTGATGACCGCTGGTGATGACATTTTGACAACCCTGAAGACCACTGGTGAAGACCTTATGACAACTCTGAAGACTTAAGGTGAAGACATTTTTATGACCCCCATCATGACCTTACTACCTTGTGACTACCCATATTATTATGTCAAAGACAACCCATGTGACAACATTGACGACCTTGCGCACATGACTGATTATGACCATGTGACAACAAGGACAACAAGGTGATGACTAACACGACTAACCACATAAAGTGACAATGACGAATTTAAGTGACAAACGGTACTCGACTAAACCTGATGACTCAAGCGAGGACCCAAATACGACCCCGACGACCCGGACAACATTGGGTGACTACCGTTGATGACTTAGGTGACGACCCAGTGACGACACTCAAAATTTTCTCGACAACATCTCAGGACTCCATCTGGCAATTCTTATCGCCAAAGTGGAAAGTTGCCTGTTTTGCAGTATTTAACCCAAACCAGTCTAAAATCAAGGAGTGCAAGTGAAATCTTTAGTCGAAACAAACATACCGCTTCATTTGCCAAGGGTCAGACAAGTTGGGAGGGTTTGAGAGGAATTCAAAATTAGAAGTAGCAGTAGTAGTAGTAGTAGTAGTAGTAGTAGCAGCAGCAGCAGCAATAGTAGTAGTAGCAGTAGCAGCGTAGCAGCGGTAGCAGCAGTAGCAGCAGTAGCAGTAGTAGCAGTAGTAGCAGTAGTAGCAGTAGTAGCAGTAGTAGCAGTAGCAGCAGCAGCAGCAGCAGCAGCAGTAGTAGTATGAAAAGTGGAGAGGGGGGAGACAATTTTAAGAGGAAGTAACCATAGATGTTGATTTAAGAGGTCCAAATAAATGGGAGAGTAAATGGGAGAGAAAATGATTAGAGAACAACATGAGAGTCAAGGAGAGAGTGCAGAAAAGAGCATGGAGGCAGGACAGAAGAAAACATTGAAAAGGAAGGAGACACGAGAGGAAAATGGGAGATGCCCATATGTGGGAGAGAAGTTAGGGAAAACATGATTGATGTCCAAAAGGAGAACAACCGTATCTTGCTTTGTCAAAAGAGTCAAGACCATTACGAAGGACATTTGTCCCAATGTTGACCCAACCATGATAACAGTTTGTCCACTCACACTGTCTCTTCAAATGAAAGAGTTAACAAAGACATTGAGAAGGAAGGAGATTGGACAAGAAGTTGGGAGATTATCAGATAGAGAGAGAGTGGGGAAGGGGACATAGGAGAGGAAGTGGGAAATGACCAGAGGTGGGAGATAAAATGGGTAAAACTTATTTTGATGCAAACGAGGTGAAAAACAGCATCTAGTTGTGTCAAAGAGTCCACACCCACAAAAGGATATTGGTATGACCTGAGCAAAAATTGTCGTAAAAAACATCATGCAAAAATTATAGGTAGTCTCGACAGGTGTTGAAGATTTGATTTTATGAGCTATATTTGATACAATTGTGAGGATGGAAAGGCAGTGGAACTGCATTCCAATCCAAATGATGCAAACAATCATTGTGTAGATCCTACACACAATTGGTATGTTCATACCCTTCTCAAGGATGTTCAGATCTTCCTCAGGGGTGTTCTCTTGTTTGGGGTTCTGAACTTCAGTGTTGGCGGGGAGTCCATGCCATCGGGAGGTGGACTCTTCTACTGGGGAGTCCTGAGAATGCTCCATTTAGGTTTTGTACCCAGGGGGGTACAAAAAAGCTGATTCTTGGCCTATGTCACTCACCCCCACAAATGGAGAATCAGGTAAAAATGGAACCAAAAAAACCTAAGTGTTTTTAGGTGAAAAAAATGGGTTCTCATGGGAGTAACAATAACGAACTAAAGAGTTTGTTAAACATGTGTAATGAGTAAGTGTTGTTTGAAGAGGGAGAGTCCGTTTTTGTCATTTTGAAACTGACATTTTATACGGTTTTAAGTTTGGTTGCTAAAAAAGGAGTAACTCTTTGTATATTAAGTCTTTCTGATTTGGTTCCACATTGAATCCTGATGATGCCATTCGTATGAACTGATGTGATAGTCCAAGGATCACTTTCATATCCACTCTCACCTTTGCGGAGTATACCATCTTTTCTAAGAAGTACTTGATCACCAACTTTGTAGTCCCAATCACGACGTGAGCTATTTTCCTGTTTGGTGTTTTGGTCTGTTTGGCGTTGCCTATATTCTCCAATTTCATTCCAGTCGGCCAGGAAGGGGGTGTCAAACAACATGTCCCATCCAAAGATGGCTGCACCTGGGGCGGCTTTTAGTAGTGTGTGGTATGTTGAGCGAATGGCCCAAGCGACGTTCATCACGAACTTGTCTATATCGCTTGTCTCTACTTAAGGGGCCATGTCTATTTCAGCTGTTCGGAGCATAGATGATATCACCTGATGCACTTGTTCTAGAATTGCATTTGCTTGTGGATTCTTGACACTGGCAGGCTTACTCATGATCCCATATGAGTCACATAGGGCTTTGAAGTGAAGTTTGAATTTGCTTCCATTGTCATGAATTATGTATTGACAACATGGATACCTACTAAACCAGGTCTTGTTCACTAAGTTGCTGATCATTGCTGATGATTTATCAAAGTATGCTAGCTTAGGTTCCTCATGGGTCTTTTTACCCTTCTGCCCTTTTGTATCCAGGGGAATAATCGCCTCAGTGATTACTGGTAGTTCAACTATTTCAAACCAGCTCGAAGCCAGGTCAATCATAGTCAGACACATGAAATCAATTACTGTCCCATCTTTACCTTTGATTGTGTACGGGCCAATAAGGTCCACACATAGTACTTCCCAAGGGTTTGTGATGGCGAATTTAGTAGGGAGTTTCCCGTACTTATGCTTATACCTCTTGTTGACTTGGCATGCATGACAGTTTTTGACATATTTCCGGACGGTATTTTGCATACCTTTCCAGTACATTGCAGCACAAAGGGTTTCTTCAAGTCTCGTGTGTCCAGGGTGCTGTAGATAGTGGTGATACCAACTAACTGCACGGTGTTGAAGATCTTTTGGAATGACCATATTCCGTCCTTACATACGAGATGTGTACTTTTGACCAATTGTGTTGAGTACTGTTCTTTCACTGTCTTCAGGCTGGCATCAAGCTTTTGTGCTTCTGCAATCTCTCGTACTGTTAACAGGTAGATTAAATCTTCTTCGCTGCGGTTTGCAAATACCAGATTCATTTCCTCTTGGTATGCAGAGGTGTCTATCTCACTCTCTTCTTGCATGATGTAATGACACCAGCATTTGGTGAACGTCATCCAGTTTTCATGCTCACTCGGAATGGGTCCGATGTCTAAGCTAGAGATGGCGTTGGCAACAGTGTTATGTATGCCTTTAATGTAAACAGTTTCGGGGCCAAATTCCTCGAGGAGCAATCTCCATCCGTAGACACGGTCAGAGGTTAATCCGAGGGCGTCTTGGATTAGATTTTTATGGTCTGTGTAGACTTTTAATCTTTATCCCCACAACATGCCTTTGAACTCCTTGAGTGTTTCCACTATGACCAGTATCTGTTGCGTCGTCGAAAGCTTCCTGCTGAAGAACGCAAGGGGCCTATTACCCTGGGTGATAACTGATCCAAGTTGTTTAGACGAGGCATCAGTATATATCTCAAATTCCATTGAATAATTGGTATAGGCTAAGACTACATCCTTGGCAATTGAAGTCTTAACGTCATTGAATGCTTTTTGGTGCACCGTATCCCAGTACCATGGATGTTTCTTTGTCTTATTGGCTCTGGTGACCTTGATGTGACCGCACTCTCCTACCAGTGAGGTGAGTGGGGCAAGCACTTTGCTGCGTCTTGCCCAAACATCTCTATATAACACTGGACCATGCCCAGGAACTTACGGAGGTCCTTGACATTTTTCGGCGATGAAATCTCGAGAATCGCCTGTACCTTTTTCTGTTGTGGTTTAATCCCTGTTCGTGTGAGGGTATAACCTAGATATTCTGTTTCAAAGGTGCAGAATGATGACTTTCAGGCGTTGATTCGCAAGCCTGCCTCGCGTAGCCTGGTAAGCACCATTTTTAATTTGTCAAGGTGGTCTTCCAGGTTTGCCTTTGTGATGCATAACAAATCATCAAGGTAAGCTCATAAGAACTCTAAGGCTCCCATTAGTGTTGACATTTTTGCTTGAAAGATGTCTGGTGAACCTGCGATGCCCATGGGCAATCAGAGGTAGGAATATTTGCCCCATGGGAAAATGAGGGTACATATTTTGGATGAATCGGGATCCAATCTCATGGTATAACAACCCATGTTTAAATCTAGGGTTGTAGCATAGGGAAATCCTTTTAGCTCTTGCAGAACTGTATTGATTTGGGTAATGGAAACGGCTTTCGAACTAGTCGTTTATTTACTTCTCTAAAATCAGTGAGAAAGCATACAGTTCCGTCTTGTTTTCCAGTGATAAATGATGGTGACGCCCATTCTGATTTGGGCTGAAACTCTACCACTCCCAGTTCGCATAATCTATTCAGTTATTTGATAGTTGTTTCTTTGCGAGATTTTTTACTGGGTATGCCTTGCCATGATATGGCTTTGTGTCCTCCTTAAGTTCGAAGGACACAGGCTCTGCGTTCCAATCACCTAGTGTTCTGTCAAAAACTTCCTCAAATTCTGTGAGTAACTCCAGCAATGAGTTTTGGTCTTGGAGACTAAGGTGAGTACAATTGGTGCTAACAATTGATTGAAGGTCTGCCTTTTTATAATTTGCATCTAGGATTTTAACTACACGCTGTGTCGTTCCTGCGTACTTTGCAGTTCATTTGCCATGCTGTTGTTTACAGCCCAGGCTTTATCCAAGTTTGATGAGGTCAGACTATTGATGTCTCTCATTGGAAAAATGATGTGGTCAATGGTAATTTCTTTTGTTTGAAAATCTAGAACAATTCCAAGCTCTTTCATGGTTTGGCATCCTAGAATGAAGTCGAACGCTGGCATTGCCATCATTTTCTTATCATACTCTACTACATCAGGAGTCATGGTGTACTCCTTATTGTTTGAATATTCAAAGAACTGTAAGTTGACTTCGCTCCTTCCTTTGGTTAGGAAGCTCCCATTCGACGTGTGCCAAGACTTTGGCTTTGGCACCTGCCTAGCCAAGTAGGGAAAGTGTTTCTCCGTTCCCTTTGCATGGAACAGGAGATCACCATCAGATCCACTGTCTAGTAGGATCCTGATGACTGTGTTACTGGTACGATGCCCTGTAGAGTGTTCGATGTTCTTACGGGCTGGATTTTCAGTTGCTTTGTAGCGTGCTTGTGCTACTACAGTAGTGACCTGCCCTTCTTTACCTGTCAAAGGGGGGTTCACACTATTGAAAAGGTCGCCCGACAGTTTTGGGTCCGACAATTCAGTTATTGTTTCACTCTGTGTAGGGTTGGCTGGAAGATTTCTTAGTTCTTCTGCCAGATTCGAACATGTATTGTTTGAATCAGAAAATGTTATGTTGGCATGTGGGGAAGTTTTAATTGGGCTAAGATAAGTGTTCATCATTTCATTACAATCAATTTTACTACACAATTTCTTATTACTCCCCAACCCATCCTCTCAGGATGAGTCTGAATCATCACTGTCACTCGTGTCGTGATGCTTACGCTTCTTTTTTCCGATAGCGCGTTTCATTTTCTTGTTGGACTTCGTAAGTTTGTCGATTTTAGCAGATAGCTGTGCATAGCTACTTTCTCCTCGAGCAGGTCTCTCTAGTCCATGAGAGTTTCCATTTGGTTTTCTCCCCTTGAAGCTTGACTTTGGGGTCCGATTGGAGTCATACTTCCGGCAATCCGGAGTGTTGTGGGTGGTATGTGTGCCCCCATGTTTCTTGCAGAGAGAACAGTACTTCTCTGTGCGACGTTTCTTTGGAATCTGGTCACTAAAAGGGCCCATCTTCTTCCTAGACGAGTCGTTAGAGTTGGTTACATTCTTGGGTCCTTCTCCAACCTTCTTGGTGGGGTAGGCCTTCTCGATGCATTCAAGGACTTCAAGAAGTTCCCTGACACTCTGTGGTACCAAGGCTCCACTGAGCTCATATTGGTCCTGCCAGTTCCTAGGAACCATCCTGAGGATGTGGCTTGCCAAGTCGGCATCATCAAATGGCCCGCATACCTTCGTAGACTTTGCAGCTTTTGAAGAGTAAAACAGGAATGGCAAGAGTTCCACATGCCCGTTAAGGCGCTGGATCCTCTGCACAAAGTCCCTGATGGGTACCCTGTTTGGTTTCTTCAACCCATTGCTGATGTAGAAACGTTCCTGCTCCGCTGCATCAGTCCTAAAGACGGTCTGCAGATGCAACTGGACACATTCCTGAAAGGAGGTCCAAGATGTCGGGCGTTTTGAGGGATGCTCGGTCCCATACACATCTGTCCAGGGTTCACAGTTGATTTGCTCCCCGACAATGGTGGTCCAAGGAAGACAGGCAGTCTCCAACAATTGAGTGGAGTACTGCAGGAAGATCACTTGGCCAGCGGACACTATAACCTCACTGGTGTGGATTTTAGCAGCAGTTGCTTTGTTCCACGACTGGAGGATGGGGGAATTTTCATCAGTCCCTTTGTACTTGGCTTTGGCCACAGTGGCCGCAGACAGTTTTGCCTCAGCCTTTTTATCTGCCTTGCAGGCTTCCTCGTAGTCGTGTCTAAGCCTCTCTGGGAAATTATTTCCATTGAGGTCTGGACATGGTTGAGGAACTGTTCAGGACTTCCCTTGTCAAAGACGGTGACAGACAATGTCATTTTGTTGGAGACCTTGATTTTGTTGATTACCTTTGGGGTGTCCATGGCAGTGGGAATGTAGGAGATGGGTGGCTTGGACCTCCCTGAACTCTGTTCACACTCCTGCAGCTTAAGTCCTTCTGGGATTGACTTGCTTGTTGACATCCTCTTAATTGCCTCTCCAGGGGGAGTATTATAAAACAGGGCCTTGAAAAAGGTCTTGGGTGCCCTGTTGAGGTTAGCTCGAAAATTTATTTTTTTATTTTTTTATTTTTAAAATTTTCTTCGTTGACTTTTATTTCTTGAAAGTCTTGCTTCCAACTATTTCGCGAGAATTCTCGATCACTAAATTAATCTGACTCGTAGGAATCCCTGATCGCAGAAGTCAATCGCTTGAAGTTTATCGCTTAACTTGCTGATCGCGGGAGAACCTTTGGTGATCTCATAGATCGTGAAACCATAGGAATTCGTCGATCGCGTAGCCGATTTTGGAGAGATCATCGATCGTGAAAAAAAAAAATATCGCTGATGTGAAAAGTTAAAAATTGCCGCTCGCGATAAAAAATTTGTTAGCGTACCTCTTGTCGGAAGGGTTGGATGTTGATGGCTTTGGTGCAAGAAGGTCGCACCACGGTTATCTATAGTAGTGACCTGAGCCAAAAATCGTCGTAAAAAATATCACACGAAAATTATAGGTAGTCTCGATAGATGTCGAAGATTTGATTTTATGAGCTATATTTGATACAATTGTGAGGATGGAAAGGCAGTGGAACTGCATTCCAATCCAAATGATGCAAAGGATCATTGTGTAGATCCTACACACAATTGGTATGTTCATACCCTTCTCAAGGATGTTCAGATCTTCCTCAAGGGTGTTCTCTTGTTTGGGGTTCTGAACTTCAGTGTTGGAAAGTCCATGCCATCGGGATGTGGACTCTCCTACTGGGGAGTCCTGAGAATGCTCCATTTAGGTTTTGTACCCCGGGGTACAAAAAAGCTGATTCTTGGCCTATGTCATGGTACCACAGTTGACCTGACCACGATACCCGTTTGGTCACTGAGACCAACCACTTGAAATCAAGTTTGTACCACTGTTCACTCAAACAAATTATCACTCATCAAGCTATCCAATAAGTCAAACAACAGGAATCAAAAAAGGAGTAATGAGACTGGGTAGGAAGATTGGAGATTACCACATAGAGAGGGGAGGAGAGGAGACAGGAGAGGAAGTGGGAAATGACCAGAGGTGGGAGATAAAATGGGTAAAACTTATTTTGATGCAAATGAGGTGAAAACAGCATCTCATAATATCAAAGAGTCAACACCCACAAAGGATGTAGGTACCACAGTTGACATGACCACAATACCAATTTGTTCACTCAGATCAACCACTTCAAATCAAGTTTGTACCACTCTTCACTCAAATCAATCATCATACGTCAAGCACGACAATGAGTCAAACCATTTGCTTGGTCTGCGGGGGAGATCGACAAAGATGTTGATGGTAGCTCTGATAAGGAGCTGAGGATGAGGAAAGTAATGGGCAAGGCAAGTGGATTGATTATGCTCAATCCAGATTGGCTTGCGGCTACATTATTTTGACAGTTGATGAACATAATAACTAGACCCAATGAGTTTGACAGACCCAGAAGATGATATTGCATATTTCAGTTGACTATCAACATAGCTCACCTTTGAGGGCCATTAGAAACAGAAATAATAGGTGTGTTTGTGGGCGACTTTGACAAAGTTGCTGCTTTTGATACACTCAGTCTGGTTAAGATCAACACCAAGGCATTTGACAGATTGGCTTGGTTGCATTATTTTGATGATGAAAGGACAGATCAACAAGACTCAATGAAATGGACAGACTTGGAAGATGATAATGCATATTTCAGTTGACTTTATGGACAGCTCACCATTGAGGGATCATGAGAAACATGCAAAAAAAACATTGAAGTTGATCTCAAAGAGTCATTGAGCATTCTTATACCGAAACTGGCTTATCCACTGCAGGGGTGAAATCCCCCCTCATTGACAGTCTCTGTCTCTGCAATTATGGCTAATGATGGCATGGATGGTGCAGCTTTGAAAAGCTCTAATGTTGGAGATATGAAAAATCAACGATTCATTGATCTCTTAAATACTCATTGAGCATGCTTATATCCTTTATTTGCTGGCATATCCATTGAAGGGATGAAATCTTTGACTGTCTCTGTCTCTGTGATTATGATTAATAATGACATGGATGGTACAGATTTGAAAACCGCTACTGCAAGAAAAGTGAAAATATCACAATTGCATTGATCTCGCAAATACTCACTGAACATGCTTACCCATTGTGCAGGCTTATCCAGTGAAGGGGCGAAATCTCCCCTCTTTGACAGTCCCTGTCTCTGTGATTATGGTTAATGATGACATGGATGGTGCAGATTTGAAAAGCGCTACTGCAAGAAATGTGAAAATATCACAATTGCATTGATATTGCAAATACCCACTGAACATGCTTACCCATTGTGCAGGCTTATCCAGTGAAGGGGTGAAATCTCGCATTGGTGATTTGCAAATCTGCACCATCCTTGTTTTTGATGTGGCTGGCATCTACAGAATTCAGTAGGTAAAGAATAGGTAAAAACAAAACTCTAGGTAAAATTTTGATGACCTAGTACATTCGGTAAATTGTCAGTTAATAACATTCATATGCCACAATTTCATTTTTTGTGATGATAAAAGTGTCCACATTGTCCATTTGAGTGTTACATTGATTGAATACATGCAAGGGACCTCCTTGTCCTCCTTGTCCTCCACCTCCTTGTTCTCATCCCCCTCCTTGTCCTCGTCCTCATCCTAATCCTTCTCTTCCTCATCCTAGTCCTTCTCTTCCTCATCCTAGTCCTTCTCTTCCTTCTCCTTGTCCTCCCCCTCTTCCCCCTCTTCCTATTCCCCTTCCTCTTTTTCCTATTCCTCCTCCTTGTCATTGTTGGCTCCCCTCCCTCCTTGTCATTGTCTCCCTCAGTTCTGGCAACATTAACAAGTACACAACTATAGGGGCATTAATCTCATCATCGAACTGGTCTTTCAAACTTTTCCATGTTTTGCACTTCCTCCAACAATCACATGAGCCATTGTCATCTTCCAGTAAACAACAACTTGTTGGGTTGCTAGCAGGATGTCATCAATACTGTGGAACTTTGAGTTTACAGTAGAGGCATCTTCATTGTACAGTTCATGAAAAGGATCCATTGATTTTTCCAATGAATTTTAAAAGAAGGATCATGACTATTGTTATGTTCATTCCTCTGGGCCATGAAAGATTGTGAAAAAATTAAGAAGAGGTTGTTCAAAAGCTCTTTTAGGAGCGGCATCCTAGAGAGTATTTTGATTGCTGCTACCATCCAGACAATGGATTACAAAAGAATTGTAAACACTCACACTTGGTAGTCTTAGGCCACAGCCAACACAGTCACAGTTAACATCATTCCGTGCAAGATCTTTTTGCTCATCACAAAGTTGAAATCACAGATCATCATTGTTTGGTCTTGCATGTTCCATAGTCTCATACTTTAGATATGCAGTTGACAAGATGATGGGTATGCCTGTCGGATTCAGGGGGGGGAGGGGGGGCACACTTTGACTTTTGCTTAGGGCACTCGGCAATGTTAACTTTGTTAGCTTTCTTTGCTTTGTTGACATCATTCAGGGTGTTCTCAGAAACATTAAGGATTGAACAAGGTCATGCTCTTTCTAGGTCACTTTGGCCTGTGTGGAGGTTGCAAGAATCTAGATGGGAAAAGGAAGGGAGGAGGATGGGAGCTGTCAGCACCATTATGCACAGGCTGAGAGAGGATGAGGGCATTGACATCCATTCATGCAGGGACATGTGATCAGCCACAAATTGAATTGGGTTGACAATTTCTGTCAATTTGTTTGTTGGCCCCATTGAACACAGTGTCTGATACATGAATTAGTCACACAAAAGTAAAGGTATTAACAGTATAAATCAATCTTTTACTTTAACCATGTTGCGTAAAATCTTCTTGAGTTCATCTTGTTGAGCCCCCATATCACCATATGTACCAAAATTCACGCTGTAGGTAGGTGTGTCCAACTTTGGCAACAATGAAATTGTATCATTTCTTCAGATTTGAATAAGGGGAATGTCAACATGACCGGTGCTTTGCTTGTGAAATTCTGACAAGATCTATACCCACATGACTAAAATTGCTAACTGACACCTCCACAGGTATCCTTCGTCCATCTTCAGGTTGAAGCTTAAATCAATTCCGCAATATTTAGAGTTTAGTGTCTTATGTTTTGATGTTGGCTTAACTATGGAACTTTATCTTAACATAACTTCTGGTATATATAGGTAGCATTGTTTTTCTCACCTGTGGTTACCTTCTAATTTTAAGAAATTGACTTTTGCATTCAATGATACTTTCTAATTGTACAAGATAGTGGCACCCAATACAAATTGAACAGTTGATAAATAGTTAACACATACAAAATTGTTTTAAATGTGGCATTTCTCTTGTAGATGTCAACATCAAAATACATTCTATTCAAGACACTAGCGATGTCAATGATTTGTTTACAAGATCAAGATATCAACATAACTTACTAAAGATATTGATTAAGCAAGTTAATATTCAACAAGTTAATAAACAAATTAATTGCCTATAAAATTCAGAAATCTTGTTGCCGATAAAATTCAAAAGTCTTGTCAAGAAGAGCATGTTCATGTGCTTGATGCAAGAGAAGTGCACGGCAAATGCAGACTAAACTCACCATGCATACGTGAAATGTCAAGCTTACATCTTCTTTTCTCAGTTTCTGAGAGAACACTATACTACAGTAGCAGTATCACTCCAGCACAACCCTCTCTATGGACCAAATATTATTTTTAAACTTTGATGAACAAAACTTTGACAAGATAATGGGGCACACCAAAAACAATTTGTGTATGCAACAATAAAACTAACCTAAAGCGTAAATCGTAAATCATATTACTCGCCGATCTCATGTTGATTCCCAGTCACAAGTCCCAATTTCCTATTTTTCACTATCTCGGTACCCCTGTGTAATGATACATAATAGAGATAGCATACAAGCAGAGAAGAAGAGGGAACAATCGTAGGGGAAAATAAATTTGTGTACATGTGATTTGCGATTTGTGTTGATGGTTGACAAGGGCCATTCGTCAACCAAGATTTGTGTAATTTACATAAAAGTTGTGTGATAATTTACACAAAATTTCCCCACCAAATGTGAAAATTCGATTTTCGAAATGTGTTTTTGGTATGCTCTGGAGGTGAGGGATCAGAATTATGAATCTATTAATTAGTTTGAAAAAGAGTTAGTAAAACTAAACTGAGACATACAAAAGATTTGAAAATGTTACTGACGAAGAGCAGCAAAAACTTCACGCTGCTAATCATAGAAATCCAAGGGCTTATGATAGCCAGTAGTGTAAATGCGACCTTGCTGTTGAGAGTAAATAATTGACTGCACAAATCAGCATAACATGTGTCAAAATTTCAAAAATGATAGTTGAACGTACAAGAGGTACTGACCGATTAATACAGTTTGGCAGTTTAACAACTGACAACCTTTAAAATGACAAAGTGACTGATGAAATCATTGATATCGTTGTGTAAGTAAAATGACTACTGATCTGTGAAAAGTTCTCCCCGATTAACCCTCTTACATAAAGTTGGACAAAAGTGCATTAACTAGAGGGAAAAAGTGTGCCTAGTTAACTTTACCCTCCAACTGAGTAACCCCTTAAAGTACCTTAACTTGTGCAAGATCCTGCATAAGTTGTTTTTACAACTTGTGCAGAATCTTACACAAATTAAGGTATTTAAGGCGTTAAAGCGCGCCTTGATGACACATATTTTTTCAGTAACGGGATTCCACACTTGTGATTTGGAAGGCGATGAGATGTTTGTTAGCACGAACAGGCGCACTGTCCCGAGACTGTCAAAAACTTTTGAGAAACGGAAGGAATATTAGGCGTTAGAAACGGCCAAACATGCATAGGAATCGACAAAGATGATTTGTTGTCGTCCGATCGCTGTCTGATGGTAAATATGTTCTTGATAGAAGACGTGATGGCTGTGCTAGATGGCGAGATGGCTGCGCTAAAAGGATGATAAAGTAATTGTAGTTGTTATGGTAGTCTCTAGGGCCATTTTTTGTGAGGAATTCAGCTGATGCATTAAAATGTCACAAAACTGACCAGAACATGATGAAACAAGGTCATTTTAGTTAACTTGTGCAGGATCCTGCACAAGTTAATTAACTTATGTGGAATCCTGCACAAGTTGCGGTTGGAGGGTTAACTAGATCAATTTCTGTGTCTTGTTAACGACTCATGAATTACGATAACAATAAATATTTGCCCCTTTTTTGATATTGTTAACATAACCTACGTAATATTTACTTCTAGATCACCAAATTTTACATTTTACAAGATAGTGACTGCACCGTAAAAGGGACATTGCTCCACACTGTTTTCGTGACTTGATATGTTGTAACAAACAGGTTGTGAGTATCACTAGGACGTAATTTTTGGGGAGGAATCGAATGGTGCAATCAGATTGACTCAAAAGTGAGCGCAAGTGGGCAAAATTGGGCAATTTCGTTAACTAGGGTTGATTTTTGCTCTAGTTAATTAACTAGGGTCGTTTTTTGCTCGAGATATGGGTGAAGGTTAATAACAGTTTGATAGATTAACCACTGTCAACCTTTAAAATGACAGTTTTTTTGACAGATGTGACATGATTTTGAGAAAATCGGCGAGCGTCCACAATTTCCTTGTGATATTGTCCACATACAAAAATGAATTAAGTAAGCTCGATTGAGACTTGCAAGAAACGAATGTTCTCTGACTATCAAACTTCAAAAAACTATGTTTTCAATTTAGTATACGTAGCTATTTTTATTAAACAGATGTCTTGTCTTTTTGTTCTGTTAAATCCCTCACCTCCTCCAATAACCACCTACATAATTATTTTGTATGGTACAACACCAGATGTCCACAGGGGGCAGGGGGCCACGAGGGGAAACAGTGCGATGACCGCAAAAAGTCATGTATAAGATACTGGAGCATACCAAACACATTTTGCAAATCGCATTTACACATTTACACATTATTTTGTGTTTTGGCGGGAAATTTTTGTGTAAATTTACACAAATTATGTGATAATTACACAAATCTTGGTTGACGAGAGGCCCTCGTCGACCATTGACACAAATCGCAAATCACATTTACACAATATTATTCCCTACCTATGATTGACCCTACTCTACTCTACTTGTAAGGTATCTCTATTAAGTATCTGTACTTAGGGGTAGTGGAGCATACCTAAAACACATTTCGCAAATCGCATTTACGCATTTACACAATTTTTGTGTTTTGGCGGGAAAATTTTATGTAAATTTACACAAATTATGTGTAAATTACACAAATCTTGGTCGACGTGAGGCCCTCGTTGACCATTGACACAAATCGCAAATCACATTTACACAATTTTGTCGTATGTATGATTGCCATAAAAAATAGGAAAATGGGACTCGCGACCGGGATTCGAAATGTGATCTGCGAGAAATATGATTTGCGATTTACGTTTTAGGTGACATTTATCATTGCATACACAATTTTATGTAAATGCGATATGTGCAAATGCGATTTGCGAAATGTGTTTTAGGTATGCTTCAGTGAGATAACAAAAAAATAAGAAAATGGGACTCCTGACCGGGATTCCAAATGCGATCTGCAAGAAATATGATTTGCAATTTACGTTTTAGGTAAGATTAATTGTGCATATACAATTTTATGTAAATGCGATATGTGCAAATGCGATTTGCGAAATGTGTTTTAGATATGCTCCACTGAAGCATACCAAAATCACATATCTCAAATTGCATTTACACATTTACACATTTTTTGTGTTTTGGCGGGAAAATTTTTGTGTAAATTTACACAAATTATGTGTAAATTACACAAATCTTGGTCGACAAGAGGCCCTCGTTGACCATTGAAACAAATCACAAATCACATTTACACAATATTTTTTTCACATATGATCGATCCCCCCTCTACTCTACTTGTACGCTATCTCTATTATGTATCATTATTTAGGGGTACTGAGGCACTAAAGAAATAGGAAAATGGGACTTGTGACCGGGAATCAAAACACGATCTGCGAGAAATATTATAAACAATATGCATTTTAGGTAAGATTAATCGTTGCTTACACAAATTATTTATGCAAATGTGATATGTGTAAATAATGCAATTTGCGAAATGTGTTTTAGGTATGCTCCACTTTTCTAACATATACGTATATTTAATTGCCCATTCTGCAATGTGTTTGGTCATTTCCCATTTTTTTGCTAGTTGATACAATACTTACGGATATAAAAAATTTAAAGAAATTAGTAGATGAATTATATGACAAATGACCAGAATGAGATCAGACTGGTAACTTAGAATGTTGATTGCGCGGTCTGTCTTGGCTAGAAAAATTGCGCAAGTCTACACAAAACTCATACAGCTGTGCGCTGGACCTGATTTACATCCATTAGGTATGGTACCAAATCTACCTGAACACAAAACACCCCCTGTAATTGTCCAAAAGGACCCATTGCTATTTTTTTCTTGAACTCAAAACCAATCTCAAAACATCAAGATCGCTGCTGCCACTGCAACCATTCCTGCATATGCCGCCCCTACCAAGAGAAGTCTTCATCCGCACTGCCCTCACATACGCTGCCCCAATTTTCACAAGAACTCTGCACCTCATCATGAATACTCAACGTCTTAAGATAGTGGGCTTGACCAACGGAGATGATGGTCAAAGTTGCGTGGATCATGATATTTGTGGTGTGCCTTGGACAAGATCAGACTTTCATTCCAGCGGATTCTACTCTGGTCAAATTGATACTACGTTCAAGTTACCTGATGGATTAGGTGTTTTTCGTTGCTCATGTACTAACGACCATTGTTATTTGAAGGGTGATTGGATTTTGGGAGAGCTGAAACAACTCATTGATTCTGATCCTCATTTTGATAGTATCTTTGACATAAATGAGGATGGGGTTAACCAAACAGTTCCATGCTGTCGCTCATGCACATTTATTGCCCAGGATATCCCAGACAATCGTGATATTGCAGTTCACTTTAGCGATGGAGATGTAGAGATCCAAAACATATGTAATCAATTCTCAAGTGTTCATGCGATCCATGAATTCCATCACTCCAATAGCGTATCGGTTACTGAATTGTGAGAGATTAGTTTTACCTATAAGAACTAATTGTGAGAGTTTTGGTTTTCGGTGATCATAATTTAGAACCGTGATGTGATATTGTGCCATTGCTAATAAACGACTCACTTTGATCATTCAAAATAATGAAGTTGTTTGCGACTTGACCTCAGAACTTCTTGTGTTCTTCTAGTGACCAATGCCAATGACAGTCGTACAAAACTTTTGGGTGATTGAGTCGTCGACGATGAAATCCTTGTTGGAGATTTTGAACGCTGGTAAATCAATAAAAGGATTACCACTTTTGCTCCGTTTGGATTCGCTCTTCAATTTCTTAGTTCGCTTTGAGGACTTGCTCTTGTTTGGCTGGCCGTGGGAACATAACTGGGAGATGCAGTGGGAACGTAACTGGGAGACGAAGTGGGAACGTAACTGGGAGACATGGGTATTATTCTTGAAGAGTTGGCGCCACAATCCGTCGCAAATCCACCGGTCGCTGTATCTTGCGCGTTTGTGAGGCTCTTGTGTAATCAAGCTGAGAACCAATCCATTGGAATGGACTTGGAGTGCTCTATCCCTAGGCATGGTATTGGGAGGTTCATTGAGTGATTTGTAATGGGGTCGAACGTCGCCTAAAAGGTTCAAAAGATGCAGTACACTGTAATGCGTCAGTACAATGTTTTAGGCGACGTGGAGCTCCAGCAGTTCCGACGTTATTGCGATTACAGCCAATATCATTTTTGTGCGCCATGGTTGTGTCGTGTAGAATGTTAGACGACTGATGATCGGCACAAGTTTGACAAGTGAGGAATTTCCAAATGTAATTTGAAATTTACAGGTAATCCCCATGTAATCTGAGGGCGGGGCACAGCTGTAGTATGTATGGATACCCTGTATCCCCTCATGTATCCTGACGCCCGGAATGATTTTTCTTCTGTCTTCTTTGCACAAAAAATCTTCCCTGGATTACCAGTGCAAACAAAAAATTAATGAGATGAAGAAATCTTTTTACATAACATCAGGACCTTCTTGGCCTTGCTCACAGATTCTTTCACGATCTCAAACACAATAAAAATGCTTAGCGGGAGCACCGATCGAGTTCGAACAAACCCGAACTATATGCAGGAGTTCGAGACATAGTGGTCATTGTAACTGTCTACCACCCATGAATGAAATAATCTTCTTCGTTCGACTGAGGTGGTGACACCGCAAGCGGAGTAAACGTATGTCATTTGTTTTACACACCCTACTTCTATCGTGTGTACCGTATCATAAGCAGAAGGTCGGCGAAGCATTTTCATCTCGAAAAATGCGATACAACAATCGTAAATAGGCCTTATGACCGATCCCGTTTGTTGTCATCGATATACCATGTGTATCATTTGACATTTTATTCTGGTCGGAGCGAGAACAGCGTGGTACGGTATTAGATAGAAGAATGTCTTTCTGTTCGCCATGAGTTTTCATTCATGTTTTTTTGTGAAATGACATCACTGAGATGTTGACTTCCGAACGACGCATTAGTGACACAAGCGAAGTAAAGTTTTCCTTCAAGTTCGATTCATGACGTCATCGTGAATCATGTCGAAAGTTCCTTTCCATTCTATCCAACTCAAGGACCCTCGTATCCCCCCGTCTAATCACAACTTTCCCGTCAGATCTCGTGAGCGGATGTCAAGACTGCCGGGCAAGAGTATGTAAATATTTTTTGGTTCCGTGACCACTTGACTCGAATCAAATCGCAAATGGAAACGAGTTTCTTTTCTCCTTCCAAAACCGTAGCAGATTGTCCCAGATTATCGCAGAGCGAAACTGGTTCTCTTTTTGTCTCTCACAGTTCTTGACTTTATTTTCTACGAAGTCTTTATAGGTCTTTCTCATAAAGTAGAGTTATGAACATTATTTCTTCATGGTGTTGTAAATACCATAAAATACCATACTCCATATGATCGTTGTTTGATGGTACAATACAATATCACATCCATCATCTGTTCCCTGACGGGAGCCATCATCATATTATTATTATTTAAATATTAGAGGAGCAAAGCCATATAAAATATCATGTCAACTTCACTCACTCAATCACTTCCAAGCAACATCAATCCAAGAACAATGTCGGCGACCAACAACATTAACATCGATTCCGTCAGCCTCTTCGACGACGACGACAGCCTCAACAAAATCTGTTTCGATTTTGACGATCCCAAGGGCAAATCGTGGTGCACGTCCTCTGACAATTCATCCTGTTGTTCACTCTGTCGTCTCCCGAACGATGTCGACGAGGATGCCCGCGATTTCGAGCATGGTGACGATGATGCCGACAGCCTTTCCGATTTGGAAGCCTTGGAGACTTTGAATGACCTCGTTTCGTTCTCAACTTCTGCGGCAGCACCAAGGCAAGCCGCACCGTTATCAATGGCGCAAGCTAATCCCAATAACAACACGTTTGCCGCGTCCATGATGTCAACATCGGATCAAGTCAGTCTGCCACTCAAGCGCCAAGCATGCTACTGTTCCTCAAGCAGCGCCATGATGATGCCATCCCTCTTCAACACATGTGCAGAGTGTCAAAGTACTTCGCCGACTCTTCCGAACAGATCAACCTACTTCACACAATTCGCCAGTAAAAACAGCAGCTTCTTAACCCGACATCATCACTCGTGCACCCAATTGTCTCCCGCCTTCCCTCCCTCCTCCGTCCCCGCTCCGCCCGATTTCCTCACCGCCGGATTCCTCCCCGAAGATCCCGTCTACTCCATCCTAACCTTCCTCGATGTTCGGAGTCTCACCACGCTACGACTCGTCAACACCAAGCTTCGTTCCATGGCGTCCGATAACAACGCGGGATGGAAGCATCATTGTGCGGCCTTGTGGTCACGAAAGGTGCGAGTGTGCGACGATGCAAGGCGGTTGTTCGATCAGGCGAATGCTGCCGAAGACGACGCTGCGGGTCGTCGAGCCTCGAATGGATGGAGAAGTAGTGCCATGGAGGCATACAAAACATCTATTCTTGAGGCTGAGAGTGTGAATGAGATTACGGAGGATGACCTGTGCTTTGATCTGGCGACGGATAGGTCGGGTGTGAAATGGTCGTTTCGGTTTAAGGAGAGTGCGGGGCTGGATTGGACTTCTTGGGGTGAGTGCATTGTTCAGTTTAATGCAATTACTAGTTCTCTCGTTTTGTTGACATGGCTTACTCAAGCGTGTTCTCTCTCTCTCTCTCGCCCTATGCTACTCCAGATCCATGGTGGAAAAACGGACCGGCCCGTAAACTAGTCTTCCTACGCGACGGATCCATCCTCCAAGCCCATCCCCCAGGCCGAAGCACCATCGTCACTACTCACAACGGGACACCCCTCTACGATGTATTCTCCGAACGCCTCGTCCAGCGAAACGGCGTCGACATTATCCCTCCCCGTATTGAAATGAGATGGAGATTTGTCGAGAGTTCGATGGATCTGCCGAGTCGTCCGGACGGGGCGTACGTAAGAATCACGGTGGGAGGGAGAGATGTTCCTACGTATGTGGTGAGGAGATCACCTAATGGGAATTGGGGCTTTATTATGGAGAGCTGTTGGGGCCTTTATGCCTCCTTTGAATTAGCTTCGAGGGAGGATGCCACTTCTTCTTTAGGTGTTGGTCGTCGTGCATTACGTAGGACAAGAAACGGTAGCCGTTGGGTCAATGTTGATGATGAAAATAATGTTGAAGATACCGAAGAAGATAACATAGGAAGGAGAAATGTACGGAGGCGCGTCAACTTGTTTGTCGAAGAGAGTGCCATGACAGTTACTGGGGTTTCTCAATGGAGAGAGGCCCTGCTGTACAATATTGGGGCTGTTACTTTGCCTGAGGGGAATCATGCATCGAGTCAGTTTGATGCTGCTTGGCAGAATGCGTTGCTTTTGAGATGATGAAAATGTGTCAGATGCGCTTGTTCTTTTAAGACTGGAATGTACTTTGTATTGGACTGTTACTTTAAGTGACTATGTTTAAAGTATGTAATTGGAAATCATTTCATTGGTTCATAAAGTGTCCAGGTTCCTTATGCGATTGAGCATGAAGCCACAAGTGAGCTGCTCTACAGTTGCAATCAGGGGCGCGCGTTTCCTTTATTCAGTAGTCAAAACCAACGGAGAAAGGTGTTCCTTGACTTGAACTTTTTCCCTCCCCGAGAAACTTGGCCTTGATTACCTCGGCAACAGCCAAGCCATCAACCGCAGCAGAAACTATTCCTCCTGCAAAGCCAGCACCTAAGAAGTTAAATACAAACAAATTAGATATAGGATCCATGTCTTCAATCCCATTCAGTCCACTCGTCATACTTACCTTCCCCAGCTGGATACAAATTATGAACACCTAGAGCTTCGAGACTTTTTGGGTCCCTAACAACCCTAAGTGGGCTTGACGTCCTCGTCTCGACCCCATGAATCAATGCTATGTGTACACACAACATTCATTGTTAGACAAAACGATATGAATAAGAAGCCCTAAAATTAAGGAATATCATCAGGGCATACCTTCATGGGTCAGGAAGCCAGGCATTTGCTTCTCAAAATGCTGAGTTATTGCATTCACCAGCGCATTATACAGCGGTTTTGGATAGATATCGTGACACGCCGCGGACTTGACTCCAAGTCTATATGATGAAGACGGCACAGACGACGAAACTCTACCAGCGACAAAGTCTGTCAATCGCTGCACCGGAGCGGTGAAATTTCCACCTCCAAGTGTCCATGCTTTTCTTTCCATATCGCGCTGAAACTCTAACCCAGCCAGTTGCCCATGTGTAGATTGGTACTTATCCAATATTGGATCATCCGGTGACACGGTGACAACACATGCAGAATTCGCCCAGAGAGAGTCTCGATTGCTGAAACTCATTCCATTTATACATAATTCGCCCTCTTCAGTAGAGGATGGCACAATTTGACCTCCTATGCAAACAAAAACAATGAAAGGTGAGAGGAAATGGCGCAGCGAAGTCTAAAAGAATGAAGAATGACACTTCAACTTTCCTGGACACATGCAGAATGAATATGCTCCTCTGTTAGATTCTCCATCAAAAGCTTCATTCGTCGCGAGTCGATAGGAGGGAACAGGCAGATTTCCAGAATGCGCTGTTTTATCATCCGTGTCATACTTCCCAAAATGTTGTGCATTTGCATCATCTGTTGACATTCTATGCGTGAACTTTTGACCCAGTTGTTCGGATTCATTTGAGACGAACTAAACAAGTTTCAACTAAATCATCATAATAAAAGTAATGTTTTCTCACCACCCTTCTACCCCACTCTTGTGATGCGTCGAAGAAAAATGATTAATAATTGTTGATTGTCTTCCTAAGGCTGATCAATATAGGCGCGAAAATTCTTACCTTTCCCATACTGAATCTCGTTAATGATACGTTGCGGATGTTCAATTCTAAAACCAACAGCAAATCCCTTTGCTTCCAACGTCACCCCTGAAGCGTGCAACTCCTGATATACATCGCGAGCAGAATGGCCAGTCGCCAAAACAACAGCATCTAGTTGATTGAAAGATACATTCTTCTCTGCGTTGGCATTTACTTTCTCGTCACTGTTCTCGGCCTCGACCGATGTAATAACTCCATCTTGAATATCAAACTTGGACGCTCGGCACCCAAAATGGATTTCACCACCTTTCAATTTAAGATCTTCTCTCATGTTCCTCAGTAAGCGCACTAAATTGTCTGTCCCAAGATGTGGAGCGCCCTCCACTAGAATCCGTTTTGGAGCCCCATAATTCACTAGTGTCTCGAGAACATATCGTACCGGCTCCGAATTACGTCCGATGCGAGTAGTTAACTTACCATCACTCCATGTGCCTAAGAATATAGACACAGGATAAAGAAAAGTGAATATATAATACGCTTGCTGTAGACAAAGAAGTCTGTTCATGTGTGTACTGAAATACCTGCCCCTCCTTCACCGAACGCTTTGTAGTACAAAGGCAGTTCACAAAGGTGAGTTACAAAACAGTAGATTTGCAAATTGTATTCAACTTATCATAAAACAAAACTCACAAAAGTTAGATTCGGGGTCGATTGACCGTCTGTGAATCAGCGCCCCAATACTTTTGCCTCTTGCTTCCACTGGTTGTCCTCGTTCCAGTACAATAGGTTTAAAACCAGACGAAGCTAATGACAATGCACAAAACAGTCCAGCTGGATGGTGGAGACATAGAAATCTGTTAATACTGAGGACGATAACGAGACGAACCAGTCTTTTGTGTCTTGATACATACCAGGACCAGCACCAATAATAAGTACCTTTGGCAAGGTCGCCCTATTATCCAACCCATCTGCGTCCACCTCATTTCGTTTCTTCAAATCCGATTCGAAATTTACTCGCTCCATCCTACCCGGCTGATGCACAAATTTTAAAGCTCTCGCATTGCCTTTAGTAATATCCACATCCACAACGTACGTGTACTTCGGATCAGATCCCTTGCGTCTGCGTGCGTCAGTGGAGCGTCGTATGACGCGTGTGTCTATGAGTTCGGGTGGCAACTCAACTTGATCATCCTTTGAATCATCCACTAAGTGATTTGGTTTGATGCGAAGACGCGTCAAGAGAGACGTGAGAACGGGTGTTGTCATGTATAATCTTTCCGGGGAAACGTCTTGATGAGCTTTATCTTTTTCATTCGAACGCGTTTTTTTCGAAGAACACCCCAATGAGTCTGGGTCGACATCAACGCCGTATATTCTCCAAGTCTCGACTGCATCGGGATGTTTCAAGTCCTTTGTTAAGCTGGAGGAACGTCGTCTCGAGGATCTGGAACGGCGAGAACGTGGTTTTTGTGTTTGTTCGATAGATGTCTTCCGTACGGATGACAGGAAGAATGACTTTTCTCTGTTATAGGAATACTGACCCCGATATTTGTAGATGAGATTTGGAGACCAGGTGGGCACTGATTGAAACGGCTCTACAAATGATGCGTGTCTGCACAAGAAAACAATTATGCAAAGAGAAATCATGGTTGTTGCTAATGACTCGTGATGGATGATGTTCTGATGATGTTGCGGTCAGGATGTGTGCGGTGTAGAGGCGGAGTAGGATTGTGTGCTGATTGTGTGGTCTATCTTCTGTGAGCCTGAAACTACAGTATGGTACTGTTAGGTCATGTAATTTTTCAGGTGGAGGAAGATTTTGTTGGCGATCCAACGAATTCCTATTTTCGATTAATAGGAAGTTTAGCGATTATCCCGATCCTGCATGGCTCTGTTCCGCTGTTATCTTTTTTCTTGTATGGTATCATGATAAGAACTAAGAGCGCTACTAAACAGCTTTGACGTCCCAGAAGGCCACGTCCCCCTAGGGATCCCGTGCCTTTTTTTCGTGCCCCCCTCCTATTGAGTTTCGCCCTAAAATGCAGATCCCGCCTCCCCTCCCGGCCTGGAAGATTCGTAGTTAGATTATTATAATGGTCCGTAAAGCTAGTAATTAATTGAATTCAATGTCAACTTAGAGTAGGGTCATTTATATGAAAAAGTAGTGCTACAAAATTTTGCGTAGATTCCAAAAATGCGGTCATACTTGGTAGTTGCTTAAGTAGAACCTAGTCAAATTACTTGCTACATCAACTTCAAGTTACAAACACAACCAATTATTGCATTCAATGTCACTCCGTTTACCCCATTTTCGAACGCTTTGCAACATGATCTAGGAGGTGCTCATTGCACAGCCAATGTCCCATGGTACACCTACAACATGTTCTAACCTGTTTTTTGCACTTCTCTGCCCTGCAAATGTATTGTTGGTACCTCGAAGTAGCATCACATACCCATTTCGGTTGCGATAAATTCTTGCATGTGGAGCGCCGTAACCAGTCCATGTGCCTCTCCAACTATGTCCATATCATCCTCATCCACAGTATCATTGGAACTGATCCACTGGTTGTCGATTAGGGCCCAACTAAACTTCCGACGAAACTCAACAAGCGTAGGAGTTCTCTCCAGAACACCCGGCCAGACAAAATATTTGCATGCTAGGTATGTGTTGACCTCGGTAATAGCCAAGAAGAAAGCAAAAACACGGATCTCCCACCTCTGTGTCACCCAGGTATCCTCCAGAGAAGGCAGAGCATGGCGTAAATTGTTATGGTCGTCAACAGCATGCCGATACCTAAAGTGCCAGTCAAAGGGCTTCTTGTAGCGGAAGGTAGTTCTATCCTCGCCCGAACCACGATATGTGACCCTGCAAGTATCATCCTCCGCCAACACTCCGCCAGTTGCCATGATCCTCATGGCGTAGTCAGGCTCCTTCATGCCCCAAATAAAGTAAGGTGAGGCATTCAAAGTACCAGTGATTGCCTCACACTCACCTGGGCTCTTCCCTGCGAATCTTTCATCCATGGCCTCTCCAGGAACCAATGCCGGCCAGTATCGACGTTTCTTTATCAAGGCCCCGCATAAATCCCCTTCTCGTGCAAAGCAACAAGAGCTTTCAAAACACAAAAGCCTGAATCCAATACAACGTACCTTCCACTATGGAAGCAGCTCTTTAACATCCGCAACAGCAATCCTCCTGTCTTGCCAATGCCAGCTTCATATTCCGGTGGGCCAAGATCAACAGGACGGTCTTTGCCTTCAACTAGTTCCACCGAGAACATCAACCCCGACATACCACAACAAGCAGAGTGGTATTCATTTCCAAAGGAATGGGGTTTGCGAGGACAAAACACCCACCCAGGGCAAGTCCAACGGCTGTGCCAAATCGACATTGATTCGTCGAGGCAAAGAATCCAACCTGGAGAAAATGCCTCTGCCATATTCTTGTTCCATTCGACAATCAACTGTCGAACCTCCCAAAACTTGTCCCTGTAGGTGGGCTTGCTTGCATCCGTGAAAGAAAGTGCTGCCGTGATGGCATCGAACCTCTTCAGGCTCATGTACTTCCTGAAGTTATAGGGACAGGAGTTTGTCCTCTCGTCGAATGGGAGGGTACTCCAAAAGTCTGTCTTCTTGTACCCACCTCCAACAGAAGCCATTACGAACCAAAGGCCCAAGTATTGGAGCAGTTCTCCCCAGCGCAACTCCTGATCCAGATTCTTGTTTGTCTGGGTCAGAAATATGATCTGGAGCCATCTCCATGGGAAAAGTTTTAAAAAGATGGACAGGGAGACAGATCTTGATGGGTCAAACTCATTAAAATGCGGAGTTCGCTTGGAACCATGAAGTTCCATTGGATCTATATGGTGATCCACACCCCATCGCTGGCCTTCAAAAGCCCTGCGTTGTCGAGTGGAGGAAGGGCAGTAGCATCTGGAACATTTTCCGGAGCAGGCTCGTTGTCATCGTCAACATCGTAGCCTTGATTCCGAAGCAAGGCAATATCCTCGGCACGATTCGAAGCAGTGAATACTTCCGGATCAATCTTGGGAACGAAGTTCCCGTCATCATCTATTGCCACTTCCTCGTCGACGCGATCATCGTCGAAGAACTCTTGAGGATCCCCTTCTTGTTTCACCACACAAAAGCGCTTAGCGACATGGATCGCGTCACTGCCCTGGAAGGATGGATGGGTGACGAAAATTGCGATGAACTCGTTGCCGCGACAAGTTACAGATGATTGTCGTACCACTACGACATCGTTAAGCCGTTCGTTGGCACTGTAGTTTGGGTGGTACTGTGCGATGAGGTTCTGAGGATGCAACCTCTTGATGAGGACAGAGCACTGCGCTCCGACACCAATCCTCTTCTTTCGTCGGGCCATGGTGGTTTTGTGGAAGTGGCATCAAAAATGGAGGTAGAGGTCTGGTACCATTTTAACTAATTCCTACGTAAATTTAAAAATGGCGATAAAAAATCTTTTGTCTTACAACTGTCAAAATTTTTACAATCGAACTTAGTGCCTTCAACAGAACTTCATAAGTGATTGGGGAATGGTGCAATAACTGTACCAACTCGTTTCACCACTCATTAGATCATTGCGAACACAACTGTATTGCCTCCTCAACACGATTTCAATTTTTGACCAATTGGCCAGTACGGACGACTGACATTGAATTCAATGGTTTTAATTGAATTCAATGGGTGGGGAAGACGGACCGATAATATAAGTATTTCATACGATACCGTATGAGTGGTAATACAATTTGAAATTTTGTTGATCTTCAAAAGTATCCTTTCTGGTTATGTTTTCTCTCGGCTGATTTACGAGATACTTATTTCCCTTAGGTGCATGCCAAATTCTTTAAAGTGTGGATGTTGGGCAGAACCTGGGATCCCACGACATAGACCAGTCGGAGTCATTTCTTGGTCCATGTCGCGGGATCCCACGATCGATTTTTGTGAGAAGGCTTATGTAAATAAGTACTGGGACGCCAGGGGGACGTGGCGTCTCGGGACGTCAAAGCTGTTTAGTAACCCTCTAATGATACAACAATATTATAATTACCAGCAGCCGCTGCAAGATTTTTTGTAGCAAGCTAAACAGAATGCGATTTGTAGAGACAGAGGAAGAGGTATGAAAAATAAAGTGGCTTGTCTCCTCTAGGTAGAGGTATGGTATAGTAACGTAGTGTGCCACAGTTGCTTGTCTACCTGAATTAAATAAGAAGCAGTGTCACATGGGCGCGAGCGCCTCGCTAGCGCTTCACAGCGCAGCTCGCAGTCGTGCCCATTTTTAAAGTAAAAAAGATATAATAATAATATAATATAATAATATGGTACACGTATTATATGTTTTAGTCGCTTCAAGTTAACAGAACCATTCTTGTAAAAAATGACACTTTTACGTTCCCTTCAAGTTGATTGTCTCTTCAAGTTGCCATAACGATTCTTCTTTCAAGCTAATCACAAAGATATAATTTTAAAGGTAGGCAGATATTAAAACAGTATAACTACCCATGTAAGTCCAAGCGAAAATTGAATCATTTACAGGTAAGTTCAGATCAACTTATGAGTCTGTACCTGTTTTGGCAAAAAGCAAAAAAACTGTCTCACTGAAGAAGAAGGAGAAGAAGGAGAAGGAGAAGGAGAAGGAGAAAACGGCTCAGTTTCCAACATTACCAGCAGCCGCTGAAAGATTTTTTGCAGCGAAACAGATTGCGATTTGTAGAGACAGAAGAAGACGTACATTAAAATAAAGTGGCTTGTAGTACGAGTGTATGCCAAAACGGGCGTGAGCGCCTCGCGCGCTTCGCCCGCGCTGTGCTCCCACACCCTTTTAGTTTGTGAAATCATTTTCTTGTTACACACTCTTTTGTGACACGATAACATTCCCTTCAAGTTTTAAAGAACCCTTGTTTAAAATTTTTCGTCTCTACATCTTAAAATGATTTGTGACTAATGTTCCCTTAAAGTTAACATTGTTGAAAATAATGTCAGACGTTACACACAAAGATATAATTTTAAAGGTAGGCAGATATTAAAACACTAAGACTACCCATGTAAGTCCAAGCGAAAAATGAATTATTTACAGGTAAGTTAAGATCAACTTATAGTTCTGTACCTGTTTTGGCAAAAAGCAAAAAAACTGTCTCACTGAAGAAGAAGGAGAAGGAGAAGAAGGAGAAGGAGAAGGAGAAAACGGCTCAGTTTCCAACACAACTAAGATTTTGAAAAATCTTGACAACTAAGATTTTGAAAAAATCTTGATACCCAGCAAGACAGGCAACTGTTTCCATGATTGGTCGATATTTGGTCAATAGTTTAGTTTTTTGTGGATAGTGGTTCATAGTATGTTGACAGCTAGAGTCGATAGGTTGACCCTTTGTCAACTTTTGGTCGACATGTGTTGATACTATTGGACATGTCGACCAACTATTGACCAACTATCAACCAACTATCACTATCAACCAACTATCAACAAGTGATGAAAATGTTGAAAATTGGTCAACAGTCTGTCAATAGTCGGTCGACAGTTGGTATGTATTGCCTATGACTAGCTATCTAATATGGTTGATAGTTGGTCGGTGGTTGGTTAATACCAGGCAGTCAATAATATCAACTCTTACAGTCGACATGTCGACTAAAAAATCGATAGTTGATCTTTTTGTCAGTAGGAGTCAATATTTTCTACTGTTTAGTTGATGCTAGACATTGTTCAATCTTGTCAATAATGATCGATAGGGTTGATACTTGGTTGATGGTTGACCCATTTTTGGCGAAGTTGCCTGTCTTGCAGATTGCATATGAAGTATGTAGAGAGGGTGATGACAGTACCAGTATGTTAATTTTCAAATACCACCAGGGTGATATTTTTTGAACTCTTGAAAATTTAATACCTGCTCTCAAGACCATGATAATTTAAGGTGAAAAAATTACTGAAGTGTCACTGTGAGTGACATATAATACCAAAAAAATTGCTAACAAACTAACTAGCCAAACACCTACAAGGTATCCAAAAATATTTCCACATCTTTCTGACATCACTGTCCCATTCTGTAATCAATGGCTGTCAACTCGTGGCATCATCATCCCACCTAGTAATCCAAGCTGTCAATGCAACAAGAATGCAACCCTTCTTGATCCCATTTAATATCACGAACACACTTATAAACACCCACCCCTTAAGCTCCCATGTATTTTCTGCCATCTGCAGCATGGCTTATGATGAGCTCAAGCTGTGCAACCATGGCAATAAAACCAAAAGCCACAACAGAACAATTAAAACAGTATGACGACAACTTGTTGCAATCAACATTGAAATCCGCAGCTGCAACCCATTGCTGCTGCCACTACAGCGGATGCATTTGCTGCAGCCTTTTTGGGAGAGGTCCCTCCAGATCCACCTAACTGCACTTGTGCCTCTCATCTTCAAGATCAACCTCGCCCAGCTCGTCACGATCCAGAACAAGTGCAAACACAACAGCAACAGCCAAGCAGAGGTGCAGTTCCCCATAGAAGGTAACCACGCCGTGCCCCACGTTGTCCGGTCACACTCTTTGAAAGGTATGAGCCTTCTCTCTGCAACTTCATGACATGGAAGCTCCACCAGCCCTATTGAAAAGGGCAGGTGTTCTCCCATCAACAACTCCTTGAGATCTCAGCTGAAGAGGTCTATCACCGGGCAAAATTCACAGTCTATGGAGACTCTGAGGCGGACGAAAATATGGTTCCTCCCATCCACTATTGTCTACCCTCTGTGCTGAGCTGGAAGAAGTCAATCTCATACTTCATGCCAAACTTACACATGTAGTGGAATGAGGCTGTGCACACAGGCAATCCAACCCGTTCCAGCACATCCAATTAGGAACACTCATGTGGTGGCTGCCAGGGCTGAAGTCGACAACAACCTGCATCAGTGCCAGATGAAGAGCCAGAAGACATGCAGACAGATCATGAAGCTGTTCCGGTTCATCAAGTGCCCAATGACCCTTCATGATCTTTGGAAGGAATATGAGTTTGGATCAGGTGGTTTTAAGGCTGCAAAAGATTTCACAGAGAAGGAGAGGGGGGCAGATAAGAGCAGGTTTTATTGGAGGAATGTGTTCTGGAAGAAAGTTGGAGAACTAGTTTTATCAGGTTTATCACAAGATGAGGCTTGCAACTTTATTTATCTTTGTTATGGGTCATCCTGCTCAGTTACTGACATAGGCCAAGAATCTGGAGATTCCAGGTGGAACTCCATGAGTCTCCTTCGCATTGTTTGACACAGAGGAAGGACTCAAAAGTCATAAGATATGAGTTTCTCAGAAATCATATCCAAACAGGATTGCTCTTCTCAAGAAACCACCATACACATTGTAGGTGTTTCTTCAGTTGAATATACAATAGAGGTTTTCCTTCTCAGGAACCTTTGCATGGGACAGTTCCTTTGGGCAGTTGAATATGGGCCAGTCATGGAACTGCCACAAATCACTGCCAATCTCTCCCATGATCATTTGTGTCTTTTTATGCATGAAATAACTAGTATCTCATTCATCACTTGTACAGTAGTGTTAAGCTCATAAAAACAAAGTCAGCAAAGTCTACATCAAGATTATTTAAATACTTTCTGGCTTAGGTCAGTTACTTGCATTTTCAACAAAATGATCACCGATGATTTGACAGAGGTAGCTTGATGACTAAATCCATATGCATTTGCTGTAAGTGTTAGATTTGGCTTGTCATTTTAATTCATCAATGGTGGTTTGTGATTAAATAAGCATCCTTGTTTTGTGCTTGATTATCGGGCATGAAATATGCTGCATGATGTGTCGAAGTATCAAGTTTTTTTCAAAATCTTAGTTGTGTTGGAAACTGAGCCGCTTTTCTCCTTCTCCTTCTTCTTCTCCTTCTCCAGTGAGAGAGTTTTTTTTTCGCTTTTTGCCAAAACAGGTACTGACACGATAAGCTCAATTGAAGTTACCTGTAAAAAATATTTTTTCAGCTTGGCGTACATGGGTAGTCTTCATAATTTGATGTCTGCTTACCTTAAAAACTATATCTTACTTTAGAAATGGGTGCAAGCAGGGCACGCGAGGCGCTCACACCCATTTGTAACTGTGATTTAATTAAGCGTAGACAAGTCAATGTATCTTCAAAGTATGTCTTCCTCTGTCTCTACGAATTGCATTCTGTCTAGCTTGCTACAAAAAATCTTGCAGCGTCTGCTGGTAATTATTGCAAGCTTTAGCACACAAGCTAGACCTTTAATTAATAAAGATTTTTATACCATTTACACCAAGTGATTTTGACATATAAGGTGTCAAACAAAGTAACATTTTTATTTCACACCTTCATGGTACATGTAATTACATGATATTAGTATCAAGTTTTTTCTTGAAAAATCTCAGTTTATCATTATTTGAGAATTTCTTCTTCTTCGCCATGAGACACTTTTTTTCACTTTTGGCCATTATTTGTAACATGTATTTATTTCCAATACATTACCTGTAAACATGTTGTTTTCATGTTTGACATACATGGGTAGTCACGATCTTTTAATCTGAGATTACCTTTAAAAATATATCTAAATTCAACTTAAAGCATGGCCAAAAATTCTTGTACATCCAAGATAAATCACCGGAGAAAAATTTTCGGCATTTATACTTTAGTCACAACGTGAAACGCACCACCAAAAAATGGTTTCAACCTAAACGCGCCACTTCAACGCATTGTCAAAAATGTGTTCAATGTTAAACATTAACTCATTATTTAGGCATCCCCAAAAATTACTTCTACATTAACGCATCACCAAAAATAATACATTAGCGATGCTAACACACCACTTACACATTCTACGCTAGCGCATCACCAAAACATACTTTCAACGTTAATGCACTACTTATGCATCACCAAAATTACTTTCTACATTATCGGATCACCACAAGTAATACGTTCGATGTTAACATACTACTTAAATTGATCATTCATTACAATTTATGAATTCTCATAAATTATCAAATTTGATGCATTCATACTTGAAATTAGAAAGTAGTCAGTTCTTTGTTATTTATGTTTGAAATGTCACATCACAGCACTTCAGAAGCATCATCTATGATATACACTGAATGTGAGCACATATGACATTTTTGCTTTCCAAGCCATGTAAAACTTTCTTATATTGTATGTTTTTGTACAGGTTTCTATGAACATGCAAAACAGCTTAGTATGGAAACGAAGATGATGAACATGAAAAATGACAAGAAAAGAATAAATGAAAGATACAGGCAAAAGTCAAAAGAGGAGAAGCGTCAGTGCAGTCAGAAAAATAATATTTACTACAAGAGCAACAGAAATGCAGTAAATGAGATGAAAAGGGCAAGGTATAAAATGAATGCAGATTTCATTTGCTCGCAGAGAAAGGTTTACTGCAAAACCAATGCCGATTCCATACGTCAGAAAAGAAAGGTTCAATATGATATCCATGCAGAGTCCATCTGTCAGAAGAAAAAGGCTCATTTTGAAATCAACACTGATCACATTTCAAATAATAGGAGGATGTACTACAAAGCTAATGCAAAAAGACTTTTTGAACAAGGAATGAACAGTACAATCACAGCAAGTCTGCTATACTGAAATTTTCCTGTTCTTGCTCTGAGTTTGAACAGTCACAGATTACTTCAAACGTTGAGCAGAATACATCACACAACCAAAATTACCTGCCAAGAGAGTTGAATGAGTCAGAGATGGAGAAGATGGTTCAGAAGATGGCAGCTGACTCCATCAGCTAGGCCATGCCGGGCACTCAAAAAAACACTATCCAATGAATGCTAAAACACCCAGCAGACCCCCTGCTCACTCCTCACCAAAACACACACATACAGAAATATTAGGAAAATCAGAAAAAGTCAGATATATCCATACATGGGCCCTGCCGTGTCCCATTTCACACATGTCCCAAGCACCCTACCCACATGTGATCCCATTTTGGATGTGCAATAGGCACATGCACGGAAAGCCAGCGAGCTGTTGCTACCATACCACTGATGAGCCACCTAGGGCGAAACAACTTATGCCATTGTTTGGTCTCTGGCAACTTCTGTTGTTAATATAGAGACTTAATGGATAAAATCCGATTAACTTCTTAATTGAAAAACAAAACACTATCTAGATATTAACTCCCCTCTAAAACTGTGATAACAACAACACATGTTCTCCGGATCTGCGTTGCATCGATCCACAGCTTCGGGCAACAAGAGCAAAACACGGCACCTTGCCCATGAGGGGATGTCATTGACATCACGTGCTGCCGCCACCTCCGTTGCCGCCAACGCTGACGTTGCCACTGCTACACCACAATCACCAACCAGCAACCCTTTGCAAACGCTGACCAACACATCAGCCCTCGAAACGGCCACTGAGAAAATCAAAGCCTTCGTGAGGACGCTCCATTACTCCCAGCAACAAGCCGTCATTAAGGACAACACACTGTGTTACCTCACAACCTTCACTGACTTTTACCGCGAAAGCAAGTCACTCCTTAAGACGCAGGACAATCCCACCCACTGCCCGCCGTCGTGCCGCATCACAATCCCCATGCAACCAATGCAAAGGGTATGGGAGAGCACGGCATATAAAGCTCTTGCCGACAAATCGGCTAGGATCGCTACAGAACTCAGCCTGAAAATGGCAGCACAGGTGCTTAAATGCAAGTGCCTCAATAACGCGGACAAACAACGTGAGTTCGTCGAACACTACGCAAAAGGCCTCGCCAACATGGCTGAGATCCTCCTGGCAGCAGCCAACACCGACAGCACCAGCAAACACGACCTGGTAGCCGACCTCCTCTCCCAACGTGAGCAGGACGCACTGGGGCACATCAACATCCCCCTCGACCGATTCATCAAAATCTACTAAACCATCAACAAACTCCCACATGACCTCCAAGTCACCCAAAAACGTATACCCAACAATCCAGAGCCAACCGACGCAAACGATGCAACGGCCGAAACCATCACGACGGCCCCATCCGCGCCGATGCCCCACCCTACACCACATATACCTCTCCCAAACTTCACCCCTCCGATAAACCAACCCAACCTATCCAACCCATTTGCTACCAACGCCACTGCCAACCTTCAAACCAACGCCACCATGGCTCGAACCGGCTTTGTCACCGCGCTGTCCCTCGTGCCGGCAACCCACCCAACCCAATCGAACAATGCAACCAACCCGCCTCACCCAGCACCACATACCCCTGCGCCCTCACAACCAAACCCGACAAACATCCTCCCAACACTCACTATCAACTACGACGCCATGGCCCAATTTGAGCATGCATTTGCCTATGACCTAAGCCAGAAAGTATTTAAAAAATCTTGATGTAGACTTTGCTGACTTTGTTTTTATGAGCTTAACACTACTGTGCAAGTGATGAATGAGATACTAGTTATCTCATGCATGAAAAAACACAAGTGATCATGGAAGAGATTGGCAGTGATTTGTGGCAGTTCCATGACTGGCCCATATTCAACTGCCCAAAGGAACTGTCCCATGGGAAGGTTCCTGAGAAGGAAATCCTCCATTGGATATTCAACCTAAGAAAGCACCTACAATGTGTATGGTGGAGTTGTAGGAAGGAAAATCCTATTTGTATATGATTTCTGAGAAACTCATATCTTATGACTTTTGAGTCCTTCCTCTGTATCAAACAATGTGAAGGAGACTTATGGAGTTCCACCTGGAATCTCCAGATTCTTGGCCTATGTCACTCACCCCCACGAATGGAGGGTCAGGTGAGGTGTGTGAAAAAACCTTTCCTTTGGAAAGGAAAAATGGGGAGGCCGGTTTTTGTGAGTGGAAGCCACTTGTTTTGTGTACCTAGTTATACTGGTGATACAAGACTTTCCTGGCTGAGTAGTGACTACGAAGCATAATTTCAAGCGTAAGTGTTAGTGGAGAGAGGAGTAAGAGTGATTCACCGACATGTTCTTTAATTTTAAGTGTCTGTAGTGTCAAAGTATGGTGTTACTCTCCTAATGTTTAATCTTTCTGATTTTGTTCCGCGGTGAACCCTGATAGTACCATTCGTATGGACTGTCGATATAGTCCAAGGATCTTTATGGTATTTGCTTTCTGATTTGCGGAGGATACCTTCTTTGCGAAGAAGTACTCTATCACCAATTTCATAATCCGAATCAACGCTAGACTTGTTTTGACGTTCAGTGTTGCGATCGGTTTGGCGTTGCCTATGATCTCCTATTTTGTTCCAGTCAGCTAGGAAGGGAATGGCAAACAGCATGTCCCTGCCAAATATTGCTGCAACTGGAGAGGCTTTGAGTACCGTGTGGTATGTGGAGCGAACGGCCCATGCAGCATCTGTGAGGAAGTCTGCTATGTCACTAGGAGCCACTGTATTTGCCATGTCTAATTCAGCGGTACGGAGCATTGTCATGATTACTTGATGCATCCGTTCTAGTATTGCGTTTGCTTGGGGGTTCTTGATGCTGGTTGGCTTACGCTTGATACCGTATGAATCACATAGGGATTACGAAATTGAGCTTGAACTCGCTTCCATTGACGTAAATGATTACTTGACAATGTGGGTAATGGCTAAACCAGATCTTGTTTACTAAAGAGCCAACTTGTGCTGATGATTTATCAAAGTATGCTTCTTTAGGTTTATCATGTGTGTTAGTACCCTTGAGGCCCTTTTTACCCTTGGGAGTAACAGAATTGAATTCAGTTACCGGTAGTTCCACAATTTCGAACCAACTGGTAGCTGGATCTATCATTGTGACACACATAAAGTCAATTTCAGTGCCGTCTTTGCCCTTGAGAGTGTATGGTCCGATTAGGTCCACACATAGTACCTCCCAGGGGTTTGATACAACCAATTTTGTAGGCAATTTACCGTACTTATGTTGGCGTCATTTGTTGACTTGGCATTTATGACAATTTTTGACAAAGGTGCAGACAGAGTGTCTCAAACCTTTCCAATACATCGCAGCGCGAAGAGTTTCTTCGAGACGGGTTGTCCCTGGATGCTGCAGGTAGTGATGGTACCACTGTACTGCTCACTGCTGGAGTTCCTATGGGATGACAAGTTTGCGATCTTTGCACAGTACTTGAATATTTTCCACCAGCTGAGGTTTGTATGCCTCCAGCAGGCTGAGTTTGTCCAGCGTTTTATCCGTGTGTTGAACTCGGCAATCTCCTGAACTGTCAGGGGATAGATCGCATTCTCTTCGCTGCGGTTAGCAAACACAAAGTTCATGAGGTTTGAGTGTTGTACTGGGGATGGGTCCTCTTCTGCGGGCATAGTGTAATAACACCAGCATTTGGTGAAGGTCATCCAGTTTTCCTTGACGTCCTTTGTTGGACCAAAGTCAAGACGTGAAATCGCATCGGCAACTGTGTTGTGGATTCCTTTGATGTACACGATTTCAGGACCATATTCTTCTAGCAATAAACGCCAACGGTAAACCCTGTCACAGGTTAAACCGAGTGCATCTTGCATGAGGTTCTTGTGGTCTGTGTAGACTACAATTGGCTGGCCCCACAGCATTCCTTTGAATTCTTTGAGTGTTTCAACAATGGCTAGAAGTTCAATTTTGGTTACGCTGTATTTTTGCTGACAGACAGAGAGTTTTCTGCTGAAAAATGCAATTGGCCGGATTGTTATTAGTAATGATGGCTCCAAGTTGTCTCTTGGATCCATCAGTATAGATCTCAAACCCTTTTGAGTAATCAGGGTAGGCCAAGGACACATCTTTGGTGATAGTGGCCTTTACGTCATCGAATGTTTTTTGATGTTCCTCAGTCCATTTCCAGGGTTTCTTTTTAACCTTGAGAATTTTGGATTGTTTGGTATGACCACACTTGCCTACGAGGCTTGTGAGTGGGGCAAGCATTTTGCTGCATTGTGCCCAAAGATCTCGATAGTATTGGACCATGCCAAGAAATCTACGGAGGTCTTTGACATTTTTGGGTGGTGTCAGTGCAAGTATCGACTGTACCTTCTTGGGTTGTGGTTTAATTCCCTCTCGTGAGAGGATGTACCCAAGATATTCTGTTTCAATGGCACAGAAGTTTGATTTTCGAGCATTTACTTTTAGGTTTGCATCTTGCAGTCTGGAGAGGACCAATTCCAATTTAGCCAGGTGGTCTTCCAGGGTTCCCTTGGTGATGCATAATAGATCATCAATGTAAGCTCTTACGAAGTCAAGGGTGGCCATTAGTTCCGTCATTTTTGATTGAAATATGTCCGGAGAACCAGCAATTCCCATTGGTAACCTGAGGTAAGAGTATTTACCCCATGGAAATATAATGGTGCAGATCTTGGATGCATCTGGATCCAACCTAATGGTGTAGTAGCCCATGTTTAAATCAAGGGCTGTGGCAAAAGTGAAACCTTCTAACTCTTGCATGACTGTACTAATTTTAGGTAACGGGAATGGTTTTCTAACTATCCTTTTGTTTACTTCTCTAAAATCACTTAGGAAACATACAGTCTGATCTTTTTTTGGTACTATGAACGATGGTGAAGCCCATTCAGATGCGGGCTGCCACTGTAGTACCCCTAGGTCACATAGTCTTTTGAGCTCTTTCATGAGAGTCTCTTTTACTGAATGTGGCACTGGGTAGGCTCTGCCATGGTACGGTTTTGCACCTTCCTTCAGTTCGAAGGAGACAGGCTCAGTATTCCAATCACCTAGTGTACCATCAAAGAGGTCCTCGTATTTACGGAGGAGCTCCAACAACTTGTTTTGATCTTGTAGACTAAGGTGAGGACAATTGTTGTCAACAACTGATTGGAGGTCTGCTTTTTCATATTTTGCATCTAAGATGTGAACTGCACGCTGAGTGGCTTCCTCAGTACTACGTGGTTCATGAATCATGCTGTGGTTAACTGACCAAGCTTTTTCAATCTTAGAGCTAGTTGACAGACTGTTGATGTCTCTCATTGGCAAGATGATCTCATCAATGGTAATATCCTTTGTTCGAAAATCTAGAACAATTCCAAGCTCTCTTAGTGTTTTTACACCTAAGATGAGGTCAAACACTGGCTTAGCCATCTTTTTACCATCATACTCAACAACATCAGGTTTAACTGTGCATTCCTTGCTGTTGGAGTACTCTAGGAATTTTAGAGTAACTTGTCTCTTCCTTTGGTTTGGAAGCACCCATTCGACGTGTGCCAAGACTTTGACACCTGCCTAGTCAAGTAGGGAAAACGCTTGGTGGTTCCTTTTTCATGGAACATGAGGTCACCATCGGAACCAGTGTCCAATAGTACTCTCAAGAAGTTGTTTTTGCGACTCCTGGACAAGTGTTTGAGTTTTGTTGAGGACTGACTTCCAGTCGCTAATTTTTGTACAGCTAGTACTGCTGTTACTGAGTCCATTGATTTTTGTGGGTTAGATGGCTCAATTGACTTTGATTCATGCAGGGTGTCCGTCACTGAGTTGGGATCTACATCAAAGTTAGTGGATAAGTTCAAGGTGTCTTTGAGATTTTTCAAAGTTACGTCCACTAAGGGACTCGAATAATCCGGAATTAAAATTTTGTCATTTAATTCTAATTTTTGGTTACTGGTAGTTTTTATCGGACCAGGGGTAGTGTAATTGGCTAACTTTTGTTTAGTTTTAATTTTCTTACATCTATTTTCATTTTCCCCGGTACTACCCGACCCAACACTTCAGGATGAGTCGGAATCGCTGTCACTTTCTTCGCGACGGCGATGTTTCTTGCCTTTTTTGTTGGCTTTCTTGAGAGACTTCTCAATTTTCTCCATACAAGCCAAGACCTGGGCGTAGGACTTCTTGGGGCGACTGTCCTCGCGAGACTTTTGTGCAGCTTGCCTGAAAGTACCTCGTGTAGGAGTTCCGTCTTTGTTGTAACGGCGACACTCCGCGGTGTTATGCGTGGTGTGTGCACCCCCATGCTTTTTGCATAGCTCGCAGTTCTTGTCTATGCGCATATACTCCGTGCTTGCTTGCTTGGGCTTCTTGGGAATGTGTGCACCTAGCGCAAACTTCTTTGAGGGCTGTTCAGCTCCTTAGGCCTTTGCAGGCTTAGAAGACGACTGCCTCTCATCCACTGGGTGCGCCACCTCAATTCGCTCAAGAATGAGCAATAGAGGCTTAACCCCTTCGGGATAGCACTTCTCAAGCAAGTGGTACTGGTCCTGCCACTTCAACGGACACATGCGCAATATATGGCATGCAAGTTCCGCGTCAGTGAAGGAGTAGACCTGTTGGGTCATCGTACTTGCGCTCGGGCTGTAATACAAGCACGGGAGGTCTTCCACGTAGTTATTCAGCTGCATCACGCACTGCACAAACTGACGCACCCGAACCTTGTTGGGCTTCTTGAGGCAATTTGAAATATAGAATTTCAAATTTTTGCCTGCGTCATGTGCGAAACACGATTGGAGGTGGAGTAACTGGCACCTCCTGAATGACTTGGACGTTTTGCCCGGTGACTTCTTCCTTTCGACTCCGAAGATGTCGTGAAAGGGACTTGACTCTGTCTGCTCCTTGACAATTAAGTCCCAGGGCTGACGTGCCTCCTCAGTGAGAAGGTTGGCGTAGAGTTGAAAAACTTCTAGGGCCGAGTCGGTCATTTTTGTCCTTAAGGCGAGCATGTCGGCCTTTAGGGAGAGTGACTCTGCAGTCTTTTTCTCTTTCTCAGTCTTGCTGAGGGGGTCATCGGCAAGTTCGCGTAGAACAGCCTTCCAATCACCTTTTTTTGACTCATATGCCTTTTTGGCATCATCGCAGGCGGGAATTAGCCCCATTTCTTGGCGGTACTATACGCCTTGTTCACATGCAGTACAAACTGCTTGTTGGTACCGTGTCCGGACCAAACCGTGACTCAGTTTTCTGACCCATTTGCGAGGGTGCACTTGAGGGTCTCAGGCTTGAGGTCCAAAGCTTCTTCGACTGGGTTCCGATCCGGCACATAACGGATAGGGGCTTTCTTGCCACCTCTTCCGCGCTCACACTCTTGGTTCTTAAGCCCAATAGGGTCCATCTTCTCAGCAGACATTCTTGAGGGGCCTGCTCGGAGACTTGTTCCAAGGAAAAGGGTCTTGTAGGAGCTTCGTGGCGGTTTGCACTCGAAGGAGACACGATTGGCACGAATCTTGTTGGTGGCAGGATCACGTAGCCCAGACGTGGTGCTACTACTTACCGGCGCACGAAAGACGGTGGCTCGTCGGGCGAACACGTGGATGCTGAACGCTGGACTGGCGGAGGACAGACGCGATGGTGTTGAACGGACGGTGGTCAGCTCGACGGTGAAGGACGGTCGAAAGACAGTGCGGCGATGGACAGATGGTCCAAAAATAGTTCGCTCGAGTAGGTTATCAATTGATAGTGACCTAAGCCAGAAAGTATTTAAAAAATCTTGATGTAGACTTTGCTGACTTTGTTTTTATGAGCTTAACACTACTGTACAAGTGATGAATGAGATACTAGTTATCTCATGCATGAAAAAACACAAGTGATCATGGAAGAGATTGGCAGTGATTTGTGGCAGTTCCATGACTGGCCCATATTCAACTGCCCAAAGGAACTGTCCCATGGGAAGGTTCCTGAGAAGGAAATCCTCCATTGGATATTCAACTGAAGAAACACCTACAATGTGTATGGTGGAGTTGTAGGAAGGAAAATCCTATTTGGATATGATTTCTGAGAAACTCATATCTTATGGCTTTTGAGTCCTTCCTCTGTATCAAACAATGTGAAGGAGACTTATGGAGTTCCACCTGGAATCTCCAGATTCTTGGCATATGTCAGCCTACGACATCGTGCCAATAACCCGTACACACCCCATGCTGCCCCCACAACCAACGGAACAACATACGCCCAACAACCTCCCTCCCCTCTACACAACCCTCAACCTCTACTCAAGCAGCAATAGCACCATTCACTACTCGAGTGAGTACACCGAACAAGAGTTTGCTGCAATCCTACTTACAGAGCAGTCACACACTGCTGCCTGGGCCGCTGCCCGAACCACTGCACTAAACTCCCTGCGAACAAGTGGGCGAGCAATGACGACTAATCTTGCAAACACCCAACCAACCCACACCAATGATGACCACTCCGAACTGCCCACGACACCATTCACCATCATCCACACCAGCCACCATGGTGACGCTGACTCTTCCACCATTACAGGACCGGGCGACGGAACGACTCCATCATCATGATCAACTGTGTCCTTCCACCCTGCCGTCACCTCCGGAACCCACACAGGCGCCCTCCAGACCCTGCAAACGGAAGTCATCAAATGCTTCGCTGCCTCGCAAGCAGAATATATCCGTGCCTTCAACACGAAGGCCGTTGAAGCCAACCTCAGCGAAGTGGCTGCCCGCCAGCGTATTGAAGAGTGTGCCAAAACCGCCGCAATAACCATCCACTCCAAAGAGACACCAACCCCGCGTATGGTAGGCATGACAATCAATGCCAGGATCCAATGCTCCCAGCAAGACCTGGAATGCCTAGCAAACAAAAAAAAACTGCAACCTTTGAACGACGACTACAGGAAAAACAACTGCCGCCGACCACAACGACCACGGTGGGACACCAGCCAGACGACACCGGGGCCGCAACGGCGGCGCTGTAGCAAAGAAATCCAGCATCTCACCACAAATAAACCAAAACGTTGTCAAACCGCTTTGGACCCCACCCGCGACCACACACCAACAACCACGAATGGCCGGTCGAGGCGAACGCAACAATGCTACAACACCAAATGCCACTGGTCGTGGCTCCAATCAGTACGCCACAAGAGCACGTCAGAAACATCAAGCCACCTCAACACGCTACAACGCACCACAACCTCCGTCCACTTAACCCAACAACAAAGATACAACCTCCACCTGAACCTCTCCCGTTTGCCATTCCAAAACGCCGTGGCAAACATCGACAAAACTGAAAACTTGCCTTCCATGACCTCACAACACACAAAATCGTCCCACCACTGGCCAAAGCCGTACTCGGATTAGGCCTAAAGTTCATCTGTACCCCACCATACACCACTGGCGACATATCAGCCACCACTGCACGATTAGAATGGGACTTCCAACGAAAAATCTTCTTTGCCCAACCAACCAAACCCACCAACAACACCACACCCAAAAAACTGTACGTCAAATCACTGTGGTCACCCCCTTTGTCAGAGATTCCCTTCTGGGTTGATACCAGGTTGAGCAGGTTCTTTGCCTGCATGCGAGCTGCCTTCAACTGCCGCAAAGCTACACCAAATCTCCTCCCCTACCAGGAAGCGAACTTCCGAAACCTACGTAACGACCATAACCTACTCTTTCCTGACACAGATAAGGGCCTTGGGCCATGCGCAGTCACCCACGACCAGTACGTCACTGATGCGCTAACCCACCTATCCAACACGTCCGTCTTCACACACCTCACGAAGGAAGAAGCATGGACTGCCGCCGCCAACATTGACAACTCCATCCGAGCCTGGTTACGAGCTCACAAAATGGTCATAGACCAAGACTCCACTAGATACATCAAAGAGGATATCCGTAAAAATCGTGACTCTCCCTTTGGACAGTTCTATGTCTCATACAAGATCCACAAAAAAACAACAAAAAATGGCTACCCAACATGCCCTGTCTGCTCCAACGTCAACAGCCTCCCTCATGGCCTTGGAAAATGGGTAGCACGCAGCTATAACCAGTGGCACGCGCGCAACCATAATATTTCCAAGACTCGTATGCCATCAAAACACTACTATCCAACATAGACATCCCGCCAAACACCCTCCTCTTCACCGCAGATGCGACATCGATGTACACAAACATCCGGACGGGGCCAGCCCTCGAACACATCTCCCGCCTGCTCCACACCAAGGAAGGTATCACCTTCCACCACTACTACCCACAAGCGCTCATTGAGGCACTTGAGATTGTCTTCCAAAACAACATCCTCCACTTTGGAGACACTTATTGGCGCCAGATCTCCGGAACCGGTATGGGCATTGCTCCGGCACCACCATGGACGACACTCTACTACGCCATACACGAAAACCACATCCTACTACAATGGAGAGCATATGTCCTATTCTATCGCCGATTCATTGATGACATCATAGGAATCTGGATATGCGACAATTGCCCCGACCGCAACCACGTCCTATGGACACAATTCCAGCATGACATGCAGCAGTGGCACCGGCTGGAATGGGAGTTCTCGCCCCTCTCAAACAACTGCAATTACATGGACTTAACTCTCACCATCTCATGACGTACCATCCAATCCACCCTCTTTGAAAAAGCACAAAACCTCTACCTCTACCTACCCTCACACTCAGCACACCCACGGGGGCCACTCAACAGCCTTATATTCGGCAACATCCTACGCATACACCGTCTTTGCTCCACACAACGTGAAATCCATAAAAACACCTGTGCATTCTACCAACGCCTTTTGGATCGAGGGCATCCTGAAGCCACCATCACCCCACTCTTCTGGAAAGCCACACACAACGCACTACAATTCATGGCACACTCTCCCGAGGACCAGGATACCCGCCGACGCCAGCAAAGCGATAAAACTTCGAACACAATCTTCCTCCACCTCCAATACCATCCACAAGACCCGCCAGCACGGGAGCTACAACACCTATGGCACCACACCGTAGCCACACCGCCAGGAGAGGCGCCCCTAACGGACATGAAAAACAATGACGGGGCCCATGTGCCCATAACCTCACTCACCATTGTGTACAGTCGTCCACCAAACTTCCGCAACCAACTCTCCATACGGACAATCAAAAATAGGGGGCATGCGGTCTCATCCTACCTCACCTAGGAGCACATACCATGCCCCCTTTTTTCGTGCCCGCCATGGCAGCTGACTCCATCAGCTAGGCCATGCCGGGCACTCAAAAAAACACCATCCAATGAATGCTAAAACACCCAGCAGACCCCCCGCTCACTCCTCACCAAAACACACACATACAGAAAGATTAGAAAAATCAGAAAAAATCAGATATATCCATACATGGGCCCTGCCGTGTCCCATTTCACACATGTCCCAAGCACCCAGCCCACATGTGATCCCATTTTGGATGTGCAACAAGCACACACACGGAAAGCCAGCCAGCTGTTGCTACCATACCACTGATGAGCCACCTAGGGCAAAACAACTACTAGAAAAGTTTTTATACTATTTGCACCGAGTGATTTTGACATATAATAGGTATATTAGGTGTCAAACAAAGTAACATTTTTATTTCACACCTTCATGGTACATGTAATTACATGATATTAGTATCAAGTTTTTTCTTGAAAAATCTTAGTTTATCATTATTTGAGAATTTTTTCTTCTTCTTCGCCATGAGACACTTTTTTCACTTTTGGCCATTATTGGTAACATGTATTTATTTCCGATACATTACCTGTAAAAATGTTGTTTTCATGTTTGACATGCATGGGTAGTCACGATCTTTTAATCTGAGAATACCTTTAAAAATATATCTAAGTTCAACTTAAAGCATGGCCATAAGTTCTTGTACATCCAAGATAAATCACCGGAGAAAAATTTTCGGCATTTATACTTTAGTCACAACGTGAAACACACTACCAAAAAATGGTTTCAACCTAAACGCGCCACTTCAACGCATTGTCAAAAATGTGTTCAATGTTAAACATTAACTCATTATTTAGGCATCCCCAAAAATTACTTCTACATTAACGCATCACCAAAAATAATACATTAGTGATGCTAACACACCACTTACACATTCTACGCTAGCGCATCACCAAAACATACTTTCAACGTTAATGCAATGCTTCACCAAAATTACTTTCTACATTATCGGATCACCACAAGTAATACGTTCGACGTTAACACACTACTTAAATTGATCATTCATTACAATTTATGAATTCTCATAAATTATCAAATTTGATGCATTCATACTTGAAATTAGAAAGTAGTCAGTTCTTTGTTATTTATGTTTGAAATGTCACATCACAGCACTTCAGAAGCATCATCTATGATATACACTGAATGTGAGCACATATGACATTTTTGCTTTCCAAGCCATGTAAAACTTTCTTATATTGTATGTTTTTGTACAGGTTTCTATGAACATGCAAAACAGCTTAGTATGGAAACGAAGATGATGAACATGAAAAATGACAAGAAAAGAATAAATGAAAGATACAGGCAAAAGTCAAAAGAGGAGAAGCGTCAGTGCAGTCAGAAAAATAATATTTACTACAAGAGCAACAGAAATGCAGTAAATGAGATGGAAAGGGCAAGGTATAAAATGAATGCAGATTTCATTTGCTCGCAGAGAAAGGTTTACTGCAAAACCAATGCCGATTCCATACGTCAGAAAAGAAAGGTTCAATATGATATCCAGGCTCATTTTGAAATCAACACTGATCACATTTCAAATAATAGGAGGATGTACTACAAAGCTAATGCAAAAAGACTTTTTGAACAAGGAATGAAACAGTACAATCACAGCAAGTCTGCTATACTGAAATTTTCCTGTTCTTCCTCTGAGTTTGAACACTAACAGATTACTTCAAACGTTGAGCAGAATACATCACACAACCAAATTACCTGCCAAGAGAGTTGAATGAGTCAGAGATGGAGAAGATGGTTCAGAAGATCAGAGAGAAGATCTGCCTTTCAACTGCCATGGATGATGATATGAATAGGCTCCATGCGCATGTATGTGTTGTTTGTGATAGCATCATCATTGGCTTGGAAGAAGTCAAATTCATTGAGAAAGAAGCGTTGTTGGAGAGCTCATCAAAATTTGATGTCTCAGCTTATGAGGAGTACTATGATGGTGTTTCCATGCATCCAGAATTGGTGAAGTAGTACCAAGTTGATTATTGTGATTTGAAGCATTTGTTGCTTTCTCCCAGGGCAAGAGTAGATCAGAAAGGGTATGAGTGTTGTGAGATGTGCTATGGGAGCCTAAAATGTTTGAGAAATAAGGATCAAGACAAATCTCCCAAATTTGCAATAGCCAATGGATTCGCAATAGGTCACATTCCTGAAGTCATCAATTTTCAAGACAAAAATGGCAATATCAAAAATCGAAGCATCAATGCTGAAATTGATGTGGATGATCTCCTTTCTGCATCAATCAGCCCGGTGAGGCCATTTGGATATGTTCATGCCTACACTGGCGGAAGTGAAAAATCTTTGAAAGGGCATTTTTCAATGTTCGGCGTTGATCAATCTCATGTAGGAGGCGCACTGCATAAGTACAGGAGCTCAACTGGAGGGAAAAACATTTATGTAGCATTGTGTGGCAGAATGACCCCAGCTCAGAAAGATGTTGTAAGAAGGCAAGCTGAATTGGACACTGATCTTTTCATGGATCTGTTAAAGCATGAGAGTTGTCTTCTGTTTCACTATTAGTCTCATCACTTGAAGTTTTATCTGTGTCAGTTTTAACTGCAATTCCTATCAAAGACATGAGATCATTGCTATCAATCTGTGACAAAACATGAAAACACGACGAATGACTCACCTTGAACCCATTCGTAGCAACCTTATTGGCAATAAAACTTCATCTGACTTTGTCTCACTGTCTAGTGTCTCACTTTCTGGCTCGAACAGAAAACCAAGTTCCTCAAGTTCACTACTAGCAGGCGGCAGACTTCAATTTGCAGTGTTTGTAAACTTTGTATGGATCAAAACAGACCTGAAGTTCCATTTGTGAGAAAGATGCTAAAAAGCAAGCTTGCATATGCAAAAACTTACTTGCTAAAATGTGGTATCATTGTAATGACGGCATTTTGGTAGGACCATAAGTAAATTCTTCCCACAAGGTCTCAGGGAATATATAATATGCCTGTCTTATTGACAGAGCTCTACTTCAGGATAAAATGGTTCATTTGTCCCGGAGGTTGCTGTAAGAACAAAGCAAGACAGAAAATGCCGCCAACACATCTGAATGCGTTTCAGATCCCTAGCAAAAACGCGTTAAGTTTCTTGTCGTCTCTGGGATAATACATCCCAATGAACAAGCAAGTCTGGAGCACTACAGACAATAGGAAACAGATGTATCAATAATGGATTGTTTAATTTAGAATGGATTGTTTAATTTAGAATATTAAAAATAGACCCTCTCACCATCAAGCTCAAGTCCTCTATCTTCACAACACTTCTTAGACAACACAAAGAGACCTTTTCAACAATCAGTTGGTGAGGAATTTTTATTCATTCCTGCTAAAGCATGCTTTTTGGACGACTTACTTAACGGCAGCTTGCTGTGTTTTGCCTTCTTCCCTGCACCAACACTAGAATGATTCTGATCAGATTTCCTTTTGAACTTTTGCTCTGCTGGGAAATTAATTGACTCAGTGGAATATGAGCAATGAAAAAATGATATCACATATTCACTTACCAGAGCTCGGCATAACTTCTCTCTGCATTTGATTCTTCATTTCGGTATGCTTCTTCAATTCAACAACAAAATCAATACTGCTTGCAGACCCACCAAAAGACGTGCCATGGTAGTCATTCTCTAGAATGAGAGATTTGTTGTCTACCAGAAAAACCACGGCATCATGAATTGCCTTACAAACTGACTGCTGGTAACCAAATAGATCATTATTCTCAGCACAAGAACAAAGTTGAGTTTTCATTGTAGAGAAAAGGAGGTCATTCTTCTTCCCGGAACAACACACAGTTACAAACCAAAACAAAGCATCTGAAAATTCATTTCTGCCTTTTGCACGTTTTCCACAGAAAAATTCACAAATAGGTCTCTCCCTAATATGCTGATGCTATTTCATAGTTCTGATACTTTGGATTTTCGTCAGCAGGAAACACCTTCTGAACAATTGTCGGGGCATATTTATGTGGACCCTTGCCAATGGCAAACATTGTCTCAAAAATGACGTGAGCTCCTCCTGTGGCAATTCACTGTTTTTGAGGGTTTGTGGAGTAACAATTGAGAGCTTGGGTCGCACAAGTTCTTCGTCATCATCATAAGGCATGTAAAAGCAGCAAGACAAAGCTTGCCATCAACCATCACAATTGCTGCTCCAATTTTTTTAATACATTCCTCCCATTCCAACACTCCATCTCAGCCACCCAGTTCTTAGCATAATCGACTCCATCAACTTTTGAAGACCAATCTAACATGAAAGGCGCAATTGTCTTATTTTTTTCATCAACAAAGGCAGTCAAAGCTGCAGCAGCCAACAGCTGCACAAGATCCAAAGGTGTATTGTTGTCCTCCTAGCTTGCAAATTCCGGCGGAATTCCAGCAGAAATACACGTTATTCCGGAATATGTTCAATTTTTGGCAGTAACCTGATTACTGTGTGTGGCAGATTACTGTAAAATGTGCCAAGTAATTAGCTAGTTTTAGTCACGATTTAGATCTAGATGTGACACTGAATCTTGCAGTAACGAACCGTATCCACAAAATAGGTATCCAGAACATGGTCTGTCATTCTTTCACATATATTCTGACACATGGCTGGTTGTTGAGTGCACTTCTCAAAAGTGTGTGTGGCAGCTGTTGCTCACTTCCCTAGCACAAAGTCCAATCAACCACCATGGGAATCCACCCTCCGTGAATCACCCAAATCTCGATCAATACCTGTCAAATTGTCACGCGCCCGCCACCGTCCTGTGCCTATTGTTGCTGCGGATCGACGACAGCCTTTTTTATGGTGAGTTTTCTTTGGTTAGGTGGTTTTTTTGGACATTATCTGTCCAATTCAATAGATTCGCGTTTCCCTCCTCCATCGCAGGTAATCCCCCATTTTTCCATCAATACATCTCCAACCACCACGCGCCCGCCACAATCTGCTGCCTGTTGTTGCCTAGGTTATACGGCTGCGCTCTTTTCTGTGAGTTTCTTTTGGTTTTTAAACTGTTTTTGGACACTCTCAAAAACTGACATTGCATTCATTTTTACGTCACCACACAGGTAATCACACATATCTCCACCAATAACTCTCCAGTCACTACGCGCCTGCCTCCATCCTTTGCCTATTGTAATTGTGAATTGATGGCTGCGACATTTCCCGTGAGAGTCTTTTGTGTGTCTTTACTTTACTAATTTCCCCCCCTTTTTGGTGGTTGCCAATGTCAGTTCGTATACAGACTTCTGCATCCCCCTATCTCAACCAGCCTCACCCCTTCCCCGGCTATTTCAGAACTGTATCATTAACTGGAGAATGGCAAGTTTGTCCATTGTTTTCTCTTTTCTTTTTGGTAACTTAATTCCTCATTCTCAACCAATATTGCCAAAATTTAGGCGAAGCATTGTGACTCTTCTTCCTCTTCCTCCTCCTCGTCCCAATCAAAATCAGAAGATGACTTGCCTATAGCCCGTTTAAAGAGACCACCAAGAGAGCCATTCCAAGAGTCCTCCAACGAGGAGGATAACATCCCTTGTCAAAACTTGCCAAAAGCTCTTGTGATGAAGAAGACGAGAATGTGGAGGAGGAGGAAGATGATGCCTCCGACTGGGAAGAGCCATGGGGTGGGGTGGTTGAGGATGATGTCCTCCCTCCCGGTCTCAATTTGGTTTGGGATGGAGGCAAGATTGTCAAAAGCATTGATCCCTCCAACGGAGCCAGGATCTGGAGGTGCCATCACTGCAAGAACCAATGGAGTGGTTGGAACCACACCAAGGCTCTAGGGCATGCCATTGGGGGAAGGACATCAGGGGATGCAAAAGTGTGCCTCCAGAATGGAGGAAGTTATACTTGGGTATTGTAAAGAGAAAGAGCCTGGCAGCTGCCGAGAAGGCTTGCCATCACGAGAGACTCTCAATCTCTCTTGACGAGAAAGAGCAGGATGCCAAAGATTACTATCAAAAGGAAAAGGAGGCAATCAGGGGTAGGAGGTACAAGGGTGCCATACCCACAGAATCTGTGGATGTATCTGGTTCTCCAGCTGGAGATCTCTCTACATTGACTTCTATAAAGCCATTGTCCCTTAAGCCCACCTCCATTTACAGTAATGGTATGATTGTTCGATTTCCTTTTGTATTGGTCTTTTTATATATCAAACTCATTTTCTTTTTTCCAACTCATGTGAGGGAGTACTCGTCTCAGAAAGCTTGTGCAGCAGAATATAGTGATGTCCCACAAGAGGAATCCTGCGGCAGAAGAAGAATTATCTTTGACCATCGCTCACTATCTAGCTGCTCATTCGCTTCCCTTTTCCCATTCCGAAGATCCCCTATTCAACAGAATCTTGCAAAAGGCTAGGTCAACAAACCGCAAGTATGTGCCTCCTAAGAGATCTGAAGTTGCTGGGAAACGGCTTGATGCACATTTTGCATCTCACCAGAAGGATGGCATGGATTCATTGTTAGCAGATGTCGAAACTTATGGCTTGGCAATCTTTGGCGATGGTGCCACAATTGTAAAAACACCTCTGATTAACATTCTTGCCAGCTCACCAAACAATCCAAGTTGTGTCCTTGACGTCATTGATTGCAGCAAACACATGCGGCACGGTGGCAAAAAGGATGCCTGGTTTATTGCCAAAAACATTTTACCACTCATGAAGAAGATTGATCCACTTAAAGACAGGATCAATGTTGTTGCTTTTGACGGAGCTGCGAATGTCCAGAAGGCTGTTGACTTGCTGAAAGAGCATTTTCCTGCCATTACTGTTATGCAAGGAGTCGAGCACACCATTGCCACAATTATTGGCAGATGGACTGGACTTCGACCTATCAAAGATCTCTGTCAGTTTTCTAAAAAGGTATGCATGTACCATTGTGTTTTGTTTTTATTAATCCTGGCTAATTGCTCACAATTCTGTGTTATAAGCTCCGCGATATATTTGGCAATACCCATCATGCACCCTACTCAGTCTTCTCAAACGCATCGAAGAATCACAACAACGGTAAGAAGTTGGAGTTCATCAAGCCATCAGACTGCAGAATGGGTGGGGAGCTCATTCGGTTGCTAAGGGTGCTTCGACTCAAGGATGCCTTGACGGAATGTGTGGTGAGTAAAGCACTCCGGGAGTTGAAGCGCTTTGCTGTCGTGGGTGAGGTCCTTTTGCATGAGGGGTTTTGGGACTTGCTTTGGTATGTCTGTAAAGCTTTGTATCCCATGTATTGTTTATTATGGCTTGCTGACATGCAAATAGGAGGGATTGACAAGGTGAAGTACTTTATGCATCAAATCGACCGTCTTCTGCCACAATCTGTGGATGAGATTTATGAAAAGTTGGAAAATGACAGTTGTCCAGCACTCAAGTTGAAACTAGCCTGTGACACTGACTTGGAGTTCGATATTCCTAAATGTATGGGAGGATTGAAGACGGCTGGGTTGGAGAGAGGTAGAGTCCTGTTTGTTTTATTAACATTTTTCAGGGTCGTACCTTACACTCTTCTTTTTGTTTGATAGGTCATAATTTTACAGAGGACTCTGACAACTCCATCGATGTATGGAGTGAGGAAGAGGATGATGACGCATCGACTGACAGCACAGACTCATTGGGGCAGCAGGTGAAATCAAAAGAGGAGCCTGTTCCCAGTGATGCCTTTGGATTGTTCAAGTTTTGGATGCCTAGGATATGGGAGTATTACAAACCTTGATTGTTGAATGATGTAGTTCATGCTTCTCATTTGCCGAGTCCTGATCCCACCATAATGGCTTTTGCTTCAAAACCAGAGAACAGGGATCCAGAAGACAGGTTAGCATGTGAGCGGTTGATCTGTAAGATGTTTCTCCCTAACAACTTTCTTCGTAAGAAGGAGCGTGAACAAGAGGAAGCTCGGTTGATTGATAAGTGTTGGCAGGAGCATAATGACTTCTGGACTAAGCAGGGATACTTCAAGTCAAGGCACATCTGGATAACTGCTGAGAATCCAGATTGTGTTGCCCACGAGTGGCACAAGAATTACTCAAGCCCGTTCACTGAGGTACTTGGCAGGCTGGGGTGCAAGACAACATCCACTTTGTTAGGTATTGGGGAGGCAGAGCGGCACTTGAAGGTCACCAAGAGTAATAAGGGTGGTCATCGATCTAATTTAGGAGCGGATAAGACTAAGAAGCAGGCAGCAATTGCAGCGACCTACAGTCATGAGAAGTCTAGTCTTCATCCGAAGGCTAACCAAAAAGCCGGTAAGTTGTACGAAGACAAGGATTTCTCCCAGTTTCATGGTAAAGGCATCTGGGAGGAAAGAAAGAGGATTCCCATTCGTCTATTCAGGGCATGGTATGAAGGCTGGGAGTCCTTGCAACTTAAGAGCACGGGTGATGACAGATTTGCAGCGGCTCTAACTGCCAAGTATGGCGGTCTCATGTTTTTAGACATTGATGGTCCTCTAAATGGATTTGAAGGGGCGGTCGAAGGTTTTACTCTGGAAGACAACTGTTGTGTTCTCTGGAAATTGGATGAGAATGCTTCAGAGAAGCCGGTCAAGGGATATGGGTATAAGTATTGCATTTTGCTTTGTTATCCAGGATATGATATTAATGAACCATACGACAGGCAGACACAAAAATGCTGGGGTCTACAAGAACTGTGTAAGGGTTGTGATTTCTACGGCATGGTGGAGGATTATTACACAGAGCATCCGGAAGAAGCAGAGGAAATTGGTTTGAAGATATATAGAAACGATGGTGTTATAGATGAAATGACGGAATTGGAGGCATACAAGATTGCACAGAAGAGAATGCTGGTGTCAAGTGATGGAGAGAAGACAGTAGATAAGCACAAGAAGAAGAGGAGGGTATAGTTGCTTTTTCCCCACAAATTTGGTTCCTGTGGGTGGGTTTTTTTTCAGCACTATAGTACCTAGTGGTTAATGTAATTGAAGTGGTTAGTTTCTGTTATTACAATGGATATCATACGTATCATTAGTACTTATATTACAATGGATATCAGACTTCTGTTTGTAAGATACAGGAATATGACAGTAAAATTACTGTAAACGAGAGGAATATTACGGCGGAATATTACTGCAAAGTCAAAAATTTGGACATTGTGAATAAAAACGAGACAGTAACGACAGTAACGTGATTTAGTAAGATTCCAACAGTAACATTACTGAAAATTGAAATGGTAGGAGTATATGTACTCCTACCTTAATGTGACTCAAAAAATTGCACTGTGACACAGTAATCTCACCGGAACCTACAGTAATTACTGCAGTAATTACGATTGGTTACTGATTACTGTGTTTTTGTGACAGCAACCAAAATCGGAATTTGCAACCTAGTTGTCCTCTGTCTTTCTTGATTCACCTCCCAAACTTTTGAAAATGTCAGAGTAGGAGGGATAGTTGATCCTGCGAGTCACTCCATCAGGATGCCTTACCACTAAGCTAAGAGAACCATCATGTTTGTCTCTTGCAAGCATGGTGACTATACAAAAATGATTGTTATTGACATACACATAGCTGTTGCAAAAAGCTTGACCATACACATCACTTACATTAGGGATATTTTATATTTATGGTCAGTTTTGGTCAGTTTCCCCAAAATGGTCACAAACAAATGGCTTATGTAATATATTTAATCGAAGTTAGTGTCAACAAATATCAGAAAGCTACTGTTTTGAAACGCATACTACAATGGCAATAACATACATTTTTATTCATGTCTGAATAAACTAATGGGTTATGTAAGTCCTGGTCAGTAGGAGAGGGCAATAGTGAACACAAATTTTTGAACGAATTCAACAAATTTGTTAACATATTTTTATTTATGTCTGTATATCATTTAAACTCATCTTTCTTGCCTGCCGGCTAACAACCAGCTTGAAAGTATTCAAATTGTTATATGCATAATCAAGGGGTATGCATATTCACATTCATACATGAATATTAAAAATGACATCTATACTTCTTCATATATATATAGTAATGAAGGTTTTTGATAAACAAAAATGCAACTTTTCGTACACACATTTTAAAATATCCGTTGGTTGCTCACTTATTTGTGCCACACTTTTTGTTTATGATATGGTATTGTACCCACGCTGCAGGCAGGCTGCTCCAGGACTGCTTCCACCACCATGCAAATATCAGGCCAATTTGAATGACCGACCATGAGCAAAATGATTGTTTTGGCATGACCGGATCGTGATGATGCAATACCACCATGATCACATCTTTAAGGGACGACTTTTTGGTAGAGTAGACGTGTTGGTGTGACTGTTTTTTGCGGTGCTGCATGTTTTACGGTTGAACAGTGGTCACAGGAGCTGAGCCTACATCCCCATGGCCCATCCGGATTCATACTTTTATTTTACATGACTATGGGACTTATGAACTCTCGTTTTTTCGTCGAATGTGCTTTTTGCCTTAGCACCTCAGGCCGATGTCACAAAACAGAATCTTGATTCACAGAACGAATTGGAACGATGCACAATATTTACATGTCAGATCGGGGGAAGGGTTTTTTACGCCATCGTGCATGTTGTTATTAACACTACATCAAAGTTTGTGCTCCTTTGTTTGCACAAAATCGATTTGTTATGTACATAACTCATTTGAATAGGTACGTTTGTTATGTATTGCGCTAGTTATATATATAATATCATTTTTGTGCTGACTAGGTCAATCTTTGTCTATGTTCGCTCCACTATGCTACAATAACATGAAGGTATGTTCATGTCGATTTGATACATATAACATGAGTCATTACTGACTGTGTCGATCTTTCCCACTCCCCCATTTTGAAATTACATCACAAAGGTATGTTTATGTCAGTTTGACGTATATAACATGACACCCGAAGTTATTTGTTGATTAATATGCACAATCCTCTGCATACAGATATGTACATGACCAGTGTTATGTATATAACAAGTAATCTCAAATTCTAATACCAACCGCTTTTTCTGTGGTACATCGCGCCAGGTATGTACATGACTGTTTAACTTCACCATCGACCTGTTTGAGAGGTGGTATGGTAAGTATTTTTACGTGGTCATGTGTTTTCGCATAGAGTGAAACCCAACAACAACTAACTGATCCTCTGTTTGCAGGAAATCGATTTGTTATATAGTCACCGGCAAAAAAGAAGAGCACAAGAAAATTGATGGAACTCAGAGAGTGTTATTTTCATAACAATGTTATGTATTTAACAAGAATCATTTGGGCAAGAGAAAGGTGAGCACCACACCTGAAAAGGTGTGGGGCTTTGAAAGAAGACTGTTCATATGCACCCTGGATTAATTACTCAATGTTTCAAAGATAATGCTGCATTATGGTGTCAATATTTTTGGGATGTGCAGGAAAATACGCCCCAGGTATTGATCTCTCGATGTTTTGAAGATAACGCTGCAATCATGGTGTCGATATTTTGGTATTGCGTGGTAACTTATGTTTAATGGTGTCGCTATTTTTGGATTGCGCAGGGAGTATGGTATCGATATTTTTGGATTGCACAGAGCCATGTTCTTGGATATAATGCTGCATCATGGTGTTGATATTTTTGGATTCACCGGAAGTATGGTGTCGATATTTTTGGACGTGGTGTCACTATTTTTGGAATGTGCAGGAAGTATCCTGTTGATATTTTTGGATTGCGCAGGAAGTATGGTGTCAATGTTTTTGGATTGCACAGAGCCATGTTTTTGGAGATAATGCTGCATCATGGTGTCGATATTTTTGGATTCACAGGAAGTATGGTGTCTTTATTTTTGGATGTGGTGTCGCTATTTTTGGATTGCGCAGGAAGTATCCTGTTGATATTTTTGGATTGTGCAGAGCCATATTTTTCGAGATAATGCTGCATCATGGTGTCGATATTTTTGGATTCACAGGAAGTTTGGTGTTGATATTTTTGGATTGCGCAGGTCCATGTATTTGGAGATAATGCTGCATCATGGTGTCGGTATTTTTGGATAGCGTAGGAACTGGAAGCCAGACTTCATTTTGGTGTTTTGAAGTATGTCCTATTTGTTATGTATACGACTGATGATGACATTGTGCTTTCAATCACTGCAGTTCTAACAGGACGGCAGAATCTGGTATGTTTACAACTTGGTTATGTAAGTAACCTTGCAGAGAGACTAGTTAGGAAAAAGATTGTTTTTGGCAATGTTGTTGTATATAACATTGGCAAACCTTTTTCATCCCACACCACATGGTATATTTGTGACGTCATTATGTACATAACGGAGGATTTCAGATCTTGCTTTCAAGGGTAAATCGGCCAGGCAAGATGCCCCCCCTCAGGTATGACTGTTTCAGAGATGTGTCATGTTCATTTTTTCTTCGGATATTATATGTATATAACATTGGTATTTCTTTGCTCACGGACTTCGTGGTACGTTTGTGACATTGTTATGTACATAGCCGCGTGGATCAGATGTCTTCTAGGGTTTTTCCACGATGCAGAATGACCCTGCAGTGGATTTTTGACCCCCAAGCTGTATGTTTTATGTCAATTGAGAAATAATTATAGTAAAACTGATTTTTTACTGAAAAGGATAGTACTTTGGAGTCAATTAATAACTTATAGTCTGGTAAATTCACTGACCATTTTGGGGAAACTGACCAAAACTGACCAAAAATATCTCAAACCACATTAGGTTCCAGAAGAACATGAGTAGTGAATGAGTCAGCAACATCATTCTTATCCTCATTATCGACTTTTTCAGCTGCGACCTCAGAATCTTGATTCATATTGCTGCAGATGATGAAAACACAACAAAACAACATTGTTTGTTTAAAGTATAGAAATTAACACAGCAATAACGAAAACGATTCCAACAATTAGAAAGCACAAGTATAGCCCCACGAACTCAAAACAACAATATCAGGAATACATAACACATTGTTCATTACCAATTCTCCTGAAGTGACAAATGACAAAGCTATCCAAAAGATAAGCTTCATCAAATTGCTATGGAAAGAATGACCTGCCTCACAAAATGCAGCCATTTCAAAAGCAAATATAAAGAACAGAACAGATTAAAACAAGCCTCCACCAAACACTTTCATCAAAGTTCCCAACTCCAACCTCCAAATGGTCAAAATTGGCTGGTATTTGCATATTGTTGATTTGATCAAATTGTGGTGTATCCATTAGCCAGCATCACAGAAACCAGCCAATTCTAAGCAAATAAATTGAGTGAACCAACGACCAAATAAACTGATATTGCCCTAAAAAGACACCACTCAGAACCCTCACCAATCATACTTCAACACAATGATAAACAGACAAGAGCCATGCCACAACAAAACAACGACAAAAAGGAACCAAATTTTCCACATGTCTCAAAGTACATTACATTTACGCCGATGGTGGATATTGTTGTGTCTCCTTGCCAAAATGCTACTCAAAAGCCACAACGACAAAAAAGGGTTCATGGTCTACTCACCTTGACTTTTTGTTCAAATAATCGCAGAACTGGAAAAAGCAAAGTTCGATTTTTACTTGAGAATATTACATCAAAAATTGATATTCTACACTCATGATAGAATCAAGCTTACCTGTCTTGTCTATATCCGATATTCAAAACTGATATGTGAAACAGTCAGAATTGAAACACGACATAAGTTAGCCTTCCAAATACAACTGGAATGAAAAATAAAATCCGAGTATTCCCAACTGAAAAAGAACACCGAAGATCACCAAAAAACAGGACACTTGTAGACTGACTTCTCCAGCAATGTGAATCAGCAGACTTCATCCATGTTGTTCTGATATGCAACTTGTTTCATCCTCAACTTCATGATCATGAAGAGAGCCACTGTCCATCCCACATCCAAGTATAACAACAACCAGAGCATCTATGTTCCACATTAACCAAAATGTCCCTATGCATGAAACATGAAAAAAATAGTAAACATTGAGAGATTGTGCAAATTGTTGTGTCTGCAAAGTGTCCCAAATTAATGACGATGAAGATGCACCACCGCCGCCACAACATTAACACAAGATGAAGCCATGAACACCGTGCCGAGATGAAGCAAGGACGAAACGAAGCCATGACCACTATGACGACAAGATGAAGCCACCGCAAAAACCACAACGAAACAATGCCAACACCACAGCAATGACAAACACAGCCAGTGCCATGTTGACAACAAGACAATGCCAACACAACGACAAGACCAAGCCACCACCGCCACAATGAAATGAAGCCACGACCACCATGACACGACGAAGTGACGACAGCCACAATGAGATGAATTCACCACTGCCACAACTTGACAAGGCCACACCGCCACTACGACACAAAGCCACGACCACCACAACCAGATTCATAACAATGACGAGACAAATCCACCACCACAATGACGACAAGATGAGACCACTGCCATGACGAAGATGCCACAATGCCACAGCCAAGACAAGTAACGCCACGTCCACCACGACGACACTACACCCCCACCACAAGACGTAGCCACCACCGCCACAATGTTGGCCACACAACACCACAACAAAGACAAACTCACCAATGATGAATTTGTCAGTTACTATTGTTGAATACTAATGACACAATTTCTAGATGAAAAAGATGTTGCAAACTTCATGAGAGTTTGAATACAAAATAGCAAACCAAATAACATGTTTCGAAATTAAAACACGTCATACCATACTTCAACTTCGGCACGCAAGACTACTCTATTGCCCTAAAGAATAAAATCATTCACGATTGCAGAATGCAAAACTGCACGGCCACTGAAAACGTAGATAGATGGTACTACTCCAACGACAGTACTAAGTCGTTCATAAAAAAACATGCAGGAATAGTTCATAAATAAAACTTTCATAATCGTGAACACTTTCACGATCAAACTAGCTGTGTCCCAACTTAATTAAAATAAAACTACATTCACTAACTTACGCGACTCCAACTTGATGCCTATATCATTAATGGCCATCAAAGATGACCCATACCCCCATTGCTGGCAGCGTCAACCATAACAAACATCTACTGCTAAAAAATCTTGCAGCGGCTGCTAGTTATTTTATATGTTCTTTCTATGACATACCTAATTATTTCGTAAGCAAAATGGTCCAACAGATTAGGTATGTGTAAGTTGTAAAAGAGTAGATAGAGTGTCCCTAGAAGCAAGAAAGGAGCGACACCTCCAACACAGCGGGAGTTCGATAATCGAAAATGCTACCATCATTATAATTTGTCTGGCGATCTAAATCATGACACAAGTCCACCGAACCTTAGAGATGACGTCGTCTACAGCCTCCGCGTCAAACGCGTCGGTGGATGCGGGTGAAAACGGCGTGTGTGAAGATGCAATGGAACATCCACATGAAATGAATACAGCGTCTCCGTCCAACGTCAACGAGGGAGACACGGCGAAAAAAGTGTGAGGCAGATTGTTTGTGCACACCAAATGTGGACTGTTGCAACGTCTCTTTCGACACTAATCGCTTTATTTCCACTCTTGGCTGACAATCTAATCCAAATGATCACCACGCATGGGCAAGCAGGTACGCAGTGTCAGTAAGATGGGAACGCGAGCAGGTCGAGAGAGCGCGACAATCATCAGAACCACATGGACCAGTGAGATCAAAACAACCAATGCTTACATTTACAATAGAGGACTTTCATCGATATTTTTGCTGCTGTGCGAGGCGGGTAGGTACAATGTTCTTCTTGCTAGAGAAACGAGATGGAACTCCAATCGTGGTCGCAGGACCGTGCTGGCCTTTTTGCACATTTGTGACCGTTCCATTAATCGTCGTATTGAGTGGATTGGTCGGGTACCTGATTGTATTGAATCCAAAGTCGGGTCTGGTAAGAAGAAGATTTTCGAGGTCGCTCCTTTCCTTGTGATCGCATTGACGAGTAATTCATTGCTGAACCAATAAAATCAGCCGTCATGGTTTGCCGCAATATACTTCTCCATAATTGCAATCGTGCTCGTGGTATTATTCCTTGTGAGCTGTCGTGACCCGGGTCTGCTAGAAAGAGTCACAGACGAAGAAGCTGCCGACAACGGGTGGTTTTGGAATGAGCAAGTCGGTAGTTATCGTCCGGCAGGGGCAATGTATTGTAGGGAGTGCCAAGTGAGTCGCGCCAAATTTCAAATCGACCGCCAATTTAGATAACTCAACGCTCACAGCTCACTGTTGCTCAATTAGGCACTTATTTACGACTTCGATCACCTTTGTCCATGGACTGGCACAGCGATCGGAAAAGGCAACATGAAAGCATTCAAAACGTTTGTCGTCAGTGTTAATGTATTATGCTATCTTAGCATTGGCCTTGTTGTCTATCTGGTTCTGACTCGAATCACATGACAATGTTTCGTGGAGCTATGTAGCTGAAATCGAATGTGGAAAGTTCAGGCAGCTTGTGTTAAATGTTGTGTTCTGTTCATACAATTTCTGTTGTTGAGGGTAGTCAAATATTGTGATTCAAAACTAATAGTATTTAAGACCTACGGGAGGGCAGTTAGTCCATGATTGATCATCTAAGCAGTTTTCCAAGCAATATGTCTTATCAGAATAATGTACTTTTCATTTGTTTAGAGAATAAAGGCAGACTCGTTGCTACCAAAATGCACTTCAATTTGTTCAATGAAATCTTCAGGATATCCCAAGTCTTCATTTTGATCTTCTGAGATGGGGTCTTGGATTTTGTAGGATGGTTTTACGTGTAAGAAAAATTTGTGAAAAAAACACTGCCTCTATTTTGACCAACAGATTTAAGACTGCTAAATACAATAGGAGCACTACCGGTATCCTAACAGTGTCATGATACCGGGCTGGCCATACAATGGGTTCCAAAAATCTGATTTTGAGTAAATTAACAAAAAGGAATTTGGTTTGAATCATCAAAGCTCACATAGTAACTTACTAATTTTCTACAACGATGAACTGATTGGATTGCTCTGATCTGGCACATTCAACTGACAATAAGTCGCAAGAGACAGTTCAAATGAAAAAAATCAGAAAGCTGGAAAACAATCATTTGATGAATATGAGGTTGTAAAAATTGTTTTACTCCACCCATGCTGTTCTTTTTGTCTGTAAAAAGGATGACAGACAGAGCAGAAGTGCTCGCATTGAATTTAGCTGTATTTATTGGGCTGTTTTGTGTATGGACCTACTCCTACTGATATTGTCATCAAGGACCGCTTGTCCTTGCTGTCACCCCTACTATGACTGCAGATCCATAAAACTTACAGCTTTTTGTGATGACAACACTGCACTGCAACACTTCAAGTTTGTGGCCTTTCTCCTTGTGTAATCCCTTCAATAAAGAGCAACAATCCAAGAACTGATTCAAGTAGATTTGGAAAGAAAAAACATTCATCTTCTTGAATATTGGAATTGAGCAGCATGGCCAGGACTCCCAGCAGAATATATGACATAAAATGGTGTGTCATTCATAGAATTGTTGCACGGTCAATGAGCAATACAGGACCTGTCCAGGATTGGAGCTCCAACTACATGCTGAGGAGGGACTTTGATTGGGCAGTAGATAATTCAAGGAGGGACCAGGCAGCTTTTGCTTATTCTTGAGGTGGATAGGGCACAGTGCACTTGCAAAATCATCAATAGATAGTCAGCTGGAATGGTCCATCCAACCATGCACTTTACCTGATTTGGACGATCATGTGCATTTATTTATTCAAGTTTTCTGTCTCTACGCATTTCATGTTTCATTTTTCTTTGGGTGGCCTCTGAATTGACGGACTTATTTGTTATCTCTGACTATGTACTTGATATTCCTTCTACTCCTCCCAGATCAGCATTTGTTTCATCTAGATATGCCGCAAGAATCTGTCCCTTAAATATTATTCTAATTCTTACTTTGTGAAGCTATCTCTGACCTTAAGATGGGCATAGGATCCACAATCATTATGTTATTAGACTGGTGAGTATTTCGCTAAATGAAATGGTCTTGATTGACAAAGCCATTAACTGTTCTGCATTTTTTAGATTACCAGGTATGTTAACAGCATTGTAGCCTATCATTGAGTTGTGTAAGTGCTGTGACAGTGCATCATATTGTTGATTGACTTGAATTTTGTAATATAAAGTGATATATAAGCTATGGTGTAAAGTTGATAAATGATACTGAAAATGTGCCCAATGAATTTACAGAAACAAGCAAACTATCTTAGTCAATATCCCTCCAAAGGTATCTCTTCGTGCAACTGCTCTTCTCATCTTTTGTTCATCAAATATGGATCCAACTTTTTGATATTCTCTCAGGTCTCTGGTCATGACAGTATCATCAAATACTACATCTTAACACAAAAGTGTATCAGGCATGCACCTGTGGCAAATAGAGCCATAAAATGTGTATCTTGTGACATTTGTGAATCCTCAATCACTTAAAAAAAACTAAAATTTCTTCCTCTCTTTCCTTAATTTTTTCATATGGTTGTCTTGTTCTTTGTTGATGTCTGACATATCATCATCAAACTCGTGGTGTAACTGGTTGGCTCGTTGCAATTGATTTATTATGTTGTATTTTGGTGGCAAATCATAAGCAGCAGATACAGATCAAAGAAAGGCAAGAGTTTAAACTGGATTCCTGTCTCAAGTGACTGCAATTGTATTAGGGTGACTTTCCTTGAACATAAGAATTAGTGAGCTGCTGAAAACATGTGTAAATTGAAAGGAAACACCAGACCTTTTGCACATGCCCCCTGACAGTAAAATGGTTAGTGTATGGAGAATGAAGGTGGCACCTTCAGATTAATCTTAGGGGACACACTATCATTGTTGGAGTGGAGGGGAGATTTTTTAATTGGGAAACATAGTTAGCATCTAAATATTGGAACAGAGATGCTGTTTCACCTTACCCTTGTGGACATCATGCTTTCTATCATTCTTTGCATAGAGAGGGTGAAGATGAGTGAAGATGGCAGCTCCATATTCATTAAGTGGCCTGAGATGTTACCATATGGGTAGTGGTGGTGTCAGTATTTAATAAAAAAAATTAATTGATAAGAATCAAGTAATAATGTGAAATATTTTTTCCTCGCCTTGCATTAAAAATATGAATTTTTCCTCGCCTTGTATTAAATAACGTGAATTTTTTTCCTTGCCTTGCATTACAGTTCCTGTTGTTTTCTGGGGCTGATGTAGCCAAATCTCTAGAGGTCTGCAAGCCTAGATACTTGCCATGATGTGAGGGGTGATTAAGAAAAATTGAGTGATGACATCAAAGTAAAGATGAAAATTCATTGGTCTTCATCTTGGGATTTTATATTTATGGTCGATTATGGTCACTTTCGGCAAATGGTCACCAAAAAACGGCCTATATAATATATTTTATGAACGTTTGGAGAACACAAAGAAGATTTTAAACATTTCGAGTCTTAAAATGCACCAGTATTTTGTATTAATGTCCGTATACATTAAAACGGGTTATATAAATTGAAATTGGTATATCTACAGTATGTCGAGTTTTAGGAAACTTACAATTTTTAAATGAATCGACAAATATTCATATCATTCTTTTATATTGCTGAATATATATCATTATTTTATATTAATGGCTGTATATCACAGCCGGCATAAAGCAACACACACACACCAAAAAAACACGCGGTCTAATATATAACCGCGTTATATATTAACTCCACATCCCGCATCCCTCACGTTGTCCATCCAGTTTGACGCTTCTTTCTATACATAATTTACGCCAAGCCCCTCAGCGCGGTTTCAACATCAACAATGGCATCGGATGATGAAATGGCGAGAAATGTGTCCAACGAGTGGGCCTTCGTTACTAATCACATTGAAGGCAGCGACGCCGACAGCGACGGGAACTTCAGGGACGACACCATGATGTGCTTTTCCAAGCACGGAACACTTGCGCTGACTTTCCACGCCAGATACATGAGCGGGATAGTCTGCGCAGTGCTTCCAGTTCTTGAAGCCAGGAAGCTACGCTATCCACAGCACCAAGTGTGTCAAGGATCCCGCCCCATCCGCAAAGGCCATCAAGGACTGGTCCGATTCGACAGCAAGTGGGCTGAGTTGAAGCGGAACTATTCACCGCAATTCTCTGACAAGACAGTGATTAAAATGGCCGACCGCAACGGCGCCGGAGCTTACGTTGTCCACCCGCGTTTTTACCTGGGGAAGACCTCCTCGACAATGAAAATCAAGGCGATGTGCATCACCGACGGATGCACACACGTATGCGCATTTAACGCACTTCAGCGCCACATCAAGAAGGCGCACATGAGTGCGACTTATGCTCTGTACAACCTTGATATTGTGGAGGCCCCGACGGTCAACGGTCGAGGACGATGACGACGGCGCCGAGAGAGAGGAATCGGTGGGAAACACGGAGGATGATGGTGATGAGGAAGCGGTGGCAGGCGGAGAGAAAGAGGGAGACGAGGACTAAGAAGACGGAATGGTGGATGATAACAACGCAATTGGGGAAGTCGCGCGGAGAAAGAGGAGGAGAGCAAAAAGGAGGAGGAGAGGCTTGCAGCGGAAGAGACGCCAGATGAGGAAGCGGTGGCAGGCGGAGAGAAAGAGGGAGACGAGGACGAAGAAGACGGAATGGTGGATGATAACAACGCGATTGGGGAAGTCGCGGCGGAGAAAGAGGAGGAGAGCAAAAAGGAGGAGGAGAGGCTTGCAGCGGAAGAGACGCCAGCATACTCCCAGGACGCGGAGTGCGAAACATTTGTGAAGGAAGATGGCCCTTCCGACGACGACACCGATGAGGAGAACCATGAGAAGGAGGTGGGACAGGGCGGCAAAGGAAACGACAAACCGGGAGCGAACCAAAACAAGCCAGCTCCTGTGAGGAAAGCGCCCAGCGCAGAGCGCAGCGAGGTACTAAAGGAAGGTTTTGGACATGACCGTATAGGTTTTAATTGTTAATTGTTTGTCAAAACGATCGAATGTTTTAAATTAACTCATGTTATATTTATAACGAAGTTGCGGTAATAGCATGCATTTTAAGCAGTGGCGACCCCTTTTCATCGTTGTTGTTATATATATAACGTTGATATATATAGGCAAACCGATATGGACAGGACGGAGGGAACATCGAACACACCCGTGTTGTGTATATACCACTGTTACACATATACCAACGAATGAGCAACATCCACGCTTTAATGACCGCTCTAGATTAAAGTAGCAGTGTTTTTCAGCATGATAGGATTTATGTGTGTTGTTAGAGCATGAATACGATCATAACATAGCTATCATCTAAGGGACTGAATATGAACATATATTCAAATCGTGGTACCCGTATACACGGAGGTACGTACCCCCCCATTTCTGCATTGTCTAGGTTGGCATATACACATAACGTAGCACGCGTGGGACTATATGTCCATTGCCTCAACGGTCATTTGACGGGTGTGTTGAAAATATACCAAAATCCACGCAAATATGAACGTTATTTTTCAGTACAGATCCCAATGACGGCAGCATTTAATATATACCAGCATCCACGCGTGCGCCATCATTATGATAATGGCAACGAGCTGTTGGAACGTATTTTTCACCAGTGCATTTGAAGACTAAAGGCCAAAACAACCAAGATGCAACCGAGGAACAACTTCAATGATGGGTAAGACCACTGCTTATCTTCGCAAGGTGTACATTTCTGAAAAAGGAAGAGATCACTGAGGTTTACTATCACGCTGCTGATTTGTTGGGAATGGAAACAGGGACAGGGAATCGAACAAGAGGAAAGGGAATCACGTCGACGAAAACATATCAAATAACATCAGAGTTGTTGTCAATCCTTACAAGAAGACGCCAAGCAGAACATTGTAGCACTACCCGCGGCAGTGAGAAACCCCTACAGGACTACGACTAACAGGATTTCGGGATAGGGCATATGAATGTAAGTTCATTTATGCACGCTATGTATATATATAGCAGTGAGCTACATCTGACTCATCTCGTTATATAACGATGTTATATATATAACAAAGGAACGTGATAGAGGGCACCGAGGCAGCGGGATGACTAGAGATGGGACAGGGCGGATGGATGTGAGTTCATTTTTATGCCTACAGGTTATATATATGACAGTGAGCAATATTTTAATTTATTTCGTTATATAACGTTGTTTTATATATAACAAGGGACACAATGATGTGTGGCACACTAGTGGGATGAGTTTGGGGATAGGGCAGATGAATGTAAGTTCATTTATGCACTTTGCGTATATATATAGCAGTGAGCTACATCTGACTCATCTCGTTATATAACGATGTTATATATATAACAAAGGAACGTGATAGAGGGCACAGAGGCAGCGGGATGACCAGAGATGGGACAGGGCGGATGGATGTGAGTTCATTTTATGCCTACAGGTTATATATATGACAGTGAGCAATATTTTAACTTATTTCGTTATATATCGTTGTCTTATATATAACAAGGGACATAATGATATGTGGCACACTAGTGGGATGAGAACGGGCGAGACTATTGCAAGCACCAACAACGTGTTGGACACGGGCTTGGTGCGTTTTTGCTTAAGAGGTGGATGTTATTTGCACAACTATCTTGATATTAATATTACTTTTGTGTTATGGATTACACAGGGACTCCAAGAGATCAGGGGACAGAACATCAAGGGAAATATCGTGCCATTGGTGTTACCGACACAGTTGGATAGTGAGAGCTCAGATGAGGAACACGAAGATGATGCGGAAGAAAACGCGGAAAATAGGTGTGACGAAACCTCGAGCAAATACATAACAACAGGAGTCTGCGATTGTGACGATATGACGTACAAGAAAGGAGAGAGCTGCAATGGCACCAACAAAACAGGGCCGAAGGGTATTATGGTGAGATCTAATATATATATGTTATGAGGGAAAATGTGTTCATTATATGATTTTGATGTAAACAGAACAATGTTATATATGTAACAGAACACAGTCACAGTTCAGCCGTGGGATGACATGGTAAGTGTTTTTGAGATTTTGGTATATACATAACCACGAACACTCAGCGTGTTTCACTAATAGGTTGGATTGTTGTATATAAAACAAAGGGTAACACCGTCAGTATCCGAGATGGATCTTTGAAGAAACTTGAGCCAAGAGGATGGTGGGGTGATGAACAGGTGGATGACACAGGATTGCGTGTGATGAAAGAATGGGACGAATACACACCTGATTACGACGGGGATGACCATTTGAGTGACTTCTGTCAGGAATCAGAGGGACCAAAAATTGAAGGAGATGAGGCGGCGGATTTGGTAAGACATTACTACGTAAAACATGGGATTTGCCTTCTTTGGAATGATTCAAATTGGTCTCATGACATTTTGATGATGACGTCAATTTTGGCAGTCGGAGTGTAAAGCAGAAGGCAATGGAGAATCAGAGAAACAAGAGGTAATGTAGAAGTCACAAGAGGAAGAACTATGTCTAATAAAACTGTTGAAGTATAAAAAACTGTTCTTGCACGTCGATGCAACATTTGACGGGGCACCACGGGGTTTCTATCAGGTAGTGATCTTCTCGGTAATGGACCATGCAAGCTCCATGCATACGCCAGTATTTTATTGTCCGATGACTAAAAACGGAAGAGGCGTACAACCTACTGTGGTCGCATATAGTATCCATCGTTGGTGAGTTTTCCAATACGCAGTGTTTTTCACAAATGGCAAAACATTCGGTGAATATATGGTCGCTATTTTAAAAAAATTTTTGTGTTCTTTTATAATAGGTCCAAAAGGAATTGATGTGACAGGAGTGATGCACGATTTCGAGTGGGCGTTGGTAAACTCGATAGAGAAATGGTTCAAATGTGATTACCACCTCGGTTGCTTCTTCCATTGGAAGCAGGCCATCCGACACAATCTGGTTGAGTGGAAATTCGAGAGAGACGACATCAAGATTATATTGCCGATGTTTGAATTCTTGACGGTGATCAGGAAGGAAGATATGCAGAAGGGGGTGGCTTACATTAGGGAGATGGTGAGTAAGACGAAGGGCATCAAGAGAAGCGAAAAGAAGAGATTCGAAGAATTCATGACGAAATATTTCATCCCAACCTGGTTGAAACCAAAGTTAATTGAGATGTTCAACTACAATTCAGATGAAAAAGGGGACTGGCGGCGAGAGATGTGAGTGTCGCTTTTGGGTATTTGTTTTATTCCAGTAACATGATCTCGATATTTTTGAGATACGCTGAAAAATATGATATATGAAATAGCTAACGCAGTTTTCTTTTTGAACTATGGAAGACATCAGAGAACGAATAATGTGATGGAGAGTTACAATAGGGAATTTAATAACCTATTTGATTCGCCCAAACCTGGATTGTTTGTTTTCTGTGAAAGGATTCGGGATGAAGCAGCACGTTGGGTGACATTGCACGAGGATGCGTTGAAGGGGAACTTCACGCACAGGCAGAAGAGGAGCGAAGTGGTTTGGCCGGAAGTACCCTCAGATTTTGATGAATGGGAAGCGCCAAGGAAGAGGAGGACTCAGGGGTAAAAAGGACGATTCACTTCGTTGGCAGCCCGATTATGTTACATACGAAGTTGTTATATATATAACCACCGGGATCAAATTGTTGGTAAGATAAGATGCATGTGTGACTTTTTGTAATTTTATTCTTGTTGATCTAACTGGCATTTTTCATCTGGATTTGTTATATTCTCAACGGTGTTATGTTTCGATCAATTATATATATTACGACGTTGTTATATATATAACCCCCCAGGAAAAACTGTTGGTAAGATAAGACAAAAGAGTGACTTTTTTGACAGTCTATTCTTGTTGATCTAACTGGCTAGTTGGTCTGGATGTGTTATGTTCTCGACGGTGTTATGTTTCGATTAATGTTATATATATAACTCGAAGGTGAGGTAAGATAATTCCCAGGGGTGATTATTATGAATAACTGTTCTCCATGATCTAACATGCAAATTTGCATGTGAATGTGTTATGTTCTCAACGGTGTTATGTTGGGGTCGATGTTATATATATAAAGCGGAGAAGGGGAGGACAGTATCGTTACGAATGAGACATTGTTATATATATAACAGCAGTGGTCAAAGTGACGGTAAGAAGAGAGGCACATGTGTTGTTTTTGAGGGTGTGATGTTTATGAAGCTATCTGACCGTGTCGTGTTATGATGATTATATGCAAACTGCTGTGGGTTGTTATGAATGTTGGGAGTATTGATAGAATAATGAAATTTATTGTAACAGGAAAGTAATTCGGTGGTAGTTTATAACTTAAAAACTGATAAATTTTGGTGACCATTGGCAGAAGGTGACCAAAATAGACCATAAATATCGCAAGCCCTTCATCTTATGCTCACAGTCCCTGATTGTTTTTGTTAGTAGCAATGGACATCTCCAGATTCACTCATGGGTCTGAGATATTTGCCATGGTACAGATGGTGTGTTTGCAGTGTGGAATTGAAACATAATCCCGTAACAGCAAAGAAAAAGGGAAATACCTCTGTTATCAATTGTGGTGGGGGTCCTGTTCATTAGCACATTATTGTCCTTAGCAACCAGCTTAGATGAAGAGCAGTGACTGAGACTGCCATTAAAATGCCATAGTACATGTGATTGTGATGTGAACTGTGAAGGAGGAGGAAATGCAAAATGGGATCTTATGTTGGATTTGACTGTGCTGACACAATGGCACTATTTCACTCTCTATTACTACCCTTGCAGCAAGAAATCTTGCACCTGCTATTGATGCAAAATCTGAACACAGCTGCCTTCCTAACAGGCTGCAAACAACTTCTTTTTAGTCAGTCATGGGACCAATGAGATCCATGTTCTCTGCCTGACTATTTATCAACAGACATCTGTTGTTGTCATCATGACATAGAATCTATTTCAAGAACAGCAATGCATTTTTCTATACTTGAAATATTATTATGGCTCTTACTTCCTATCGTAATGATGGCCTTTTCCTATAGGTCATCCATATAGCAGAATACAAGTTTGAGTTATGTCACAAGCACTGACAAACAACAAAGACAAAACAGCATGGCAAAAGTCTAATAATAAAAACCATCATTGCTACACAGGAACTGGATTCAGAATCCTACAGAACTATAAGAAAGGGCTATAAGATAATTTCTTTTCCAGACGACTTAAAAAAGAAATAACTGTGAGAGTAACGATGGATAAAACTGATGAGGAGGGAGATCAAACAAGCAATAGTGGAAAGGCAAAAATCATATTGAAAGAAAATTAAACAATAATTCCTTTCATTTCATTTTATTTTTATATTTATTTTATCCCAGAGCAGAGTCAATACTATTGCCATTGATTTGGTGTATTCTGTGCATCAACTCACTGGAAATGAGCATTTTTGTACCTCTGGAGGGCAGATTCTGGGACCGAATAATGCCAAGTTGCGGTTCGATTTCACCTCACATGACTAAAAATTCTCCAAGTGACATGGTTTTGATACCAAGTATCACTGTTCAGATACCATGTACGCTGTGGTAAATCTAAGTGACACCAAGTACTTGATACGACTCAAGGAGTACTTGGATTTTATCACTGAGTACTTCGTCTTTAACACCATGTACCTGGTGCGTCGCAAGTACTTCGTGTTCACCACTGAGTAATACCATAGGTTTGCATGTGCTCAGTGAGACAATAGCACAATCTAAGTGTAGGGGTACAACTAGACCAGAATGCCACCAAAGATAATAGGAAGATAATAGGTAGAAGTGCTCGTATTGTGTGGTAGAAGTCACAGTAAGTCCTGTAACGCAGAGTGATTTGTAGTGACACATAGCATTACCTAGTGAAACCAAGTACTTGTTGTGTCACACCAAATACTTGGTGGTATAACCGAGAACTTGGTGTGACATGCCAAGTTCTACCGAGTGATGGCATTGGCAAACATGATTGTCACCACATGATACTGAGTGATGCCAACATTACTCCGAGTGAACTGTAGAAATCTCCAACTGATGAGTAGAACATCTGAGTGACACTGAGTACCCGGAATGGGAAATTCCAGGAAGTTGCTGGTGTACATGATGCTGTGAGCCTTCTTGTGGTAATAGATTGGTGGACAGGATGTGGTTTGTTGGAGAATTCTAGCAGCTCCTCATTCTGACCTCCCCCCTTAGGATTGATTGTTGAGTATTGACAAGACTTATTGACTGCTGAATGATGCACCTCAAGACCTTACTCAATGTAGACCATGATATATAACCCTCTTGGGGGGCAGGCAGACTTGCTGGGGCTACAAGGCAGCAACTGAAACTGCTGGGGGTTCATTGACATGCTGGGAAGGCCACCCCTCACTGCAATGATGGGAGTAATTGATGGTGATTTGTCAACATGGAGACTTGTTTGTATTTCCTGGGGCTTGTGACAATAATGAGCGGGGGGACCAACAGCAATGCATCGGGGCCTATTGAGAAAGACCTTGATGGAGGCAGAGAAGGCAAACTGTTTGGGATCATCATGATGTGCTGGCAGAAACTGACAAGAAATGACTCATAGATCCTTCTTGATGGATATCTTCTGGGCCTATCAGATAGGAGATGGTAAACGTTTTGGGTGATGTATTCAAAGAAACCAGCAGTGATCCACTGGGGAGTGGAGGCATGTTGGGGCTACCATCCAGAGATGGATCAAACCATAGGATTTATCAACCCCTATGTACAAGGAGGAGAAACCAATGGCCAGGAGAAACGATGGTCTCACCTCCAGACAATGACAAAAACATTGACCTGATGGGATCATTTACTGTGGCTGCCAAGCAAACCAACAACAATGTGGTGAGGCTGAAAAGAGACCAAAATGCAAACTGCACGGGATTGTTAACTGTGACATGCTGTAGAAGTCAATGGCATGAGTGGGAGCAGTCCTTTTGACTAAGAAGTTATGAACAGAAGGGATGCTTAGCCAACAGCTGAAATCAACAATTGTGCTGAAAATGGCATGTTGTAATAGGTGATGTGGTTGAAAATATCATCAATCAGATTCTTGTTGGATCTCTTCTATATTTGTTTGTAGTTGTTGCCTTCTTGATTGTCAATACCTGTTGATAATTCAAATTATTGGTTTGTGTTGATGGAATCTATGAGTTCCAAGAAACTTTCATCAATGATATCTCCAGGAAAATCCAGTAATCCTTCACCATTGTCATTGATTTTCGATCAAACTGGCTAACAGCTTCTTCTTTTTGTCAGCTATTGATATCTGAATTGTGAGTCCTTCTGATTTCATCCCACGAGTTCAAAAGGTGTGTCCTCTGAATTAGCTATACAACACCATAATTTTAAATATTGCTGAAAGTCATCCCACTTGTAACAAACAAAATGCATTGCACATCTTCTTCTAGTCAACATTTATCACCCGGAAGTACGGTTTCAGTAGATATTTTTGCACGCATGAGTACAGTGGTATGCATTCATACCATTATGCCTTGAATGTTTCCCTGTCATGTCAATGTTGAAGAATTTATCTCAGATTGACAACAGAATGACGTGTCTTTCACTGTTCCTCTCCGGGAAATGTTTTATATCGGAAACCCATTTGTTAATTATTTTGCTGATGCATTATTAGACTTTTGTCCAATTATTCTCTTTGGAGCAGTGATTGTGTGGAGAAAAATCCTGGACTGGAACAGTTGATGAAACTTTTGTGGTTTGACCCTGTAACTCAAAAAGTGCTCTGCAATTCATACACCATCAAAAACAGTAAGATATCATGTCAGAGAACTTTTGTGCATTTTCTTGTTTCCCTTAATCAGCTTTGTGTCTCCCTGTAATAAAGACCATGTCAACAAATTCTTCAAAACCAGCTTCTTTGTCCTTGCATTATCTGGATCATTTCTCAACATTGGTTGACATATAATGGTGGACCTCAACTAAGTCATCAAAATCTCAAAAACACAGATGCAGACACCTTGCAATATTTGCAAAAGAAGTTTCATTGCTCCCGGTGGTGTCGGCGTTGATCATTTGTTTGTATGGCTTGACTGTTACCATTTTCCTATGTTCTTCATGGACAGAATAACTCCATCATCATAATAGTGCTTGAAAGAAGAGAATGCAACTTTGAGTACTACAAACTCATGTTTTTACTTATTTTTGATGACCTTGCCTGTTTTCACTTTTCATTGAGAAATTTGGGACTATTTTGCTCTGTCTGTAAGCACAAACAGCAACACCAATCATTGTTGGTGATGCTCAAATAGATATAAGCTGTGTTTGCTTGAGTCATAATGAGATTTTTCTTCATGAATGAAGAAGAGGAAATGGACTAATCTTCCTGGGATCATGCCATCTAGGACTTGGGCAGCAGTTCTTCAAACGTGCCCTGTAGAAGTATCCTGACATCTTTTATCATAGAGCAGCATAGTCATTATTTTCATGATTCATTTTATTAATATTGGGTCTCAATGTAGTTATTTATTTATGTCAAAGCCATCAATGATATTGTGTTGTTTTGATCAATTTGTCATCCAAGATTGAAAAACAGTTAATGGAACTGAATCAGTAACTTTGATTTGTCTCTTGGTTGGATGTCTTCAAAATTGAGTTGAATCGAACAATTGTGGGACCATGAGTTAGTCCATCTGCACTTGTCTTGTGTAACAATACATCAAATAATCTCTAAGCTGCCATGAAAGGGGTAAGATGATGGACTGAGAATATGGTATCTGATAGACAATCAGAGAATTTACAAGTTGGCAAAAGTTTGGCTCTTTTTCCTAACGTTGTCCTGCCCATGCCTATTGGCCCCTTTTTGTGTAAAGGAGGAAGTACAACTTGAGGTACCAATAAGAGGCCTGGATAAAGTAGGTGTAGGTATGTACCTACAGTAGCCTCAAGGTAGGCTACTTACTTCTGAGTAGCATGGTCCGTTCCAGATACATTTTTGGAATACAAGTACGTCAGTACTCCTATCTGTAGCCGGTGGTACAGATCCTACTTTTGTCCCTCTCTGAGAGTCTGTAAACCACTAACTCTGAGAGAGTTGTGGTGTGGACATGCTGCTGCTGAGGAGGTATCCCCTCAGCCATCACGATAACATCTAGAAACCAGTTAGTTAAAATAATGCTCACTTTTTTCATTTCCAATTCATTTCCTGGGGACAGCTTTGATCCATGAGCTGTATCGGAGGTCTTTTTGAGTTTTTTCCTCAGGTTGTTTTTCTCCACCTCTTCATTGGAAGGAATGAAAGTGGAGTTGTTTCGCCATTTGCTCTATTTGTTTGATTCATGGCAGAGAGAGATTCTTGCCATGGAGGGGAAGACTGTCCTGCCCATGCCTATTGGCCCCTTTTTGTGTAAAGGAGGAAGTACAACTTGAGGTACCAATAAGGGGCCTAGATAAAGTAGGTGTAGGTATGTCCCTACAGTAGCCTCGAGGTAGGCTACTTACTTCTGAGTAGCATAGTCCGTTCCAGATACATTTTTGGAATACAAGTACGTCAGTACTCCTATCTGTAGCCGGTGGTACAGATCCTACTTTTGTCCCTCTCTGAGAGTCTGTAAACCACTAACTCTGAGAGAGTTGTGGTGTGGACATGCTGCTGCTGAGGAGGTATCCCCTCAGCCATCACGAGAACATCTAGAAACCAGTTAGTTAAAATTATGCTCACTTTTTCATTTCCAATTCATTTCTACTTTTTAACACCGTAGACCGTTAGGTCACACGTGTGACTTAGACGCCACAGTGGTGCACATGAATTTTATGTCTTGATGGTTTGGGGCAACTTATATATTCAGTCATTGTCAGAAGTAAGTTCTTCTTCTTGGTCATCATAGTACATATGATCATCAACAGGAACTCTCGTTATCATCGTCATCTTTTTCATAAACATAATCATCACATACTCATTGTGACATCTCTGCTTGACATGATATGGTGATCATGATCGTCAAACAAGAAGTCCCCTTGTGTCTGAGCATTTCATTGCTTCTGTTTTGGCACATCACAACACAACTATTCCTTTTCAATCACATACTCTAGAATCAATGGATATCAATAAATGCTGCTGAATTAGAAAGCTTGCTCCTTGTAGTACAACATGAAATTGTTGGTAAAACATTAACTTCTTTGAAATCAAACCATTTGAATATGTTCTCTTTATGATTATCTAGGTTGAAGCACACCACCTATAGGTATGTAAATACATTTTCTCTTGTGATGCAATCAAAATTACTATGCCAATATCTCACAGTATCATCCTCTGTGAAGCCCGTGATTTTTAAAACTTTCATCCCTATCACAAGAGGAAGAAGAAGAAGAAGAAGAAGAAGAAGAAGAAGAAGAAGAAGAAGAAGAAGAAGAAGAAGAAGGATTGGACATGGACATGAAGACAATTAAAAAGTAGTTGTATACTTCTGCTGTATGCCACCCCAGAAATTAACATCAGGAAGCTATTCCCATGACTACAGATCTTCTACAAAAAGTTAGCAAAAGCATTTGAATGTTGACATAACTCTTACCAAACCACAAAATGTGACTCCACATACTGTACATCAAAATAAGTAATGTTTCATTTGCAAGGCTACAGAGTGATCAAAGAGTTTTTCCAAATAATTGAAATCAAGGCATCTATCTTTCAACACCAAGCATTCTGACAGCACCTCTCCACATAAACATACTACCCAAACAACACTTCCACCCGCCGTGCAGTAACAACGGCAGTTCCTCTGCCCACACTTAAAGAAACAGGAGCAGTACTTCTGCAACATTTTAAGCAACAAAATGATCACCTTTTAATGGTGGGACAAGAGTTCACAATGAAACTAGGAAGTGGGGAGAAACAAGACAACCTAACTATCATGACAAATAAGAAGAATAGTTTGGTACCATTGGGTATTACATTCGCTATAACACTATTGAAGATGTGGACAATAGCAAGAACAGCATGCAGACAAAAACCAAGTGCAATATCATTCAACCCCAAGATATGGAACTGTAAACAGTCATCAATTCAGATGGTGATGAGTTGAGAGCCACACTAACCAACTCAAGGACCATATATGAAATTGGAGAAGAAGATTTTTTTTGGCAGAGGATGTATTGAGGATGTTGGGTAAGAAAAATGTCAATAAAAACCACTTTCGATACAAGTAGTAAGAGGTATTTGCAACATATGCAATCTATAATCAGGTTAACATTGGCTGCAAGACTAAGTTTCCATCTAACTTTATGAGTTGAGGATAGGGACTGAACCTTTGTTAGTGCAACGACATGTACCTCTCTTAGATATCCTTTAGCATGGCAAAAGTAAACACCAATAGACCAATGATGCAAACTATCATATTGGTCATTGCTTTCTGATGGGCACAGTTTAATTTTGTTTGAAGGCATAGATGAAGATGACATCATACATGGGATGATTCATTGGGTTCTTCCATACATAAAGATCAATATCATTGGTCCAGGTATCAAAATTAGTTTGTTGTGGACATGATTCCAGTCTTATCAACTTGATATTCTTGGCTCTTGAGTGCTACATTGCATCTTTTTGTCACGAGATTCATGTTTCTGCTCCTGTTAACAATCAGAAGATTTCTGTCAACTGGATCATTTCAGAGTAACAAATGCATCTTTAAATGATACCGACTTATTTCTATCAACAAACCATGGTAATCTATTCTCCCAATTCGTTCTATGGATTTTTGGCACTTGATGGTGTTTGAAGGTGCTGTTGATTGCCTTGGAAGTTATAGCTTCTGAACTCTTCCAACCCAAAAAATAATGTGCAATCAGTGGGAATTGGTGAACAAGGTATTTGAATCAGGCCTTTGCAGATGACATTCAAAATATCTGTCATGCCAGATGCATGTCTTTGTACAGTCACATAGGATGATTCTTCCTTGGGGTCTTGATCACCATTTGATGGTGGTTGCAGATATCTTACAGTAAGATATTACAAGAAGTATGATGCTGAATCATGATTTTGTGGATGTAACTAGTCAAAGGAGTTAGTAAACAGACAGAGAAACAACTGCCACAAGGAAAGAAACCCTGTTTTTATATCCTCTCTAACCTCTTGATGAATCCACCATGTTATGGACGGTGAATTGCAATGTGCTGACATTAAGGCCTGTTTTGTCAATCCTTTTTATTGCTTATTTCGGTGAGCCTATTTTGATTTAGCAGTGCTCTGATTGAATAAGACCCAAAGCACTATAGGCTGAAAATAAGGGAAAACCTTTTTCAAGGGTAATACATTTGAGAAGATGTTTTTAATCCTATTTCTTTGCCTATTTAGATGTGGCATGAAATTAAGATTTTGCACTTACCTAACAAAATCCAAATCCACCCTGCCCCGTGTTTTCATGTCACATCAAGATAAGAGCACCCCCAAAATGTCTGTTGAAAGGGAAGGGTTTTGTGCCTTTAGGGGAGTCAAATCAAAATGATAATAGACGGCCACCTATTTACAAATATGATCAACAGAAATGGTCTAATGTGATTTTGGACCAAGTGGATGTTGAACAATAGATAGGCCTCTTGATGGTCAAAAGAGATGGGGAATGAGAGAGAGAGAGAGAGAGAGAGAGAGAGAGAGAGAGAGAGAGAGAGAGAGAGAGAGAGAGAGAGAGAGAGAGAGAGAGAGAGAGAGAGAGAGAGAGAGAGAGAGAGAGAGAGAGAGAGAGAGAGAGAGAGAGAGAGAGAGAGAGAGAGAGAGAGAGAGAGAGAGAGAGAGAGAGAGAGAGAGAGAGAGAGAGAGACTACTCAGTAAGGCAGTTGAATTGCAATTAATGGGCAAACTTCAGATTGAGCGAACAATCACTGATGGCTCGCAAGTGAGGAATTCCTGTGAGCAATGTATGTTGTAAAATGTAGTAGTCTGAGGAGACATTGGGGACCAATGAAGGAACCAAGGGGTGTGAATGATGGACACTGGCAGAAGACACAGAGAACAATAGAGAACCCACTGTCAAATGATAATCAATCATTGCTTAGCTGTTCACAATGAAGGGGGCTCTCATAAGGAGAGAAAACTAAACCAACAGAAGGGAGATAGCTGATGAAATGCAATTTGACACCTGTGGGTTTGTACGACAGATCACTCATGGCATGAGGAAATTTTGTTTCTGAAGAAATGGGTGTTGGCCAACGGGTGGGGCTTTTGGGAGGTAGAAGAGGTGAACAAAACATGGGAAACCACTGTATATCACTGATGTACAACCATCAATGGTTTGGTGTAATGATAGACCTGTGTCTTTGGCCTGGTGAGCTGAGAGAGAGGTTTTCTGGAAAACCATTGTGTATGATCAATAGATCACCTGAACTGGATCAGAGAAACAAGAGACCTGAGTGTTTTGATGGTGTATCACTGTTGAACAGAGAATTAAGTGTTTTTGATGTAATTGACATTGAGCCATGGAGGGGCGTTCTTTATGATGTACAGATAGAAAATAAGAGATGCACAAGCCATATATATTATGGAGCTGCACTGACACTGGTGGGAGAAATTGTTAAGAAAAGGAGAACCATTTGCTATGGATGATTCCAAATCCATGGTCTGAGAATTGTCTGTATTTTGGATGCTGGGCATTGAATGGTGTCTTTGTCACATGTAGAAGATGGAGTAAAAACTGCAGACTATTTGTCATAAATGACAGACCACTGATTAACCTAATTAAGAAGATTACTGGACTGTGATTGTAAGTCACTTCCACTGCTACCCATGCAAAGAAAACCGGAAACACTTATGTTGCCTGTTGCAGAACAAAGATATTAAACATTGATATTTGGCAACAAGTCAATATGCACGAAGAGAAAAGAGAATGAAGCATAACAGCTGTTGGACAAAGAGGTGACATGTGACACAATGAGCTTTTGCAGTTAACATAAAGTTGAAAATTCCATTGCGTAAAATGGCCAATAAGCACCAATATCAACATGGTGGAGATCAATCTTTGAATGAGTGTGCACTGGTGAAACACAATGATTCAAAGAAGACATTGATTATGTAGGATGTATGAGTAATATTAAATGATCAACTTACTAACCCTAACATTGAATATTGCTACTTTTCTATATAACAAGAACAGACCCTACAAACTATGTGCAGTTCATGATGATTGTCGTTTGGCAAGGGGGTGTTACTTTTAGACAGATATGAAGAGAAAGTCAAGGCAAATCTGTTCAGTTGTGACAAATGATTTCCTTGTCAATTTATTGCATCACATCAGGCAATTCATCAAATTCACACTAGATGTACTTGTCATCAGAGTCACATTGATTGCTTTCCTTACTCTCACTGTTATTCTTGTAGCTTTTGGATTTCTACCCTCTACCCTCAAAGATTCATTGAATATGGTTGTGGAGATAAGGCATGTTGAGCTTGAGTTCATCTACATGTTAAGGGCATTGTTCAAGTTTATTAAAGTATGCCTCTACCCTAGTGGAATCCAATTGCATTTTCGATCACCCAAATGATTTACTTGCACCAGAACCGGGCAGTTTTATGTTTCTGGTTATGGACAAAGAACAAAGAACCAATAGGATTGTAAATATGATAGAAATACTTCAAGAAACAAGCAATAGCAATAACAATATTCATTGGTGGTTGGTATTTTGCGGTGAGGGCAATCTCAAGCATCTTCAGACACAAGCTGAATTTTTCTTGTACTATGGAATTGATCAGTTTTGTTGAACGACGGGCTTAGCCTTTATTTTCCAGCCAAATTCATGAATGATTGCATTCAGAGGGTGAATGGCACTAAATTCTTTGCTTGTACACATTAGATTCAATTGGTCAAGTGTATCAGTGCACTGTATGTTGCAGTATGTTGGAAAATGGTGAGTTAGATAGTATTTTCAGTCACTTGATTCTAGACAAGTCAACTGTACTTGATCTGGGGTCCCCAATGCTCTTTCCCAGCAGTTATATCATTACTCCTTAATGTGTTTTTGGTAGAGCAGCAAAACACAGAAAATGTGTAGCAAAATGACCATGGCCCTCAAGTTTTGGTTTCATTTGAAGTCATAGATTGTTAATACAGCAGATCAGAGTGACATGAGCCAAGGATACCTACTGGTACCCCTGACCCATCCAGGCCCCACTATCAAGCCATGAGTAAAACACAAACAGAATTCTTTCCACAAAAGGAAGGATCCCACCTAACATTTGGCAGGACTCTTTTGCACGACCAGTGAGTCCTGCAGGACCCACTGGCAAGATCATATGTACAGCCTGATCAGGTACATTAAGACCCAGTTTGGCACACAAGAATCCAACAGGGTACATGCAAATCATATATAATCAAGTTACATGCAAACTACATAATACACTCGTGAGGACCACCATTGTGCAGTCCTCATTTTTGATCATTTCAATAGCTCACAAAAAATAATCTCACAGCTGGAATACCCTTTTTCTACTTCTTTATCTACAACTAATTTTTGACTACTTCCGGCTTAGGTCACACAGTGAAATAGTTCCCGGATTATGACATGATTCTTTTATCAAATTGTTTAGTTTCTCAGTGTGAGTGGTGCATTCCTTTAAAATGGCATCACTGAGCTGGAATAAGTTCTTTTTGCATGTTCTTGATTTGAAATATGTTTACTTATAGAGTGGTATTATGAAGGGGGTTACTACTGTTGCTGTGCCCACTAAACGTAAGGTCTAATAGTCTATTGATGTATTTGTGAATCCACAACAGTATGACTCTTGCAGACTTGGTATCGGTGATATGACATCTGGTTTACACTATGAACCATGAATGTACCATGATAAGCAATTGCTTGTTCTAACTGTCCAATCTCATTTGAATTCATGATTCACACAGAAGTTGTACATCATGTCAATGAACCCATAGTAAACATGATTCTAGATGACTTAATATTGAAGTTACATCAAAGTTTGATCTCTCAAACCTTTTCCCATACCATCTTCCTTATTGTAACTAGCATCATGAATATGCATTGCCCGAGACCTCAAAGTGAATCCAATGAGAGATAATGTTATAAACACTGAGATTGATGTTGGTTTAATATGCATGACTATGACATGTGGTATATTTGTACTTACTGTGGTTTTCTCACAGCTCTGTTGCCAAAAATTCTGCAGCATCACTCTTTGCAATGAAGGTAGCACTTAAGGTGCACAAAAATTTCTGGCTGTTTTGATGCCATTTGTTTCTCTTGTCACTTTTGATTTTTTCTCATGGCATGTGTCACAGTCAAATAAAGCATTGTTTTGACTAAGCAAAAAGAGTTGGCCCAAGTAAAGAAGTGGCCACTGATCATAAAATAGGTATTTCGTGTAATTGATTTTTCCTGTAAATACTTGCTTCTTCAAGGAGTAAACTAAAAACCTGAAAGATATAGTAGACATTGGATGCAGTGATTGAGCATTTTTGTGTGACCCGGAATTCCTAATGAGAATGTTAGCTACACTGCTGAAGGGACACATGATTAACTGACGGCTGATACATCATGTCATGTTACATCATATGCTGCAGAAAGGAAACGGCAGAGAAACTCAGCTTCATGTTCTTGGTTGTTGAGTGTGTCATGCAGTTAAGGAATTATTTCTTGAAACATGTTTTGGGTTATTCCAAGAATCATGCTCAGTCTTACTCGGCTGGTAGTGTGAGAGATTGTCCATGCGAGCAGCTGTTTGATATATGTGAAGGGCTTCTGAAGGGCACCATGTAGAGGCTTTTGACATATTCAGTTGGGAATTGAATGCATCTGCAAATCCTTACCAAGACTGTCAGCGAGAATAGCACATAGCATCATTGGGTGTGGCTGTTTGAGAACTCTTGCTGACAGAATTCCGCTTAGCAAATGCACATGCTGCAAAGAAAAAATTCTTGATGAAGTTAAAGGAGACATCATCATAATATGGTGTGATGTAGTACCGTTAAGCATTGAAGAGTTTATCCAATATGCTGCAATGGACACTTTCTTTCATTAAACCAGCAAGGTTGTCCAGAAAGATGGCTCCTTGAGGTTGTTGTCTTTCTTTCATTTTCCCATTTTAATTATTCTTCCATTTGCAATCACATTGGACTGTGTCACAGTCAAAATAATCTCCAGTACTGTGGTTTAGACACCTAGCCACTCACACAATAGGTTGCTCTGCCCAAAACGCCGGTCTTTCATTTTTGTCTGACAGGGAATTTCACTACAAGAAACTAGGTTGAAATTCATCACTCCATGGAATAGGACTAAGACAAAGAAGAGGTCAACAACAAGACATGAGAATAAATGGGAGTCAAAAGCAGAAGAAGAGACTACAATAAGTTTGGAAAAATCAACAGTGGATGACCTCACAGGATAATTTAAATTTAAATTCATTGCTTGACACATATAAACAAGACTGCACAATTGTACAAGTTTTTATGTGATTAGACTCTACTTACACAGCAAAATCACTGCTTTTAATTTGTATTTTTTTGTCTGTTGTACTGTGCTTGTTCAGAGATCAGTTTTATCACAAAGTATTATGCTTATTAATTGACACTGAGATCATTTTTTTGTCACATAAAAAGACACATTTGATCTAACTACACCTCATAAAGCTGATTTGACTTGTGATAACAGTCATATCATCATAGCCCTAATCAATGGTAAGACATCTACAACCACTGCAGTAAACTGTGGCAGCATCATGAACCAACTCATGTGGAATGATCATACAATTAGAATCTATTTCTTCCTCAATCTTCTCATTTATAGACACATGATAACCAAGTGCATCCCCATGTTTCTAAAGGTATTGGTGCCAACGACAATACAATCCACCAGTGGATCAGCATTTTGAACAAAACTTCAGATTCATTCATCCTAATCTAGTACCCACTTGTAAATATGTTTAAGCGGAATTATGTCAAAACACAATTCCAGGGTGAATAGGCAAATCACTTCAAGATTGCAGATGACTCAATGGTGGTAGAACAGTTGGCACCATACCATACAAAAGCAGAGAGAGCCCAGATGGTTATTGTCTCAAACCACACCAACAAAAATGCAAAATACAGGAAGATCACAGCAAAGAAGATCAACAATACAAAATGTACTTGAGTGGGAAATTGGAATGATTTAACAAAATGCACTGGGCAAAGTGATTCTAGGAAAATTAGAGCATATCCAATTCAATCAGTGGCTGTCAAAGAATTTATTTAGGATAGATGGAATGCAGGTGGTCCAGCTACAAGGAATGAGGTTTATGTCATGCTGCACATCCAAGATGATGGTGTTCAAGATACCAAGTTTTCCAAAAGCATGTTGAGTAGTGGAAAACAATCTTGTCTTTCAATTTTTTTAACAAAGTGTCTTCAAAAAAATTCTCGACGAGGAAGAACAGTATTCTTGGTCAGAAAGTGAATTAGAATCTGAGGGAACTAAGAATAAATCAATTTTTCAAGGGGGCTCAAGTTGACACTGATGTCAAATCCAATCAAACATTCATACGTTTCTTCCCGGAAATGGAGTTTAAGAACACACTGTACCGTATCATACAGCTTGGATATGCCTTGGCCTGCACCGCGTAGAGTGAAGTACAGAATCTATGTGTCATAATATTTGCACGAAAGGTTTTTATAATGTGTCGCTTATTTTTCATTTTTCAATCGAAATAGCATATATAAACGCATCACAAAAAAATCCAGACGAGAACACGCACTGCTGTCACTCTTCCGTCTCGCACTATTTTTTGTCCGATTGAGCTTGAATACGGACATCTTTAACAATGGCGGACGCTATAATGGACGATCGATCCCTTGTGTCACCAAGTGTTGTTTTTAACCGCACACGATGCTTGTGTCATATTGCTACATGGTAGTTTGAAAGTCGTCAATTTATTTCTGAGGCCCTGAGTCTCTTTAACTTATTTCACACTTCTTATTTGGCACTAGCAAAGTTTTTTGTCTCCACTTCATTCTATATCCTGCATAACAAAGAATTGTCAACATAGTTGGACTCACAAACAACACAATGAGTAGATCATGTGATCAACATGAGTGTTGTGGAAAGTGGGTTGGAGTTGGCTCAATTTTGCATGTGCATTGTGTTCCATGCTGGAGGAGGGGACAGTGGTGGAATGATTTGGAGGTCTAGCCCCAAAAATAAGGTGCGGCGTCGTGCCCTAAAGGTCTGAAATAGCACTACACATAATATCGATGCAATAGAACCCTTTAGGGCACGCTCCAGCACTCTGTATTCAGAGTCCACTGCAATCGAATTCTGCTGTTGCAAATCTCATGGTGGCATGGTTATTTTTATTGATGTGGGGGGAATATCTTCAAAAAATTACTAGCAGCCGCTGCAAGATTTTTTAGCAGTTGCTTATAGTAATTCGTTTTTGCATATATGTATAGATGTATAGAGGGAGAGTAGGTAGGTCATAAGGAATGTGTGAGGAATGCTCATGAGTCAGCAAAAAGATTATGACTGAATGTTATGTGGTCACGATGCTATTTTGATCGTGGCAATTTTCAGTGTGTTGTTGTTACGTCACATCAATCCGATTCTTATGATCTGTTTAGAACTGTGGGCGGAGTAGTACCGTTTAGTGTTGTGTTTCCAGGCTGTGCAGTTTTGAAATTCTTAATCGTGAATGTTTTGACAGAGACGGGCAATAGAGCACTATTATCTGTGTTTAGAACTTTGGGCGGAGTAGTACTGTTTAGTGTTGTGTTTCCAGGCTGTGCAGTTTTGAAATTCTTAATCGGTAATGTTTTGACAGTGAGGGGCAATAGAGCACTATTATGTGTTGAAGTTAGAATAGTTGTTTCGAATCATGTGAAATCATTCGCTTTTTCACACACATGATCTCAATAAGTTTTCAAATGTTTTTGTGTCTAGCAACGACCGCCACAGTGTTTTGTCAATGATAAATTACTATTGGTGAGTCCATCATGTTGACCGGCGCCATGTCAACGGAGCCACCAAAGCGCCGTTGTGTTAAGTGCATTATGACAAATTGTATTGTTTGGCTGTGGTTATTTTGCTTGTGATGTAGTTGTGCTGGGGTGTGTTTTGTTGTTCAGGTGTTGGTGGCGTCACATTCGTTCATTGTCGACGCGACTGCCACTGTCGCCATCTCTTTGCTCCGCTCGGGGCAGATCTGACTCGCAGATTTGCTTTTGTCTGCGTGTGTTTTTAGTTGTGTTGTGGTTGGGGGTTGTATTGTGTGTTCATCTTTCTTTGTCGACGTGGACCGCATTTGGTTGTCGCCGAAATGAGCGCATTCGCACTCCATCGATGTGAGCACATTTGCTCGTCGTGGCAGTAATTCATGGAAGCGTGTGTATTTGCAGCTCGTCGAAGTGATAGCTTTTTATTGTCATCGACGTGAGCGCATACGCCTTCGCTGCCGTGAGCTAATGCGCTCTTCATTGATGTGAGCGCAAATGCTTTTCGTCGACAGGGGCACATATGCTGTTCGTCGACTGGAGCGCATTCGCTCCATTTTTATGTGACTTCAATTGGGTTCCGCTGAAGTTGACGCTTGTTATATTACATGATGTTTTGCGATGATGCATTCTCGGTCGACTAACGCAGAGAGACAGAAAAATACAACAATACGAGTAGCTTTTTATTGTCATCGACGCGAGCGCATACGCTCTTCGCTGACGTGAGCTAATCTGCGGTTCGTTGACGTGAGAGCAAACGCTTTCATCGCCAGAGGCACATATGCTGTTCGTCGACTGGAGCGCATTCGCTCCATTTTTTATGTCACTTCAATTGGGCTCCCTTTTCGAGTTGACATTTGTTACATTAGATGATGTTTTGCGATGATGCATTCTCGGTTGACAGAAGGAGAGAGACAGAAGGACACAACAATACGAAGTTAATCGAGGGAGTAGAAAGGGACACAACAATACGAGTTGATACTGGTTTTCCCTTCTCAATTATTTCCATCTCTCATCTGTCACTGCTTTTGTGAAGAAGCATTTCTAAGAATATTTTGAAGTTTTGTTTTTGGAGGTTTTGGTGTGTGATCTTTGGGGGCTTTGGTGTGTTGTTGATGTGGTGGAAAATTCATTTGTTATTTCATGTCTTTTTACCTGATCTGTGAAGGTTTGGGAGACTCCAACAGGCAAAGGGAGGACAATATACATGCTTCCTTTAACTGTTTATTATTGTTTGTGAGGGATACTTTGAGGTATACTACAAGTGAATGAATTTCACGAAAGTTTCCCTGTTCTGATGTGGTGTTGCTTCGATGCTGACATTGTATGTCATTATTCTATGTTCTAACCTTTCCCTCGTCTTTATGTGTGCCTTTAGCATTGAGAGTGAAATTGACACAAGGTATGAACTAAATTCTTTGTACTCTTGTATTGAACACTCTCACATGATGGTAGTGGTGAATTTTTTTTCTTTTTTCTGATGCCATTTTCTATATTCACAAGGGTAAGGTGAGCACATAATGAAACTGATTTGTGCTTCGTCTTTTCTATTTAATGTTTTTCCTCGTGTGTTTACCTCGCAGCATTTTTAAAACAAACATGTCATTATTTTTGTGTTTTCTAACTTGTATCATCTTTTCTGTGAAATGCTGCAGCAATATGAGTTCAGACACAGAAACTGAAAAGGAATCTGCAAAGAATGTTGCAGAACACAAATCTACCACTTCTGAGTTGCAACCCACTGCCATCCGTGAAAACAACACTGTAATTGTATGTTTCTGTTTTTCTCGATTAATTTTTCTCATCACTTGGACTATTCTAAAATTTTTGTATTATTATTTTTTTTTAAAGACGAATCCAAGTGATCGGACACCAGCTACTGTTGATCGCCCTTCCGATGAAGAATTTATTGTGAGTTACACAAATTTTTTTTGTTGTCAGAATGTTTTTTTAAATCTCACAATTGGACTATTTTAGACTTGGAGAAAGGTCAATGCATTTGTGTTTGGGCCAAACAATGACAATTTGCAGTATCGTAATCTGAATGTGGAATCGGGTTTACACAGAGTGTGTCAGAAATTACAAGCAGTTATTCTAACATCAATACAACTTTGCAATCTTTGGTGGCAGCTAGCCAGGACTTGATAACGGCAAACAGGGACATGGCTGAGTCAAACAGAATCATGGCAGAGTCGAACAGCAAGTTGGTAGAATCATACAATAAGCAATGTGAAGTCTTGCAGCTTGGTTTCGACAAATTAGTGGAATCTGTTTCTGGAGGTAATATTGTTGTTCCGTGTCTGGGTCCATCCATGGGCACTGTGGCTTCAGGTCTTGACAATCATGAAGGTCTTTTGGGGCGATGTTCATGATGGATCAATGCGTGTTATCATTGTGCGCAGTGATGGTACTGAAGTTGAAGTTGTTCTCCCACTTCTTACTAAATTGGTCAAAGAACTTGGAGGTGCTACCCGAAGACAGAAGATAAGAACACACCAATTCTTCTATTTAATTTTTGATTGTTGCAGCGTGGACAATGTTCTCGGAGAACAAGCAGAAGCTCGTTTTCCTTTTGCTCTGGATTGGTCGCCTGAAGATAGTGGTGTTGAGTACGTCAAAAATTGGTTAAATGTTCTGAAGTGTTGGGATAAGGGTCAGGACTTTTCGAGGAAAATTGGGATTGTATTAGTGTTGGTTGATTCGAAGCCATGCTTGGCGATTTTCTACAAAAAGCTTGAGTATGACATTGACACATTTAAGCCAAAGCTAACAATTCTTGTTCCTGAGAGCTTGAAGAACAGCGATTTGCCAGCAGAGGAGCTCACTGAGTTGTTTGAGGAAATTTTCCAAATGGAAGAAGAAAAAAAGAAATACAGAGTGTATAAGACAACATTTCAGAAGGTGTTCCCCTCAGATGATTTGTCTGAGGATATGAACAGCGATGTAGCACCTGGGTTAAAAGTGCGGAATGTTGTGTTGGACTTTCCTGTGGAGAAGTGGTCGAAATCCAAGAATGATTTCTCGCATTCAATCTACTGGTTGGTGAATGCCTTCTGTTCTGGATCTATTGCGGAGGATGATTTGGACAATTTGTTTCCTCATATCAGAGCCAAACTATTTTCTGCTCAGGAGAACAAGGATATTTCTGCCTTCAGGCGTGCTGTATGTGAGGCTGTGTATGACTGTGTTATGTATCTGGTCAGGAAGGATGTTGCAAAAGTTTGCAATGACAGCAAAGGCACTCCATACACTTCGGAAGTCATGATTGATGAAGTTATCTCTGAGTTGGCGAAGCAGAAAGCAGGACAAGAAGCTGATGGTAAGTTGTACTAATTTCAATTTTTATCCTATTTTTGTTTCTTCACTAACCCAATGTCATATTATAGAAATCAAAACAAGAAAGAAGACTGACCAGGATGGTTCAAGCAGCGCTTCACAAAAGAAAAGAAAAATTTCACCGGCAAAAGGAAAACTCAGTAAGTCCAAAAAGCAGAAGCACACTCTAGCCGGAGATGAAAAGTAATCCTCACAGTTTGGTATGTCTTAAAGTTCCCCTTGAGCTGTCGAAGAAGTGCTGTGATGAAAGAGGGTTGGAAGTTGATGGTGAGAGGGCTTATGTTTAATGTTCTAAGTTAAACAAATATGTTATTAACAAACTTCCTTTTTTTAATTCACTGTAGTGCTACAGACTTGTTTGTTCATTGGAATGTATTTTCCCAAAGATATCAAGAGATTATCCAAGCCCTTTCGTCGTGATTTGAGAAGAATTAAATTTTGCCAGGAAACGTATCCGAACCTTCATGTCCTTACAGCTGCCTCCGGTACCAATCAGGTGTCCTACCCTGAAAGAGATTTATGTGTTCGTGGCAGACATGCAATTTTTCAGTAGGAAGAAGAGGAAGGAGTTTACTCTGGGCCCTAGCAGAGTGTGATCTTTATCGCGACACTTCATTGTACCAGGTGAGAATTTTTCTCACAGTCAAATTTTATTCGAGAAGATCTCATCAAACTTATCTCTGGCTTTTTTCTTCATAGATTTGCATTGATCCTTTGCGATTATTCGAACCGGGTAAGCTTGAGTATGCGGAACTAAATTCTCTCTTGACAGAAAACTTTGTCTCCATGGCTAAGTCGAAAAAGTTTATCCTGGGTGAAATGTCGGATTATTGTTTTTCTGATGATATCAACCACCTCTGCGATGGAAAGAGACTCCCTGTCTGCCAGAATTCGACAAGGTCTGCGAGTATTTTTCTTCCTTGCAGTAATGCAATAGTGGCATGTCTGATTTGGAATCACAAACATCTATCAAGGTACTTTGCAATTTACCCGCTTCAGGCTTCTCGAATGGGAAACAATATTCTTTATAATGTGACATTGCGATTGTGTGTAGAGGAGGGAATTGCATCTGAAAATCTCAAATTTGACAGTCTCACAATTTCATCAGTTTGGAATGAGGTGTCGAGAAATCGACTGGAGGACATGTGCGGAGTTCACCGTGGGAACTTGAATCTTCTTGATTCAGTATATGGCTTGAAAAATATTGACTATATTTGTTTGAAGGTTTTGGGCTGTCATCATCCTCAGTGTGAAAATGACACGATGGAGGCATTTGGTTTGAACATTGGTGGGTTTTTCTTTCCTGTTGATGATGATACAGATACATCTGGTCATGTTGGTTTTGGCTTTGAGCCAGAAAATGAGACATCATCTGAAGATGATAAAAAAGATCTCATTCCATACAAGGGGAAACCAACGAAGCATCCAGGTGAGTTTCCATATATATTCATTGTATCTTGAAAGTACATAAATGAACAAATTGTTTTTCTCTCCAGCAGTGGACAGAGATTGCGAAAGAGAGGAAGATGGCGATTCTTTATCAGATGGTTCAAATGAATTTAATGGCAGTGAGAAATCATTTCTTTATGTTTCGTCACCAGCTCATTGTTATGAATTTAAAAGCAGCGAGAAGTCAGAGGAAGATGAAGCTTCCGACAGTGATAACAATGACAGCCCTGATGCAGTTGAGGAAAGTGATGTGAACACTGTTGGAAGTAGTGTGTCAGGAGATAGCAGCAAGGGAGAGGATGAAATCGTTTTGAGCAGTGGTGAAAGTAGTGCTTCAGATGCATTTGCAGATTTGGGAAGAAAGAGTCTGAGAAAGCCTTTGCTTCAAAAATCGGATTCGAGCAAAGTGTTTCAAGTAGTGAATCACGCGGAGTGTTCCCTGTGCGAAATCCTGGTGGTATAGCAAATGCTGTGCATGATGATGACGATGTTGTGCCTTTGGAGAGAGTCAGTCCAGATCTTGGTATGTAGTTTAAGATGAATCTGATTTATGTTATCGTATGAAATTTTAATCTTTTTTTTACAGATTGTCTGCCATGTCAAAATTTTTGTTTTCAGTATTATGACACCACAACATTAAATGCGGACGAAAAGAAGATCTGTGGATTTATTGCAAACCAAAGGAATACCAATGGGTTTGCATTACTTGATGTGAGCAGAATACAATTATCAATGCCCAGGAGAATAATTGAGAAAATTACAAAACTTGCAGATGAATTTCTTCTGAAGCCAAAGAAGTTTGAAAAAAATGGGCAACAATTGATGACCTTCATGAATTCATAATAAGAAAAGATGAACTAATTGGTGAAGAGTCAAATGTCTTATATGGTGAACTCTTAGAAGGACGATTTCAAGGCTGCCAACATTGCAATAATGTTCGTTTGGGATTATGGAGTTGCAATATTGGGATCAGAAATTCTGATGATGTGAAAGTTCTGACATTGCTGAGCAAAGACTTGGATGAAGCTCTAATTCCAACATTTGCAGATGATAGAAGAAGTTTAGTCAAGAGAATATGCAAATGTAAATATTTGGATGATATTGTCATCTACAATCCACAACATTCAAATTTGAATGATTCTGTCAAATCCAAGCAACCCAAACGAAGATCCGAGGGAATCGTTAAGCAAGGAATTCATGTGTTTAAGGGGTGTGAAGGAGAAGGTCAAGGAAAGAGAATTATCACTCTTCCAAATTATACCTCGTGCGGTCGACATCAAGATAATTGGCACGGAAGACCTATGAAATTTTCGACATTCATTGCTGGGCTCATTTGTTGGAGAGCATGTTGGAATTATTTGACTGAGGTATCAAGGGAAAGTCCTCCAACACATTGTCAGATGTTGTTTTACTATGGTGCTCTGAAATCAAAAATGGGCCATCACAGAGACAATTTTAATATTCAATTTATAAAGAATATTCTATCAGACAAAGAAATGGTTTTGGATGGGCATCCTTCAGGAGGTGGTGAAAATTCTCAGATAGTTGGTTCCAATGTCTTAGTATTGACAATAGGTAGTCAGCCAATGACATTCCAATTCAAGTTTCCATGTCCTGAAAACTTCAAGGGTAAGAAGAACACATATATTACCTCACCAAAGCATCAATTCACTTGTGGGAACATGACTATTTCAGTTCTCGATCCGATTGATGATATCATGATGACACATGGTGCGAAATTTGAACACAACACTAAAGTCCATATGAATTGCTGGTACAGAGTAGGATATTGTTTCCGGTGGCTCCAATCGTACAAAGACTTTTACGAGGATACTTGTACATTAAGATTGGACTCTTCTGCAGTGGATAGGAAGAGATGTGGAAAAATACCGAATCGTGATATATACAGTTAGCACTTATACTTATGTTTTGTTTGGTTTGCATTTGAACTTACAATCATCACTTCAATACGATGAATTAATATTGAAATTCTACTTAAAATATCGCTTAATATAATAGTTAGAATTCCAGGTGGGGGCATTCTTGCAATCAATATATTTGGGACATCATTTTGGAAGATAATCTTGATGCATCTCTTTGGTATATTTTCTGATAGATTATAGGGTTAAAACACTACATTCATTTTTCTTAGTGATAATTGAAGATAAAAATTATCAGCTTGTTTCATCTAGATGCATATATGAATTTACTGAATATTTCACATTTTTTTACATTTGAAATTAATACAAAACTGAGCATGCATGGCACTGAAATTGCGTAGGAATCACCATATTAACTCCAAACCGAACGAAGCGAGTCATTTTTCGGCAATATTGTTTGACCGAAGAAACAAGCACAACTCATTGTGATAGGATCCATTCATGCTTTTGATGTTGCTGAATTTTCCATATATGATATAATATTGCTTCCGACAAACTGATGTTTCTCAATTGGAAAATACTGATTTTGTTATGCAATGCCAATATCAGCAGCAATCTAACTGGAATTGCTTTTAACAGTGCGACTTGGTCATTCTGTTGTTGACTCTCAACCCAAGTGAAAGAATGTTCTAATTTATTTCGGAAGAAGAGATGTTTGAGACACCAAGTTTCGTCATGATGGTGGTATGAAGACCGCACTTGTTCTTCTGCTCTAATGAAAAATACAGTGAACATGTCTCACTCTTTCCATGACAATAAAATTATGATCAGAAAAACAAAATAAGAATGAAGCTGGCAACAAAGAGCAAATGCAGTATGCATCGTTTAGTCTGATTGTCATACATTGATTCATATGTCAGTTCAGAATATTCCGTTCAGAATATTATACTAAGGAATTCTTTCATCGACTGCTTAATTGCACTGCGATTATACGTGAAAAATTCATTTGGCTTTTTTGAAATATTTCGTGTTAACATTTAATATAAAAATGATACGTTCAAACATTTTCCTCTTTGATACACTCTGCAGCTCAAAATGGCTTCTTCAAAATGTTCAGTTATTAAGTAAAATTTAAAAGGATACGCTGAAATTTTTTTTGCCTTTCAAGTGAGAAAGATGCTGTAAATTTAAAAATTTCAATATGTAAAGGTACAGGTAGAATTTGGCATATAGGTATCTATTTCTTGAAAAGATACCTTTTATGAAGGGCACACATTTTTTTGAATTTTCCATGAAATCAGAACGTTGTTTCTCGTTGTTACAAAAAAGTGAGAAAAGAATTTCTCATTTCTTTTTTTGTTAAATTTTGAAATTTTTGGAGAAGACGTTGCAGTCTTAGATGTTGCTTCAATTCTTGTTCACCCAAACTCCCTGATCATTGTTGAATATTTTTTCTCAAATGATGTGATCATAATTTTAATTTGGGAATATTATATTGATTCTATTATCAACAAATCAACAATACAGCCATGGCAAACACAGCAAGCAAAAACACGCCACCATCAACTCCTACAAAGGGAAAACCTCCAGCTAAAGCGGCAAGTCCCCAAGAAAGTCTGCTATAGACCGCAGCCCTCTGAAATCAGTTAAATCATCCAAAGACCAGATTGTGCGATACAAGGAAGTTGGAATCGAGGGAGTTTGTCTTGCATTTTGCTACAAACCAGATGGGATTAATCCTTCTTACATTGCTCCTATCACCCGCTATTTAGATGATTCTGAAGGTGACAAGGCAGCTGGTCACATCATGTTTCTTGCCCAGCTTCGTGATTCTAATGGAGCAAATGTTCCTCTACAGACTCCGTCAGCCACTGGGAAATTGTATTCTACTGATGTCATTGTCATGTCTATTGATGATCCTAAGTATACCTTCTTTTCGGCAATTGGTGATCTTGTAAATGTGCTCAATGATGCCGCACGTAACTCTGTAGTGAGACCCCAATGGCAGTATCAAGTCCCCAGTTTTGTCAACAGAGGCAGGGCAACCCCTCCAACTGTTGTACCATTGAGCAAGTATTTACTCAATGATGATTGCATTAGTTTCATCAAGCGATTCTGGGAAAACTGTGAGAGCAAAGATGCATTAAACAATAATGAGCATCGAGATGTTATACTTAAGGAGGTATTTGGCTCTGCTGATGAAGGTTGGCAAGCATTGGAAAACATCTCTGAAGAAGCATATGAACTTTTGTAAAGAAGGTGTGTCACAGATATATGTCATGAGTTTTTATCTCTGATGTGGAGTTACATTAAGTGATTGTGATTTGTAGATTGTCAAAATGTGATTGCAAAAATTCTATGTTTCATATTAGTGACTAAATGATTAATTTCGGTAATTTTTGCACAATGTCAATATATGCGATTAAATGATTGGTTTTATATTCTTGCTTTCTCGGGAACTTTTGCAAGCATTCTGTGTTGAAAAGCTACCAAAGCAGGTGGAAGTGTAAATGCCCCTGGTTTGTATATTAATGGTTTGTTCAGAAATAAACCTACTCTTGTTCTCACTCTTGACAAAACAGTGTACACCCATCCATGGCCGTAATTCCAATTATTTATGATGAGTTCTTTTTTTGTGATTCCTTGTAATTTGTGAGCAGTTGTAGCCTCATTCAAATTGATAGGTAATTGTATCATGATCACTTTCTGTTTGTGCTCTCCACTTTTTGATGATTGTCTTTGTCTCATACCTTTGTCAGGAGGATCAATATCACTTCTGTAGAATGTACAATAATACCTCTTTGGTTTCAGCCTGAACCTTCTCGAGGAAACAATTTTTCTCAATCTTGTTTGAAACCCATGCAGCTGTGCTTCTTTTCCTTCATTCATTGGATCATGCTGAAGGTCATTCTCTAATGATGAGATCTGTTCTTCAATCTTGATTTGTTCCATCTTTTTGGAAAATGTTCAAACTCAACATAATCCACATCAGTAACATTAATTGTATACACTTTTTTCCCATCGTAATTTTTCCAATTCAAAGGTATGTCTGTTTTTCTTTTGACCCCAATGACTCTACATAATGTACCATTTCCTCTTCCCCTTGATATATCATCATTGTCAATTATCATGCAATGTGCCCCAACATAAAGTTTTAATGCAGGATCTATATTTTTTGTTGGTCTTTCATATCACTGTCACCACATTTGGCATAAATTTTGTTTCTCAATTCACTTGTCACTCTTACTGGCAAGCAAGTTTCATTTGCAAAAGTTTTTGGATTTACGTCTCTTTGGAGCCTTTCTTATATCTGCTTCAATAACAACAGTATGCTCTGGTGGAGGTTCAGAACTCTCTGATGATGGGAAATCTTTTATATGATTTTGGAAAACAGATGCATGAATTGATACTCTTTCTGAGTTTTTCCAACAAGCATATGCAATATCTGCATCCTGTTGGATTTCAGGTAGTTGAACCTGCTGGCCAATGACACGTTCATTAATGGCATTGCAGTCTTCTTTCAGTAAACAATCCATCCCACATTCGTTTGAGGATTTTTCCATATTCAGGGTCATCTTTGAATCTGTGGCTGTTGTTGAGGATGATTGCAACATTTATTGAGTTTTCCCACAGTGATGAATTGGAATACAAGAGCTGACTCTCTCTAGCTTTCACTGGTGGTATTTGTCGGAAATCGCCACAGAATATTATTGAATATCCTCCAAATATCATATTTGGAGACAATCCCTTCCCACCGAACATAACCTACGACGGATCATATTTAGACGGAATTCAGCTTTTCCATCTGGTCACATGTTGAAAATGAGATTTCATCTATAATCAGCATTCGAACTTGTTCCCAGTTATGAAGCATCTCAGGAGATATATTTTTGACTTTGAATTCAAGTAAGCTGCACTGTGTAAGGTAACGCCTCCAAACAAAGCAGCAGCACATCCAGTGATGGCTGTAAACAAAAAAGTTTTATCACCCCAAAGGATGTCCATTGATTTGCAAAATTGAAAACAAAATTGTTGGGCAACATCAATTGCTGTACTTTTGCCAGCTCCGGCAGGTCCAGTGACAAACATTAACAATTGCTCCTTGGCACCAAGGTCCTTCAACTTTTGTTCCACTTTCTGCTTTATAAGAGTTGTTCTTTCATTTCTGAGATCCTCATCACTATCTGCAAATCCTGATGCCATAGATGAAGAGTCCGCACTCTCACGAATCAGATTCAGGAGAAATGAACTGCAGATGACTTCATAAGTGATATACTGGATTCTGTCCAATGTAATATGCTTTTCTCTTGAAATGCAATTAGCAACTCCTTGCATTGTTGGAATTGAACCTCTGTTGAAAGTGGAGGAAAATCCAAGCTCTGCCCATTCCCTCTCTTCGAGGATACAATCTTCTTGTGAATTACTATCATCAATCCCTTCTTCTGAATAGTCAATTCCTTGCGAATCTTCATGTAAGTTATTCCTGATGGTAGCACCACTGATGAAAGCAAGTAGAGTTTTGTATTTACTTGCCCCATGACCAAATACACTGTTGTCAGTTTGGGCATTCATTGAACCTCTTGCACTCTGTGATGCTTCACTATTGGCGGCAGATGAAGTATTTCCAGGTAAAAAAAATTGAACTTGAATCAAATGATCTAGTATTGATTGTTTTGTTGCTTGAAAGAAATTCCCCTTTTTTGAGATCATTCAATGATCTTTCAATACAGTTATCATCTTGGTAGAGATCTTCCTCAAACTCATCCCCATGATATGAATCTACAGAAAGGGCATCATCAAACTCAGAATAATCACTGTCACAAGGGTCAACTCCAGCATGACAATCCATATTATCACTTTCTGTTGATTTCGTAGCTGCTTTGATTCTATCAGTAGGAACCTTGCATTTTCTGCACTGTAAATTGTCTTGCATGTTTTGAAGAATTTTTGTCCCACATTTCCAAAATTTGCTAGAATCAATATTCTCATTCATAGCATGCATAAGTTTATCCCACAAACAAGAATGAGCTCCATGAAGTAAAATCGATTCATTCCGAAAAGGGTAGAAAAGAATCAATGCAATTTTTGCATAGTTTTCCCTCGATTCGAGGGCCCCTTTGCTTGGTTCATTTTCTGTCAGCTCCAAATCTTCCAGGTCGCATAGCATTCCTTTGGGCATTGATAATTTTGGGATTCTCATCTTTTGGATTCTCTCATGTAACAGTATCTTCTTCCTGGATGATCTTCTTTGAATGCAAATTCACCATCTTGTAGTATTGGCATGCCACTATCATCATTATTGCTCATTCTATTGAAAGATAAAGGAATTCTTTCATACTTCAATGCAAATTCATAGAAACTCAAATCTTCCAAACATTCTGGCCTAAACAAGTAATCGTTCACAGAGTAATCTGCCCACATGACCACTTCCCCATTTTCACCCCTATTCTTTCTTCCGAGCACAAAGTCACCTGGAGCTTCTCCTTTTAGCTTATTAATCATTTGTCCAACGAGCAAATCCTGAAAGTCATGTGAAAATGAAAATCTGGAACCATTCTCACATAATAGCAGATGTGCCATCGTTGCACTAACAACATCTTGACTCAGGTGAACACTCATCCCAATGAGGAAACGGCACAAACCCTCCCGAAAACAGGCATCTTGCTCCATGTTTGGTGTATGTTGCAATCCTTCAGCTACCAACTTTTCCTCTTCTTTCTGGATGCGACGAATGACTTGCTTTCCCACTCTATCAAAATCAACACCTCTATCTTCTTTCTGCGTAGATTTGGTGGAGTAATGAACAACATAAAAAGACACCTGGGACTTCCAACTTGAATGTTGCTATTACAGCCAAGAGTCTTGGTTATATACTTGCAATGTGTATTCAAAAATTGAGATCCCAAAGATCGCTTGCTTTCCACAGTGTAGGGGTAAATGGTTGTATCACCTTTCTCCAATGATCTCCAAACAGTTGCCTTTGTTTCATCATCATTGTCTTCTTGAAATGTTGTTTTGTGAATGGCAGGTCTTGGAAATGGGAATCGACACTCTTTGCCATATTTGAAGCAAGAAGTCCTATGCTTCCAGTCATGCTCATTCATTCTTCTTTTTGCAACCAAATGCCTGAATTCACTGTCAAAAGAAATCCTGCTCCTTCTGTGGCTTCATCAATAGGATATCGATATGTCATCAAATCTGATCTTTCTCGAGACAAGGGAAATTCTACACCAATAGGTTCAGCACATCTAGAATTTTTCATTGACTCCATAGCCATGTTTGTAAGGGTGACCGTCGACAGATGAGTAGTTTCTCCTGATAATCCCTTTTCAGCACACAATTTACACTCCATCACATGGCCCTTCAATTCCATCCTACGAGATTCTGATCTGCAATCTCGAAGTGTCTGGGCATCTTTTTCTTGGAACATGTCTGAAATGCAGCCCTGTTGTTGACATTCTTTGTGAAATACTTCAAGTTCAGGAGAATAGCCATAATCAGAACAAAAGTGTCTGTCAACGAATCCCTCAAGTTCCTTTCTTGCATTTTGGCGGATCATTGGGTCATTATCAAACAAAGAGTCTTTCAAGTCATCAAATCCTTCTAACCATACTAAACAGTGGCCATGCAACGATCCTCTTCCTTGTTCTTCACTTCCTCTCACAAAAGCCTTGCATTTGCCATACATTCCTTTACCCTTGCTGCAATTTTTGTTGAAGTCCCATCCTAACAGTTCACACACTACTTGCATTGCAGCCTGATAGTCAAGGGAGCAAGCTCCTGGATATTTCGTCCTCTTTTTTTGTCTTAGCTCGAAATCGGAAATGCAATCACCTTCATTGCAATCAACTGTAGGAATGACAATTTCTTTTCCTTGGTTAGCATACATGCGCACCCTGAAATTACACTCA